>OZ022259.1:43182054-43504554 GCA_963978905.1 Trichostrongylus colubriformis
GCGAAGACATCTTAATACGCGCGTAGACCTTCTAATTGAAAATCGAATTTGTTCGATTTGTCTACGCAGACATTATGGCGAATGTGTTCGGGCCGACGGATGTGGAATTTGTGGTGAACCGACTCACCATCAAGCCATCTGCATCCAGAACGCATTCACCATAAATGATATTGCGTCGACTGCCCCGCGTTTCTACAGGAACGCGGCGGAAGCCTCGTTTATACCGGTTCCTCCTGGGCACCTGCAACGCCGACCACACTCACGACCACGCGAGCGAGTAAGACCATCTGGAAGGAAGAAGCAGGGAGGACCGGTTAATACGTTGTCAGACAGCAGCCAACCCTCAGGGTCGAAAGTTAAGTTTTGAGCTGCGATGACACTATTACGTTGGGGGTAGTAGTTTAACCTCCTAGTACGTTGTGGGTAGTAGTCTAATCCCCACTAATGCGTACGAGGAACCGTGGTTCCTCGCTAATACGTGTGCACAGGTAAACAAACCGCAGGTAAGTTAACATCTTATTTCTACGTGTTGGTTTTGTATGTCTGTGTCATTACGTCGTAGCTGTTTAAGCATACCTTCGGGTATGCGCCCCCACTGTCTTTTCAGGTGCCGTCATACATTCCACTGCGAGATGGGCAAGTGGGGCCAGGCGAGATCGGCGTCGATGGTCGGTGGCGTCGATGGAGTCTGGTGGTCGGACTGGTTGGTGGACGCGGACGAGCATGGCGGATTCGCTGGTCGATGATGCTGTTCTCTGATGCGTCGTGGTTCGATGTCCGACAGTATGGCGGTGTTGACGGTGTGGTGATGGTGGTGATGTTGTTGCGGTGCTGGCGATGTGGTGTGTGGAGATGATGGTGGTGGTGATGAAGCAGATGCTGGCAGTGTAGCGACGTCTGGTGGAGTGAAGTCAAGTTGGTCAGTGGCAGTGTTGGCGGCGGATTATAACGACAACTTATCGACGGTTCCGGTCTTCTCCTTTTTTTTGAGGTGGCCCTTAAGGCGCCTCATGTGCAGTTCATCTCTTTTTTGGAGTTGCCCTTAAGGCGCTCCCATTGCTTGTTTTTTTTGAGTGGCCCTTAAGGCGCTCTATGTTGTCGGTTATTTTTCGCTGTGGGGTTTTTAGTACGTAGGTGTGCCTCGTGATGTTGTCTCTCTTTTTTTCTGGATGCCCTCAAGGCTCCATGTGCTCTCTCCTTTTTTTTTGGGTGCCCTTAAGGCCCCTTGTGATGGCAATAGTTTGAGAGTAATGTCATGTAGGTGTGTCTAATGCGTTGTTTTGGGTCGGTCACCCTTAAGGTGCCGACTTGTATCATACTCTGAGTGAGCGGGGTAGTAGGTCGCCTGTAGGTAGGAAAATGTGAAGGGAGTCGACCTGGCAGTCGCCTTAGGGTGTTATACTGAGATGGCCTTAAATCTGGGTGCCGGTGCTTTATCATGCGCTGGGGGCATCGTCGTCCCGGCCTCCCTGTGGGCACTTCTTCGCTCGCCTTGGGAGTGTCGCGGATCGCCGCGACGATGGCCTCGGGGGCACCGCGCTCCCTGGCCCGTCCGCGCTGCGGCGCCGCTTGTCGCGTCATGCGACACGCGGTGGCTCCGCCCTCTGTGGTCGAAGCCGGTATAAAAGACCGGCTGCCAGCTGCCAGTCGGTTTTCACCGGGCAACGCCATGATGTTACCCGGGATCCGGGGGTGCAGTCGCACTCTCGGCTCACGGGTAGCGGAGCGCTGGCACATGAGTTGGCCGGTGTCCACCCCTGCTCCCAGACTGGGAGCAGCCGTGTGTTCAGATCCCCGCGAAGGCACCGACGACCACATGGCTACGTAACACCAGCCGGATGGGGGTCTACTACGTGCAGCCGACTGTCAGGAGTCGCCCTAGCGAAGGCGACTTGTGGGAGCCAGGTATGATACTTGTATTGTTGTTATTACGTAATAAATGTGTTGGTTATTACTTCTGTTGTGTGTTTACATGTTGTTCACATGTCATATTGCTATGTTGTGTTTTGTCATGTTTAGTGCTGGGGGCAGGTTGTCAGTGACGTGACTGTTAGGGCTCGACAGCCTTAGGGGGACTGTGCCGAGGCTCGGCATCCGGGGAATAGGTCGGTAAGACCCTTAGGTCCCCAGGGTGGGTCCGCCCTGTCGGCCGTTGTAGCGGCCGCGGGGTGTCTCCGGTGGGGGCGTCTGGGGGGCATCATCATCCATTGGGTGCCTCCTGGATGCGAGAGGTTTGTGTGCGCTAGGACGATGCAACACGCGAAGTCAAAAGGATGCCTTTGATCCGCGACAATGTTCGACTCTTTTTTAATCTTGGCATAGATGGACCCCTGGCTAATTTTTGTTGAAACCTTCCAACATTAATGATCTTATTTATCTGAAGTTTCGGCATCTTCGCCTTCTTAGAGCCTGAAAAGTCAAAAAAAACGTGAGATGTAATTTGGAACCGGCGCAAGATGGACCACCAGTAGGACAACTTTTCAGTAGACTGAGGAGCACTACCTCCACCTTTACGACCTCAAGCTCGCGTAATAGATCAAAACTTATAGAGGGCAAGAAAAGAGGTCTTCGCCTCCCCCAGAGTCTTTTCAGGCTTCGAAGGAGGCGGAAAGAGGCTTCTTTCCGCCTTTTACAGAGGCGGAAGAGGCGGCGCCAAAACGTTAGTCTCGGATAAATAAGATCGTTGATCTCGTAAGGTGTCAAAAGAATCTAGCCAAAATTAGCCGGGCAGAGCCAGCCCGTCGCCCGAAGACATAACTTGACTACGTAAGCGTGCAATTCTAGGTGAAGCGCGCTAGGATCGCTTAAGCGCTTCAAAAGCACGTTTTCATTGCAGGTTTCGGCACACATTATCTTTTCTGGGCTCAAATGTTCGGGTACAAAGGATAGTACCTCTGAATAGGCTTTCTCTCCTTACTCCTCTGCCGGCACCTCTAGGAAAGAAGAAACCTTAGGCTTCATGGATTGTATCCTCAATAAAATTGTCAATCTTCAAGTTTCTTCTCACCATCCGCTACTTTTTTAAGTGATTCTGCTTGTACTCGCTTTTAAGTACACTGTAGGCCGCTTCCATACTTTGCGCACCGACGCCGTCACGCGCGTGACGCCGGCACGCGCGTGACGGCGTCGGTGCGCAAAGTATGGAAGCGGCCGTAGAAATACATGAAGACTGCATAACTTATTATCGCACAGTAGTCATAAAATGAATGGTGGGATTATGTAATGTGTATTTGCCGATACTGACTACTGGGCTCCGATGAATCCCATATCACACAGGTCCACTGCAACTGACACGCTGTTCTCTTTTCAAGCACCAACCACTCTTAAGCATTGTTCAGAGCTCGCGACTCGATTTAGGCATGACATCCACCTGTTCAATGCATAACCTTTTTATTCCGCTTTATTCGCGCGATCGGCTAGATCGGAAATTCTGAGCAATTCCTCAGGCAGCCCAGGCAGTTCAGTGGTGGAAACACCGATCCAGAACAAGAAGCGAATGTGTTCATATACTGATTCCTCAAACTACAAGCGGTAGTAGTCGCATGGTAGCAGAGAGTGGTTATATTGAATTCTGCTAAGATCACCTCTTCCGACTTTGTCTAACCTGTCGCTTGTTATCACATATATCACTGTCCCCGTTCCAGTCCACAATCTTATAAGTTCCTCTCATAAGTCTGATCAAAGCGAGAAGTGCAACAATTCGGTGATATTTCTTGTCCGACTCTCCTTACCAGCCTTTATCAATTACCATCGTTTGGATGTACTTACCTATTTCCGCCCCATTTCTCTGCACCTATTTCTGTTAGTTTTGACATCGGCAGATAAAGGGTCACGGTTCGGAAGCATCCAGAAAACGCTGCCGTAGTCTTACAATTCTTTTTTTTTCGACGAAAGCCGCTGACTGGTTTTCCCCAACCTTGACATCTTTCCATTGTTATGTTGGCAAATATAATATGATCACGGGTCCATAAGATGTGTCCGAAAAGAAACACAATGGTTCGTTCAAGTCGGAAGCGAAATGAGCCACTCAATTGTCCCTTAATGGAAAGATCGGTCATAACATTTTTCATTTTTTCTTGTTTTGTCACGACATAATTCAGTCATGGTTTTTTTGCGCCACGACTCAGCGCCCGAATGAGAAATTTCAGATTAGGGACTACCTTCATTAAAATGGCCTCTTCAGGAAGTTCAGAAATGTCTAAAAAGTCACATCTTAATAAGGAGGATAGTTTTTTATCTTTCAGCTCCTCACTTTCCAGACTCACTGGGTCAATATTTTAAAGGTTTATCTTAATATACTAGGACTTAATATATACTAAAGAATATAACTGGCCCATCAGTAACATCCCTGAACATAATTGTAGAACACATCCACTGAAGGTCATGCGCATTCTAGAAACACCCATAGACGAAGGAACTCGTGTCAAGGGAGAGGAGAGGTTCTCAGTTTTCTCCTACGAGTGAATTCCAAGTAGCGTTTTCTACTACAAAAGCAATACCGAAAAAAATACAAAAAAATTAATTTACCCACTATTGAGATTTATATCCTTATGGAACCGTGGCTAAAGATAGTTTCTTAGCATAATGTCCGTCTGGAATGGGTGATTTGGAAATCAGTGGTAGGGCTCTGCTTCTGTTCATTTTGAGTTCTTTCAAATTTGGTAAGGGTTGATTCGGTGGAAACGAATGATGGATATTCATCGAGCATGGGATGGAATCCTAGGGTGGGTGAAACTGGTAGCATGTTACAATTGTGACTTTGTTTATTTGTTCACTGTTCGATAGCATCGTTTGCAGTGATTCGAGTGGTTTAGTTTGATCCATAAGCGGATAGCCTCTTCATTATTGTAAAGAGTGTACGTTCACTGTGACGCTGAAGTAAATACGCGCACGGAGCCTGTCAATGAGAGGTGGCCACGGCATCAAGATGACCAACACCCATCTTCAACTCCATTAGCCAGGCATAGGTGGCGGCTACGTCACAAAAGAGACATTTATAAAATGCTCGACTGCAATAAGGTAGTGGAGAGGGAATTGCGCCAGTTGAAACCATAGTGGGTGACAACATCACTTGGAAACTTGTTTCTGGAGAGTTTCGCACTCTTTAATTTGATTATGTGCTTCTCAGCATTTCTTCAATTACAACTGAGCGCGATAACCCAAAAGTATCGACGAGAACAGTTCCTTTGAGATACTCAGAAACTCGCTTCTGGGCTACAACCCTCGTAAGAGTACCATGCTTAAAGGCTCTACTCCACGTTTCTGGCATTCGTTTTTCTGTAGCGATTCAAAGAAAATCTTTATTATTTAGAAATGGGCACAACAGCGCCCGCATTTCCATTATTTCAAATGAGGATGCTTACCTTTAGTAAACCTATACGCATCTTATTTTCAAGAACTGTTTATCACCTCAGCCTAGGATCGCAAAGGCCTCACAAGCAGTTCACGTGATGACTGTAGGTGCTCAGCTTCTCTACTGAATGAATAATCGGCAAGAATGATTCCACAACTTGTGCCTATTCAATACAGTGCATTCTATTATAAAGCGGTTGGCTGATTCATGAGCAAAATGGGAAAAATTTAGCATCCCTTCAATTTTTCTCACAAAACACAAAAGAAGCAATTGAACATTTCGACATGGCAAGGCAAAATGCATAGTCCCCGTTATAGAAGACATCACACCAACAAAGTATACCCGTGTTCAGAGATGAAGAAGTATCTTGATAGGTTAAATTGATCATTTGCTAATATTAGAGATTACTATGGGTTCACGGACGACCTACAAGGGGTTGCTTTGTGTAAATATTGTAAACTTCAACCATTTCCGATTTTGACCATCTTCCACTCTTTTTCACATTGTAGTGCGAGGAGCTCCATGAGAACTGCTTGGTCGGGTGATCCTTATACCAGTGGGGTCCATATTCGGCCTTAATTTGGGTAATATAAGATTTATGCATGAAAATTCTGTGTATCAATCTCCTCTCACGTGCTGTAAATTATCCACAACACTTCGTGAGAAACACGTGAAGAACGAAGGATTTGGGTACATTTTTACTCAAAAACTGAAATGTTCGCATCCGACTTGCATTTCCGTGTAGCCTTCCTTGACAAGTGCTATACTGTTGCCTCTACAAGGAAAGAACAGCTTATCTTCCAATCCTTGTATCTGTCAGATGCGATATTCGAAATGCCTCATCCGGTAGAGCACAGTCAACCCTTTACGTGATCTGCTGAGCTCCTCTCAAAGTCGGAAGTGTACGAGACCCTACGGCCGAAAACACACATCCCTACGTCCGAACATCATCACTTGCCTATTCATTAGGTTGGTGCAAACGAAATGCGGATTTTTCATTTTTTTTTTGTATTCAGCAAATTTATCGCTTCAAAAATAGTGTATTATGTCATTCGGAAGCTTGTTCTCTGCCCCTTTAGAAATATTTATCCAGAATTTATTTTAATGCTTTCCCTGTCAACGATTTAGATTTTAGTTACAGATGTCAGAACGTTATGTTCGCAATGTTTTCTTCCATAAGCCAAAGCAGGGACGTGATACAGCTCACACCTCTCGAAATATCAACAAAGTTTGGGGTTAGAGAGGGGTTAACAAACCCAATGTGCAACGCTATAGCAAAAGTTTTGCTGTAGGAGTATAAGCCTAGAGGGTGAGTTCCATGACTTTTTGGTGGACTACTCACCCATCACAGCATTCTGAATCCAGCCGAAACGAATACTGCAGAGAAGTACTGCCAACAAATCAACGAAATGCACCAGATGCTCGAGAAGGAATGTGCCCGAGAATGGTCAGTATGAAGAGACTAGCCGACCCCGCAAAGTTGTACGAACTGGGCTACAAGGCTCCACCATATCCGTCATACCCCCGGACATCTTGCCCACCGACTCTCACTTCTCGAGCATCTGGACAACTTCCTCAACGACAAACACTCCAAAAACCAAGACGATGTCAAAAATGCAAACTATATCGTCTTCGGAACCCAGGACTCCCATGCTAGCGGCATAAGAATACCTGTTTCTTGTTGGCAAGAATGTGCTCATTCCAATGGTTTTTATTTCTTTCAATAAAGTTCACTCTGAACTAAGTCACTTTTGTTTGAAGTCAGGGCTAAAAAACCCGCATTTCATTGATATCAGGTTGGTGCAAAAAACCTCAATATCAATACAACTTTCATGCGATAATCTGCTTAAAGGCACACCAACGATGATCAAAGTGATCTTTACTTTCTCAGGGCAGGTGGACCCTTGAACAGTTGTAAAGATTGCACCCTTTTCGTGGCGCCACGGCTCACCCCCGCCGCATACGGCCTGGTCGACCTGAGCCGTGTTGAGTCCACCGAGCCGAATCACATCCGGCACAGACGAGAGGGAAACTTGCGATGAGACAAGATAAGGCAGCGATATCAAGAGCAAAGGTAGCTTCAACAGGGAAGAACAGGTGATATCGTAGCATTTTGCACGATATCATCGAGGAAAAGCTCTTCTATAATCTCCATTACTCGTACAAGGACTGGGGGGACAGGAAACTTTAGTTTTGGTGGTTTTGAAGGATTCGATTCATTTTTCTTCACTAGTGGGTAAATCAGGGCCTCTACATCCTGTAACACGCGCGATAGCTTTCACAATTTTTCGCGAGGTGTGTCTTTAACTGCCACTGCCAATGTCTTTTCCAAGCTCAGAACATCCTCTCCATTTCTCCTCAAGAATCAAGCAATGAGTTCCCTCTAAAAAAACAAAAAAACCTTTGCCAAAAAATACGACGGAAATAAAATACTTCTCAGCTTAAAGGCATACCA
Organism: Trichostrongylus colubriformis; assembly: GCA_963978905.1. Classification (NCBI taxonomy): domain Eukaryota; kingdom Metazoa; phylum Nematoda; class Chromadorea; order Rhabditida; family Trichostrongylidae; genus Trichostrongylus; species Trichostrongylus colubriformis. The sequence continues at coordinate 43,189,863 of OZ022259.1, forward strand.
CGCGATAATCATATTAGTGGCTTACTTTCTTGGGGCAACTAGGTCCTTGGATAACTAATTCCGCCGCAACTTTATTGCGGCTGCACGGTGTACCCTCACGGTGTTGCGCCCCCTTGAATACAACCGAGCCACGCCCACCCAGCCAAAACACAGCTGGCCTTAGACGAACAATTTCCCAACGTGACGCTCACGTGGAGGATGAAACTCGTATTAAGAGAAGATAATCTTATGAAACACCCATTTCGATGATGAAAGCAGCTTCCACAATGGATATGGTTCGTCTAAGGCCGGGTGTGACTTGGTGGGTGGGCGTGGCTCGGTTGTGTTCAGGCAGGCACAACACCGTGAGGGTGCATCGTGCAGCCGCAACGAAGATGCAGTCTGAGCAGTTATCCAAGGGCCTACTTGCCCCAAGAAAGTAAACCACTAATCTGATTATCGCGTGGTGTGCCTTTAAGGAGGGTGGTGTAGTGTGTATAATATCAGTGAAACTGACCTCGATAATTTCTCTTGCATTACAAGGTATCCAGAAAATATGTCCAAGGAGATCAGTAGCACACACACTGTTGTACCTGCGATAAAAGTACAAGGATATTGAGTTGTTCCAAAAGTCATGTTGGTTTAATTATGTCCGAAAAAATTGTGACAACTCATTGTAAGTGACTTTCACGTAGTGATGGCAAGAAACTTGGAGTTTATAGGCAGACTTTCGAGGCAGATCTTATTTCCGTTCTACTCTTTCTGAAGTATCTAAATTATGCCGAAAGCACGCGTAAGTAGTTTCTATATGATAGATTTTTGTGTTTTGGCAAGTTCAGACTGATCACGATATCCCCAATAAGTTACGTTTTTCTTCACTACTCAGAAATACAGGACTTCTTCAGAGAGCTTGGCTCCTTCATGCAAAAATCAACACGTCAGCCTTGCCAGCAGCACCAATGAGGGGGGTGGGGGTAATTACGCCAAACATCCGCGTGGCTGAACGCAGCGAGCGGTGCGGCGAGTGCGAGTTGGATTTTAGGAAACCTGCACATCTAAGATGGCGATCGCATCTAAACTTAAGGTGCAACAACGCAGGCGGTCGCACACTTGAATTCCACGGCTTCTGTCTTAATGCGACCCACGTATCTTGAACACCTCACCCGGTGCTAATATAGTTGGTGGGGGCACTTCACTAAGCTCGGCTTCGCGTGCTACTTTTGCCTAGGTTTTTAGCCTAAGGCTTTCTTTAGGGGGAAGTCCCTATCCCTCTAGAAGGCTTAGGTAAAAACATACACTTGAGTGCACAAACTGATGATTGTACAATGGCTCCGATTAAGCGCAACAGTGAGGGCCTTTCCACATCTATTAAGCACCGCTGCATCTACTTTTATGGTGCTCTAGAGACGGATGACTGGATGAAAGAGTCCATTTTCATTTACTGATTGAATATAATGAGCGCAAAACTGAGTCTTCAAAGTGTTCAGACCCTTTTCGCACTAACAGTAGCTGATCATTCGTGATCGGATATTGAGGTTTCGAAAGGAATAGAAAAATCTCCCTACATCCAGACTTTTTATAGCGCATGATGTAGCAAACTACGTGAGGCAGAGCATGAATGTGATTAGATCTTGGCATCTATGTTGAAGCTACGGCGCCACTCCATCCCTCGTTTTTCAAAACGTTTGGCGTGCCCCAGCAACGATGCGCACGCGACCGTCCGCGCTGTCGCAATCAGGTTTGGATACGATTGCCATCTTAGATGTGCAGGTTTCCTGAGACGATATAATCCAACTCAGACTCGCAGCGCCACTCGCCGCGGGCGGCCACGCGGATTTTTGGCGTGATAACCCCCACCCAACGAGGGGCATACCACTGTTTGCTTCACGAGCAGCTGGGTTGAGCCTGCTCCTCTAATACACGGCAACGAGAGCGATTCAGTGAACGAAGTTAGAGGAGGGTAGCATGGGTGATTACAAGTCGGAGGACGCTGAGAGGCATGTCTTTTAGGAAATGGAGCGCTTTTTAAATGTTTCCACTTTATTAAATGTGCTGCATAAAACATAGCCTGACATTGTTCTATATGTCAGTCGCTTGCACCTACTTGACCCCGAAACAGTTTCCAAAAAGTCTGATGTCCCGGAGACCCTGATTCGTTAACACCCTCCACGTTGGCTTCGGCCCATCTTGCCCCACCGTTACTTCTCGCAGACTCAATTTCTGAGAGGTACAACCTTTTTATAGTGGCCTGGGTAATCTACTGAGATCTTTTATCACAGGCGGCGTTTGGTACACATCTTTGCAGAAGATACTGTAGTTCGGCTATTATGATTTATTCTCTTATCCAATCACTGACCGTGGATAGGTGTACTTGTATTTGGTTCCATCGCCACCTGTGCCTCCTACCCAGAACTCGTTCTCGGCTTCGTATATCCAGAAAAGATCCATCATTGGACGACCACTACCCAGTGGATATAAGGTGAATTCAAAACTGTCGTTAGGCTGAAACATAGCTGTTAATAGGAACTGCGCTTTGGCATCGTGATATGACTGGGAAATCAGCATAGGTGGAAGGTGAGACGTTGAAAGAACAATAACACAGTGGCTTGTGGCTAGTAGAAATATAATACTTCGAAACAAATCTTGCTACATATAATAAACCCTTTCTGGTTACTGACATTTCAGTTCACCAAGCGCACTGTGGCAATCCATGTTGTTATCCTTATGGCAGAACAGTAGTCTGGGTTGTGGAAAAAAATTTTCAGCATCAAATAAATTGCACTTTCTTTCGAAACTTGATTGCATTACTACTCTAATCTTACGAACTAACAGCAATTTCAACCTTTCAACATTTTTTGTTTTGGTACTCATAACGAAGGACAGGCAGAAAAGTATGAAGTTCTAGTTTCTAGTAGTTTGCAAGACGATACTGTTGTAGAAAACTCACCCGACCAAATTTTCTTTTAAGGAAGAACTTCTTCCCAGTGAGTAGGTCGTCCAGAAGCTCTGGCTTGTACTCTTTAATCGGAGCACTAAAGTCAACATCGTACGTATGCGGAATGATATTGCATTCTCGATACCAGCCTTAATTGAATTCATATTTTTTATTTCTGCTTTCGCAGCATTAATTTGCAGAATAGGTTATGTTGTGAACTCTATCGCAAGTAATAGACCTTTCGTGAAGAAGTCTGACCATCGGATCCGCGGTCGTGCAGGTGTTCGTTTGACGTCAGCATCCAATCAATGGGTAACCGCTGGTACAACAGTCATCGCGATGATGCATGACATGTTCGGATCGCCTAATATTCGATCCCTTGGGTAATATGGCAGTGTCCCTTCTTTTCAATCTTTGAAGGAGTATGTAACTTTGGATTTGCCTCGGCACTTGCGTGCATCGGAGTACTTCGAGCAGCGCCATCTCGATGGCGCGTTGGATGACGCCAACTCCATGCTCTTCTTGCAGACGTGGGGTCCGAGTCTCTGAGGCATATATCATGGCAGGTAGGGCAGCGGAATCGAAGAGATGGGCGCGGAGCCGGATGTTCTTGGTCTTCATCACTGTTCGCTCGATGGTCTCGGAGGCTGCTCGAGCCACTCGTTTTCTCCTGCTTGGTTCTGTTGCCGAGTCATTCATCGTCATAGCTTCCCGACCTGAGTACACATAGCTGAAGCATTCAGTGATGTTCGTTCCGTTGAGGTGAATCCATTTACCAAATCGCCGGATACCAATTCGTTCCTCATAAACTTCGTCTTCATTAGCTTCAGCTGTAGAGCTAATTTTCCACACTCGCAGTCAGAAATGGCTAGCAAGCTCCGCTTGCTGGATTGTCGATGTTACGAGCACGATGTTGTCAGCGAAGCGGAGGAGGTGTTATGCCGACCATCGACCTGCACTCCCCATGCTCTCCTACTCCAGTCGATGCATGACGTTCCTAAGAGCGGCGCCGAAAAGTCTAGGGTAGATGGTGTCGCCTTGTTGACCCCCTCTGTGCACGTCGATTGTGGTCCCTCGTAGAAAGGTGAAATCTGGTCATGAAGCTGCCTCAGAGCTCACGAAGTATTTCTACGTTTCAAGAAGGTGCACCCTGGTTTTCTGAGGCTTGAATACCCGCTTCTGGCTGAACATAGTCAAAGGTAACGGCATCTTGTACTACTTCGGTGAGCCTAGTGACTGTATGATCGATTGTACTGAATCCTCTCCGAGAGGCTGCTTACTCTCATCTCTGACCTTCGATTGGAGCTGCCAAATCTATTTAAGATGGCTCGAGTGAAGATCTTGTAGACTACGGACCGCGGCCAGATTGGACGAACCTCGAACAAAGTACAAGACAAAAAGAGTAAATCATCAATCATTGCATCAAGTGCCATGACAAATGTAGTCGTGAGTTAGCAAGCTTTTGAGGGGGTTAATTAGAGAGACTATGTAGGTAAGGTAACTCGGTAAGGTATTTTAAAATACTTTTCAGCTATAAGTTATATTGTGCATAAACGAAATATGTCTAATGTTTAAAAGCCAAGATAAAAGAAGTGAGAGCCTCAGGTTGAACAATTCATCATTGTTTTCTTAACTCACCTAATAGTGTGCCACCGTTGAGTAGAGGATAGACATCGAAAGACACAAGGTAGTTTACTAAGGAAGACATTGCCTGAACAGTTTTGTCGGAGGACAGATAGGAATTGTTTGTCGTTCTTCCCATATTTAGTCCCAAACAATAAGCGAATTTCGATCTTCTCCAATATTGAAGAAACCTTTCGATGTTATGAGGAATAAAAAGATTTCCACTGACATCGAGGTGCATCCTGAACAAAATAGCTGATCCTTTGCATTTTTTGAAATTTACGGAGTCAAACCATGGACAGCTGCCTACCGAGGTAGAATTCGAGTTTCAGTATCGTAAAATATGAGATAGTCTTTATCTGTAGGTGTCTGATAGTAGATAATGTCGTATTTCGTGTGATGCTCCTTTATGAGTGAGTTCGAAGATAGAACGTCAATGGCCAATCGTGCTCTTCGCTCTTCTGTGTAGCATTGATTACTTGCAAGACTCTGCAGGATATGCGTATCGATAAGAAGTGCATGAAACGGTGGATTGACCGCTCCCAGTAATGCTGAACAGTTAACCTAGAATAAGGAGAGTGTATATTGTAAGGCTTTAGAGATCCTGGATACTCACCTGAGTATTAAGGTATTCCTTAATCCACACCCTCCTGTTTGCATTACGTGATTTGAAGATAAAAAAGAGGAGTATGGGTATCGACGATAGAATAATGATAAATAGCCAGTGTCGTCGCATAACTTTTCAATATATAATATATAACCTAGAGGAATTATTCGTCTTATATAGGAAGTAATCACAAAATATCAGCTATCGCTCGGACAGGAGTCATGAATGCGCTAGATTCCGTGTCTTCATACTATAATCGATTCCTCATTATGATTCAAAGTTGTCCAAACGTGATTGGAATTTCCAATTTTTTGAATTTTTTTTATTCTTAATATCGGCACAGATTGATGAGCTCATGACGAAGCGGAATTGGACGAATGATGTCTAAGAAAGAGTCGTGGGTTTCAGCGATGCAACATTGGCGGTGAGTTTACATGTAGGTGTCCCAATTTTCACCAGTTAAGTGGCCGAGCACATGCTTTTTCGAGCACGTCTGAATGATTTACTTTCTGTATGGTGGTCTACATTGCTGAATCTAAAAGAGAGCATCACTGAATTTTTCATTTTTCGCTTCTCCCTTGATACCGAATAGTGATCGCCACCACGTGACCATACGTCAATGACAGCAGCGCTGTATGTCGAGTTGTATATGGTAGCTTTTTAAGGAGAAAAAAGCGAGCACTGAAAGATTATGTTTTTAATTTTTTGTACGGCTCGGTGCACAGACCAAATGACAGTTGGTGCAGAAATGAAAGTACAACTTACTCAAATCAGTTGAGGTAGCAGGGGGAAATTAGAAAAAGGTAAGATCATAATCGCAAAGCAAGCGGTCCCCAGCAGCGGTTGAAATGATATCTCAGGCTACGTCCGGCTTCATAAGTGTTTTCTTTCCTATCATTCATAGATGGGAATAAGAGGTGATCATAGAAAAGCTTATAGATTTATCAGTAGTATATATCACGGAATACAAGGAACACAAAAAAAGAAGCAAGAAAAAGGGAAGAAGTAAGACCCATCAGATCTCGCAATCATAGGATGATGCGCGCTCCATTCACATGTTGTGATTACAGTGTGTTACGCCAGCGATGCCGCCGAGTATAAAAGCAACCTAGGTGATTTTTGTAAATCTTAAACTCGTTTCAGAGCGCTATGCTCTCCGATCTCTTTCTGACAGCATCGCTTTATCGGTGATCTTGAAGTAAGTAAGTCAGGTGTGGGCTGATAGAAGAATATCCTGACGGAATTTCCACCACTATGCCGACCTGACAAACTGCAAAAGTTTGTGAGTGAAATGTCAGCACCATTTGATAAACAAGACGAGAAATCTATGATGAAGCAGTTGATTTTTCCAAATTTTCTTATAAAGATGAGCTATTAATGAGCACAGAGCCAGCTTATTGGGCGGAAAGAGACTCTGTTACGGTCAATACATAGATGATGTAATAAAGAGCGGAGCCGTGGGCTACCGCTGATTTAGCAGTATTGCAGAATAAACATTTATTTAAGCATTGATTTAACCATGCAATTTGATTTGATCACTAATTTATAGTTGAAAAACTAGGTGTAATTATTTGAAATTCGAACATTATGAGCTGTAAACATCAGTACCTTTACTACTAAAATGTCAGTGATCCTTTTACTGAACTCGTATCTAAGGGTGAAAAAGGCTGATAGGAGTCGATTGCTTTTCTTCTATAAGCCAACACGAGGTTGGATTTGGAATCTTCATTGGCCTAACGTTTCCAACTTCTCAGCTTCTTCAGAGGCCTGAAGATGACTCGAAGCTTTTGATTTCATAGTATCCAACGAGCGCCTCCTTCTTTAGCAATTCTGGCGTCGTTTCGAGATCGCTCGGACAATCCGACAATAAAAGAACAGACTCACCCAAGATTCCACCAGCAGAGCAGCAGCTCACGCCTCAGTCACATGTGTCAGTACATAAGGACGAATGGAATCTTGGGCATCTGAAGAAAACGAGAAGGTCGAAACGTTAAGGCCGTGCCACCCAGACAAGGTGACACAGGCAGAGACACGAAACCGCGCCCTGCCACCGGCACAGCAAAGTATGAACGCAGTCCAAGGAGACCTTTCAAAACTTCAAACAACGTGCTTTGATAAAAATACCTTAGAGTCACCTGTAAGGTTCGTGTGAAGCTCAGAACTGTCGAAATGATGTGTTTTCTTCAACTTCATTTCTTACCCTTCCACAATGAGCATGAGTCATAAGCAACCAAGTCCCCCGCAAACATCTCTTATACAACTGTCTAGCAAAGAACATGATTCATGAAATTGTCTAGTTTTTGAGAGCCATTGTCATTTAATTCTCAAGCCACATTATTCAGTAATATGGAAATGTGGGGAATTAACACGAAGGGTTCATACCGTAATTATACGTACTGATTGGACATGACTGATGACGAATTATACGTACTGACAACAGGCATGATTTGATTGGAGCAACAATAGCATACACAAAGATACTCGGCTGGCCCTCAATGCTGAGAACAGGTTCTGCAGGTGTCCCCTCTTGATTTCAGAACTATCCTGAACATATTTTCCCTGCGCTTATTGCATATAATTTGGACACTTAACATTCTTTGAGAAACCCCTCTACATGATAGCAATCTAAAAATTATTGTACCATTAGCTATTAATAGCTAAGAATAGAGTGTTAAAGAACTCAACCTGAGTCGGCTAGAGCTTTCAGAGTGAGAGTGGTGAAGAATCACACAGTGATCTTGCCACTATACTCTTTTTGCGCGCATTTAAAGGCATTTTCCGCGATAATCTTACCTGCTATTTACCCTGCCGCAGCCGATAGACCCCCGGGTAACTGTCGCGGCTGTACCCTTAGAGCGACGCCACGAGCAGGGTCAAGCCTCCGTTGAGGAATCCTCAACGGAGGGGGTCGTGTTTGGTCCTCTAGGAGGGGGGGGGGGTCGTAATCGTTGAGGTACTGGTGATCAACAGACGTTCTCACGCAGAGGGTCTAACGTGTAAGGGAAGAAATGATAAAACTGACTAATTAGGTTGGTACCTGAAACTAGTTTAACTTAATCATCATGGAAACCTCATGCATGGCGCGATCCGCAACGAAACCGGTCAACGCCAATAGACCTTTCGTTGGTCTGCTGACACCGAAACCACGTACAGAGACACCTCCGAAATTCACGAAATTCACCGATTAACCGTCGAAAGCGATATCTATCAACAGGTACTACCGTGGATGGACAGTGCAAAAACATTGGGATGAAAACGGAAAATTAGCTGATATGGACTTTCTTCATATATTTCTACGATTGCAAGTACGTAATCTCGTGTTAGCAGCCACTATACAAACCGCAAAAACGTTTGCATTCATTGAGAATGTGGATGAAATCCCCATGCATGGCGCATCCCACAGAAAAGCTGACCGACGCTTCCTGCCCTCCCACTAGGCCTTGCAGAGCGAAGGATGCATACTAGGAAATTTCAGTAAACAATGAATCAATTTTTCTGAAGATTCTTGGGAATATCTCGCAAATTCGGCGAAAAAAAGCTTTCCTCAACTGGCTTTTCTGAAGGTTTCTTCCTTCGTTTTGGAGATATGACAAGGTCCAGGTAGTCATTCGAAAGCGAAAACCTAGCAGACTCTGATTCATCAAAACGAACTCATATGGTTAAGTTTGAAGGAAGCTATGACCATTTCCGTGAAACACTTCGAAATTTTCCTCATCAAATCCTCATCAAGCTTCCCTCAAACTAACTTCCTTCGTTTTGAAGATATGGCATAGCTCAGGTAATCATTCGAAAGCGACAACCTAGCAGACTCTGCTTCACCAAAACGAGCTCATATGGTTAAGTTTGAAGGAAGCTATGGCCATTTCCGTGAAACACTTCAAAATTTTGCTCATCAAATCCTCGTCAGAAAATCCATATCGAGAACTAAGCAACCATTGGGGAAAGCAAGCGGTCAGTAGGTAGGTCTTAGGGAGTTATTAGGAAAACAGTTTACACGTGCTCGAAAGAGGCGGTAAAGTTTGAACTATTTCCAAAATGCCGGAATTTAGTATGGGGAAGATACCGCGCTCCATCGTGATCGCCGCGTCGCAGCCGTCGCCTGACATGAGATCCTTAACTTCTCTAGATGTGTGGAGTATTCTGAATTATTGTTTGAAATTGTTCGATTATGAGGTAGAAGCGTGATGCGATCTGGAATCTAGGATTCATAGGTTATATATTGAGTGTATAGTACTGGGAATTCCACATGTATCACATATTTTTTGGGTTTTTGTGTCCATTCAGTTGTATATTGGTGGTGAGCATTTAAAAAATCGACAAATGCTCAATTGATAGTTTTTGTGCAGAGAAAGGGGGTCGTATTGGGGCCTCCTTTTGGGGGGGGGTCGTATTTTTTTAAAAATTTTACTCATCTGGACGCTTGACCCTGGCCACGAGCACTCCTGGCACGCAATGCCCGCGGGAGGCAACTGGGACCCCGCCCACCAGTTGGTGACCCCACCCAATTGGTAACCAATTGGTGAGAGATGCGGTTCCCATTTCTGAGGTTTTTGGTCTTTTTTGCTAGTTTTTCCACTGCTACTGAGTAAATTAGCGGCTCTGGGTTCATTATGGACCCTGATTATGGGTCGCTCTCCTAACGCGGAAAATGCCTTCAAGTAAAAGGTATTCGCGCCCATATCTTTTAATTGGGAGCAATAGAAAAAAGAAAAGGAAAAGAAGAGCACACAAAGCATAGAAAATTCATGGAACCATTTCCATCCACGATCGCGGTTGAATATGGATGATTACTCAGTCTACGTTGGGACTTCTAGTAAAGCCAACCACTGTTGCAATCGTAGATGTCATTCTACACAGATGCCCGAGCTCGCTACACCTAAAAGTTTAGCGAGGAGGAGTTGAGGCGGGTTTCTATTGGGTTGGGGAATAAATCCCCGCCTTTTTTTCCCGTTTTTCACATTGTTTCCTTCATCTTTCGATGAAGCTCTTATATGTTTCGATAGAGCTTTTTTTTTTGCTCTGCAAAAATTAATTAATAAATAGTTGTTAGCAAAGAAACTATGTTTAGAAAGATTTTAGGGGGAAAAAACAAAGTAATAGTTTAACCTCCGTTTCGCACCGACCCTCAGACGGAGGTTAAACCTAGAGATAACCTCCCTCTGTGCTCATCAGTAAGGGAAGGGAGGTAGGCTAGGGAGGCTGCAAAGCACTGCAATCTGTTTTTCGATTTCTTCGACAACCTAATATTTATGAGGTTTGGAAATGAGATAAGCTGAAGGCAAAAAGTTGACACTTGCGCACCTCATCTTTCTCGTGTGTCATCCAGATCAAAAAATGTATGTGTATAGGTTTTGATAGAGCTTTTTCAGCTCTACAGAATTATACTACTTTTTGTTCAAATCGCTCAACTTTTTTAAGGCTGTTTTTAAGGCTCACAAAGGCAGTACTCACAAAAATGTGCATTTTCGTTATCCTCTCTTCCTCGCCTACCATCGAGATTGGAGAGAATATCCAAGTATGCATTTGATAGAGCTTTTTTCGTTCTACGAGATGATACCACTCTTCTTTTGTGTCCTCTCATGGTTTAGCATTTAGGAATGAGTTTCTACCTGTTTTTCAATTCGAAATTGCGTAATAAAAACGAGTTTTTTCGGCAGAACGCTCCCTATAAATCGATAGAGCTCTTCTCGCTCTACAAGATTATGTATACTATTTTTGTTCAAATTGATTTTTGCCACTTTCTAGATCATTTAAAAGTCGACGAAATCGAGCATTTTTGACACCATGTGACGAAAATGCTCGATTTCGGCGACTTTTGAATGGTCTAAAAAATTGCAGGAATCAATTGGAATAAAAATCGTAAACACAGTCTTATAGAGCGAAAGGAGCTCTATCAAGAGAAAAAAACATTCTGCTGAAAAAATTCGTTTTCATTACGCAATTTTGAATTGAAAAACAGGCGGAACCTTATCCCTTTATGCTGAAATATGAAAAAATTCAATAGAGGAATAGTATCATCTTGTAGAGCAAGAAAAGCTCTATCGAATGCATACCTAAACATTCTCTTAGATCGCGATGGTAGACGAGGAAGAGGAGATAACCAAAGTGCACACTTTTGCGGGTACTGCATTTGTGAGTCTTAAAAACAGCAAAAAGTTGAGCGATTTGAATAAGAAGTAGTACCATTCTGTAGAGCTGGAAAAGCTCTATCGAAAACACATACACATACATTTTTGATCTCGACGGCAGACGATAAAGATGAGGTGCGCACGTGTCAACTTTTTGCCTTAAGCTTACTTCATTTTCAAAGCTCATAAATATTAGGTAGTCGAAGAAATCAAAAAACAGATAGCAACATTTTGTACAGCGAAAAAGCTCTATCGAAAACATATATAACCTTAATCGAAAGATGAAGGAAACAATGTGAAAAACGGGATTAAAAAAACGGCGGGGACATATTCCCCAACCCAATATTTCTCGGTTTCTGACCTATTCGTTCCATATTTCTAGGCTTTTTGCACTATTGAGCACCCCAAATTTTACAATTATTCCACAAACTACTAAAACTACTCGTTACAGTATATTCGAGCTGTGTTTCGCTATAGCGAAAACGAAGGCTCTGAAAAGACCCATCGCAATACTCATCAGTATAGATTCAAATAATATTTAGAGTCACAAGGTAATGTTGCAAAGAAGAACAGCAAAACTGTTTGGTTGAGTGTTTGTTAGGCATGGTTTAGTAGACCTCAATGGCATTGACTATCGGGCACAATAGTTTAAAGGAATCGTCCACGGAAAATGCGTTTTTGTGTTACCCATACGTTTATGTTGTATTTGCCTAATGTGGGCCTCATGCAAAATTTCAGGCGAAAAAATGCGAATCTGGCTGAGATACAGCACCACAAAGTGCGGTCCCAGTGGGCGGGGCCTAAGAGTAAAAGCCTCGTCCCGTGGTCCGCCGCCGTTGGGAACGGAGAGTGGGACTGTTTACGAAACTTTCTGCTCCTACAATGCGTCTCGGACCACGGCGGACGACGGAACGAGGCTTTTCTCTTAGGCCCCGCCCACTGGGACCGCACTTTGTGGTGCTGTATCTCAGCCAGATTCGCATTTTATCGCGTGAAATTTTGCATGAGGCCCACATTAAGCAAGTACAACATAAACTTATGGGTAACACAAAAACGCATTTTCCGTGGACGATTCCTTTAAGTAGCTTCGATTACTAGTGCATGCTACTGCGGGCGCTTATAGTATGTACATTTCCACAGGGTCGGGTCTGCTTAATTTAGCCAGTTTGGCTTCAACAGTGTTCAACTGAAAGCAGAAATTGTGCCGTCGTCTCTTCTTCCATCTGCACATAACTTCCTATCGAAATTCACATGATATAGGCGATGACGAGGCGATATACCTCGCATAAGTGAAAGCTGTGGCTAGGTGGGAAAGTCGGTTCCACAGAAAAATCGTGTATTTCATGAAAAGTCAAGTTCACATATACTTAGAAGACAATTGGAACAGGCTAAGTAGCTTGTTGACAATGATAATGAAATGTTAATTAGAAACCAAAACAATTTTGCCCATTTGGTGGCATTACAGCCATTCAGTGGTAGATTCCAAATTCGTATAAAGTAAACTAATTTAACATAGCCATCGAACAACTGATATTCCACAGATGTAGCAAGACCCATGAAAGATTGAAGAGTCTGGTAATGGTTGGAAGGAGCGGGGTGGGGGGGGGGAGTGGGGACTAGCATGAGCTCAGTACTGTGTCCATTTACTCTCTGCTACATTTCCTTAACATTGACTCCACCATTTATTTATGATCTCGGCTAAAGATCCACAACACTTAAGAAAGAAGGTCTGAAGAATCATAAGGAAGGTGAGGTTGAGAGGACAGAATGCATCTTCTATTCAAAAGAGAATATTTAGTGAATATTGAGGAACAAACTGGTATATTTGGTTTCCGTTGCAAATCGCTTTGTCGCCGCCGTGCAACGGACACATTGTTTATATACGATGTTTGTGTCATTTCTCCTAAACACAAAGTAACCACATGGTGACTGCTTCCATCCACACAATTGGCCATCCTTGCAGTGCCACTCAGTGCTTGCGTATAGAATTGGAAAGGGGGCAGTACACTCGTGTCACCAAAGTGCCTTGCAGAGAAATGCACCAACTTGTATCAAAATATAATGCATACAGTTCGAAGCAACCACATGATCTGGTGGAATGTTGAGAAGATGTATGGATCGGAATCGCGTTTGTGACGTCCTTTGTAACGATACATATCTAGTGTTTAACGGCGGCCCCAGACAAAACACTGCGTTATAAACAAAACAGAAGCAGATGCGGTCGTGTTTGTGGGGTCTGTCCAAATCACAGCTAGGGACAAGAGTTATTAAACACTTGCCATTTCTTAAATCTAACTCACAGCAACACTGCTCCTCATAATATGACGCGTAGATTGGTTTGCTAAGCATTGGGATTAGAAAGGAAAGGAAAAAGAGTTCAATTATAGTTTTTTTTGTGAGTGGAATTATGCGTTCTTTGTGATAAATAGGCATCGAGCATAAAAATGACACGTCTGCTGTAGTTCTCCCATCTCCCTCTCCCTATACCTTTATACTCCTCTTACCTCTTACACCCTGTACCCTTGTTAGTACCTTGGCTTTTGCTTTCACATTCATTTCGAAAGCATTTGGTATGTTCACGGCAACCACACTAGATGCCAACTTTTTACTATATTCAATAATGCGACGTCACCCACTTTTCACCAAAAGAGAAATGGGTGTATTAAGAGTGGATTGAGAATGAAAAGAAAATGGGAAGGAGGATTTTTCACCCCTCGTTTTTTGATTACTTCATTCTGTTCTCTCTTTAAAGTAACACTGCGCAGTAGCATTTCCACCTTTACCTTCCATACTTATTCAAAATTACCCAGTAGTATCGGCCGATATGGCAACCATTGAGAGCTTTTGTGAGTCTCACGCATGCGCGTTCACATTTCCACAGTTATTCTTGAGCTCCCAGCCGATCTTCATTCAACGATGTTGAAGCTATGGAATGAACACAGGGGAGGTTCGTTAGTGTAAGCTCCGTAAACTCGTAGGCTCTGATGACGATATTTAACCATACATGGGGCTGCATTTTGTGGAGCGAAACTTTGTTATTGACCTTGTAGAGGAAATCTATGGTTACGCTTTCCATGTTGGGAATGGACAACTTAAAATTACAGAAAGCATGGGAGATATGCATAAGTTATTGTGGCATGATTTACTTTGTCGCCTAATAAATCTAGAACATAGAATGAATCACAAAATCATGGCCTGACAAAAGTACGAATCGTAAGATCATGGCTGATGATGGACCGATGAAGCTAATTCGATTTCAGTGAAGAAGTTCCACCAAACAACATGAGGCAGCCTTTGTTTCTGCACAGAATAGCAGGCCTCTTTCGCAAGTCACGTTTGTGATCGCAATTTTGACGATAAACGATTACAGATGTGACAAAAGACGTCGTCGTATCTACGAATTGTAGCTGAAAAAATAAAATCTGCTCGATTTTTACGAGAGAGGGCGAATTCAGAAAGGCATATAGGTTCCCAGAAGTTCAGAAAAGTTCAGGTTTCTTGTAACGATTTGTCGTCGTTTAAGCTGTATCGGCATTCGACAGCGATTCGTTTTCTTTCTTTGCTCTCTTCCTTAACAAAATTGCAATAAAATTGCTGTGTTTAAGCAGTAGGTGAGCAGGTGACTGATGTATTTTGATGCGCAGGTAACGTACCGTAGATGTCATATATGTCATATGTCATAGATGTGTGTATATACATGTTGATCCCGTTGATTAGATAGCGATTGCTTTATTACTACACTTTTCACTCAATAGCAATGCATGTGTGTATTTAGTTAATTATGTATGATAGTTTAATGCGTGGGGAAGAGGTTTCGTTTGTTTTCTAGGGAGGAGGATCTTGAATGACCGAATCACTTCTTTCAATCGGCACATTCTTCTCGCACATGGAACTTGTTTCACTTGCTCGTAGGTGTTCTTCTTTATGCGTAGGCTGATCCCCACTCCTACTGGCTCTTACCCTTAGGCTGCGTTCATACTTTGCGCCAGCAGAGCGTGGATGCGTACACATGTAGCGAGGCAGTGGCACGAAAAGGTGCAGAGACAACGCAGTCAAGGAGACACGGTGACACCAGCGGAGACGAGGAGAGCCGCAGGCATCACAAGGTATTGATGTGACCTTACTTCCAGAGGGACTTGGTGTAATGGCTTCATCGTAATTATATGTGGTGATGCGAAAACACTGAGTTTTGCTTATTTACAGGTACGATATCTGAAGCACACGTGACTAACATCGGTTGTGTAACCTCGCTGCTTTGACATTCTATGGGCTTGACATGTCACTTATTTTTTAGACCTTGTCGATACTCGATAAAAAGTTTCTGTGTCGAGCCTCTACTAGTATGGCACTAAAAGGTGATGAGAAATATGAAAAGCATTCCGAACTCAATGCAACTGAGGCCGAGCTCATAGCTCGCTTGATCGCGCAATCGCAGGTTTAGCAGACGTGTCGTCGCTGTTCTCCCTCGCTCACGGACGTTCCTTTTGTAGTAAGGCCGAATTCACACTTTGCGGTGCCGTCTCCTTGCCACTCTGCCTCACCTCACCAGCGCAAAGTATTAATGAACGCGGTCTAATAGATCATGAGTGAAAGAAACTAACAAGCTCAAATGAGAGTGCACTCGACACATGCGATTTTGCATCTGTGCGATTGCGCCATCGTGCGAGCTCTAACTTCAGCCATAACGTACTGGAACAGGAAGAAAGTATTAATACATTTACCATCCTATCGTTGGGCTATAATAGCGGTGTGGTAGTAGTGAGCGGTGGCGGTGTATTGAATTTCGTCAAATTCACTTTTATTAAGGTCCTAGAACTTCATCAAAAATTCTCATTTGTCAACTTCGCTGTGCTGCATCGTGCTACCTCACACAACACAGAGCGTCAACGCTTTATTGCACTCGAAATATGGAACGTATTCAAGACATGTGCTTTCCAACGCAGATTATCAGTCTTTATCAGTTGTCATCACTTTTCATCATCCACAGTTGTCACCTCTCCCACCTTCTAAAACATTTCCAAATTAAGAGTTCCACCATTGTTGTGGGATATGAATTTTGTGACAAACGGGCTCATGCAAAGAATCGGACAGACATACGCACAGCAGATCATATGTACTAAGAATAACAGTGCCTTTACCTGGATATTTCATGCTCCATTTGCTCTTTCGTTTTTGCACCCTTTGTTCTAGCTTTCATGTTCGTCTGTTCCAGTCACCACCTCAAAAATGTAACTACCACAAGCTATCATGAGCATCCTTCCATTTCCCTGACAGCTTTCTAGCGCTCTCCAGACATTCGCGTCTGAGCTGATGATTGGGAATACGAGATTTCTTTCCTTTCGCGCCTAAACTGATGGTCTGAAAATACGGTATTTCTATCCTCGTTGCCAATATTTGACATACTGGAAGAGTGGCAGAAATAGGGGATTTTGTTGCGTCGAGCCACACAGTTTGCCCTAATCTTGGTACGTGGTGGTGATATGTGGAAGTAACATGAGTCGGTAGATTTTTTAATGTAGATGGCTTCGGTGTATTTTTTCTGACGATATCTGCGAGCGCATAAGACTGCCTGTGCAGGCGTCAGCTGTGATGTTTATCTTCTTTCAAACAACTTCCCAAACAGAGCCCGCACAGCCAAACTACTGGTATTCGAGGAAAAGCGTCTTGAAATACATCTCTGATTTCGGCTTTGCTGGTGGCTTTTTTTTTGCCCATTATCTAAAACGCAGCCCGACTGTAGCTATTGTGGAAGGCTTATCTCCAACCACCAGACTAATAACGTGCGTATGATCAGAGCGCAGCGCGGTGGAGGTGACTTTGAATTTGAAACATGAGTTTCTCATTTAGAGAAACTATCCGACGAGAACTTCCCCCTTTAAAGTGTGAAGGCTTTAAAGACAATCGAGCGACTATTTTCAAGCGTTGCCCATTTCCCGGTTGCTATTGGTTCCTTGAGGAATCTCTGTAGCAGCTTTCATTCTCGGATGCCTTCAACGGATACTCAGTTTTGCATGCTGGTATCTCCCATTCCGAACTGCTTGAACGTCGATCAACAGTGGATCAGAAGAGATCATGACAGCAGAAATGTTACCAATTGCATACCAGTGCTGCTCTCCTGCGTGAAGTCGCAATTGATCATTCACAGGATCTTTGCTGCCAAAGAATTAATTGTGTCATCATGAACCACGTCTTCACATTGGTTACACATGGTAACCTTTTACACATGGGATATTGCAGTGTCTCAGAATTACAACGAGCAATTTTTTCTGCAAGGCCAATTTTTTGCGAAAATGTCCTACCATTTTCCCGACAACGCATAAACAGCTAGTAGGACGGTAACAGACATATCAGGATAGCACGTACACGTAAACAATTTTGCAGTTATTCGCACCGTGAACTCTTAACTGATTGGTAGGTATTCCGACTCCACCTTTGCCTTGAAAACATGGCAAAAAGAAATGTTCTCCGTCCAGTTAAAATGAAGGTGAGTTTCGGGACAATTTCTGCTCGTTCTTAAGACACGCGTATAAAATTAATAAAATTAAGAAGTAAGGCTCGTTTTTTTTTGGGCGTGAACAGGCATCGAGATGTTACAGTGTGATAAGCATAGTACGCAATGAGCTCGCAATGAGAGGGGGAGGGGGGGGGGGGGGGGAGGAACATCTTATAAAATGTTGTACATCTAAGCATCTTGAAGGGGCCCTTGAGGGGTCACTATGCACTCTAATACGTAAATTTTTGCCCGAGTCTTAGCTGCGGAGAGAAGAGGTTGCTCCCCATTACCCCTCCTCACCCCACCCTAGGCTTAGGTAAAAATTGCGTCGTTAGTGTGATGCTCTTAACATTGCAGTGGCATGTGGTACTGCCCGCAACATAGCAACTATCTGTTGAAGCACCCAACCGCTATAATCACTTTGTTGCCACTAATGGAGCGCGATTGGTTCACTAACGGAACATTTGGTGCCTAAGCTATCATAAAAGCTGAATGGTCTGATTGATCAATTGTCATATCTCTGTATGCAGCCACCACCATACACATGGAAGCCCTGATAGCATAGCGGTCGACAGCCCTGTCGGAAGTGATATCGGAGCCGGATAGAAATGCTTTCATCCGCTTATTATCAACTGGGAAACCATAATGGTTTTCCTACATTCACTTTCCATTGGGTTTCTCACTATCAAACGATCACCTGCCACCGGTGTCTCCATTCCATCTCCAACTTCACCAGTAGGGCTCAACATCATCTAACATCATCAGGAAAACCACGACCAGTTGTTTGATGGCATTTGCCTTCTGACGTTCCTTACCAACCCTGAACAACTGTTATTAGTTCCAATAACCCTAAGTAAGAGTTCTCGCTCTTACAACCTAACATCTGTAAGTATCAACGCCCTGGAACTACATAGTTCATGAAGATAACGAATCTAGTAAGTGTTTCGGTGTTCACCGATTCCGACATCCTCAAATGTTATCGGGCCCGGCACAACGAGATTGGTGATACTTTTCTCACACATCCCCTTACCGGCTTCCTTTAGCTGTAAAAAGCTGCACACGACGACAGGCAAGTGCGATCGCACGGTCATGCGGATAGCAGCCGTTTTGCAAGAATAATCGTAGTCTAGGCCATAGAAAAGGAAGAGGAACAGCTCCTCTTTTCCACAAGGGCTTAGGCAAAAGTATCTGTACACCCCCACCCCCTCACAAGGATAGCCCTTGCATCTCTGCAGGATTTTTGCTTTTCCGCATGAGAAGTGCACGGGCTGCGTCAAACAAATTGTAGATAATTGTATGTGAAAGGGAAAAATAGATGAAATCGCCGCAGACGATTTCTTCAGATAACCTCCCAGCCACTGGCTGAGGCCGTAGGTAACGAAGGACAGAAGCGTTGCCTTTTTCCCTTGTAAGGTCCCGTCCATATTTTGCGCAGGAAGGACGTGATTCTTTCTAACAGTGAGCCAGCAGAGTACTGAAACAAGAAGGTTTCGCGGCATTATCTTCAGCAGATGATACAAAAAATCTATTGTATTCACAGTCGGCGAGGCAGAGTGGCATAGAGATGTAGAGATGACGCAGGCAGGGCACGTCCTGACGCCAGCACCTCAAAGTATGAACGCGGCCTAAGGACTTATGACTCGGTGGTTGTGGAGTGTATTTGGCGGTCGATAACATTTGCTGCAAATGGTATCAGAATAGAAATATAATGATTCTTCTGCACAGGTACTGGAAAGATCGTTGTAAGCATGCCCTGCGCAGTTTACTGAATTTTTTCGTACTCATCTGCTAATCTACCTCATCGGTATCTTTTGACTCAGATCACTCGATTACCCGTCCCGGTTCCCATTCTGTTACTTTGTCATTTCTCAAAATGGAGGCCTCCTATCTGCTGATTGTGAGCTGTGATATTAACTAACACAAAGTAAACAAAAGAGGCGCACATAAGCATGATTAGAAAGTGGGAAGTCTACCGCATATAAGATAGAAAACTCCCTCAACTACGCAGCTTACTGAAACTTATCCATTTATTCGTTGGAATGTTTCAGTACTCTGCTGACTCGCCAATAGAAAAAACTCCGTCATTCATTGAGAGGCTCCGCTCAGCATTATCTTCAGCAGAGGATACAAGTAATTTATGTCTTGTGTTTGACTACCATCACGTTTGTCTGAAAAGCCAATCGTACCTACGGACAGTCAGGTTTCAGCTCAAGAGCAAGTCAAAGTACGTCTCATTAACGGTTGGCAAGACGTCACATGGGAGAAAGTCAACATTGTTGTATGCAACTTTCTATACGACAAAAAAAGCGATCATTACAAAACGTGAGAACTGATTTGGGCCCTAGAGATTTTAGAACCTTATTTATACATTATACTTGAAATGTTTGAAGACTCATTCACTTTTCGGACCATAACGAGAAACCGGTACGGATTTAGATGGAAAGAGCTGGAAAAGGTGACAGGAACTCGTAGAGAACGCCTCTTCTATGGGATATGCTTTGTACTTTTTGCTGCCATTCTTCGTCAAAATCCGCTCATTGTCACACATTCACTTGTGGTAAGCTCTCTATAATGTCATATTCCATATTGCAGATCAAAGGACAATCGTCAGAAGAGTTTCCAGAAAAAAGTCTGTTGCAGAAGTATCCTTCCTTGTGAAAAGCAGTACAGTAAATTTTATAGTGTTATACACTCTTGAACCTACTTTTTGTTACTATCCAACGGTAGCCAAAAATGTTATCCATTTCGCAGTCTTGGCCACACTCACATTCCAATACAGCTGTGGCCGATAGTCAAAGTATTAGGTTGTCGCACTGAAATTTTCATTTTATCAACAAAAAATTCAGTTCAATTTATTAACATCTACGAAGCTAAAGCGAAGCGAAGCGAGCAGATAAAGCAAAGCTTCTATGGATGTGTGGCTGGGCTTGAATAATTACGTAACTATCGTACCAAAAACGTGGGTAGGCTCAAGACTTCTCAAGTTCATCACCGGTTTTACGTTGATTGAACCGTTTTATAAGACTGTGTAGAAGAAATCTGTGATGGCTCATCCAGGCAGTTATGCAATACTGTAACCATTCAGCATGCACTTTCATGTTATCGTGATGGCCTCGAGTCATCACAGGGTGATACCGCTGATTGTGGCATGATCCCATCGAGCAGAGACCCCTTCAGACGTACATATCCAGGCAACAGCTTTCTCACGAAGACTCTGGTCAGGGGACCCCACTTCTGATGTTCGTCCACAGCTCGCCTCCTCATTCGTTGTTTGACTGAGTTTCAACGTCTACTTTTTGTTCCCAGCTGCTCGACGGTTAACTGCTAGCCAGCATGCATATTCCAACTCATCATGTAATGACCCTTAAGATGAGCCGCCCTAAAACTCTCCCCTTCACAGATCTTCTCAGCGCCAACTAATGCACAAACGTCAATGAAGTTTTCGCCAGAGTTCTGCACACCAGCTGCAAAAGCGCAAAGCGATGATGACCTTGTGTCAACTTGCTTTCCGTGAGTGGGCTGCTCGACACAATATCATCAAGCGTTGGAAGAAGGCCGACAGAGATACATGCATGCTGGAATGGCTTTTGCAAGGCCCCGTTCACAGGACTGTTCACTCTCTCAGACACATGGAAACACTGGCATGCCGCTAATAGGCACATCACGCGATGATCAGATGAGTGGCTTACTTTCTTGGGACAAGTAGGTCCTGAGTAACTGCTCACGCTCCGCTTGTTGTGGCTGCACGGTCCACCCTCACGGTGATGTGCCAGCTTGAACACAACCGAGCACCGCCCACCCAACCGAACCACACCTGGCGTGGACGAGCAGTTTCCAATGTTGAGGCTGCTTTCATCATCTGGATGGCTGTTTCATCAAATTAGCTTGTCTTGTTGGAAGTTTTCTTCTCCACGCGAGAGCCACGTTGGAAAGCTGTTCGTATGGCCGCTTCCATACTTTGCGCACCGACGCCGTCACGCGCGTGCCTGCGTCACGCGCGTGCCGGCGTCACGCGCGTGACGCAGACACGCGCGTGACGGCGTCGGTGCGCAAAGTATGGAAGCGGCCTATAAGGTTAGGTATGATGAAATCGGGAGCGCGTGGCTCGGTTGCATTCTAGCAGACACAATATCGTAAAAGTGCACCGTGCAACCGCAACAAATGTGCAGCGTGAGCAGTTATCTCAGGACCTACTGCCCCAAGAAGGGGTGTATATCGTTGGGACAGAAACGTCGCGTGGCCGTGTTTGGCGCGCGACGAGATGGTGCGAGCTATGCGCGCCTTATCGGATGGGTCCTGAAGCGATGACGGTGCTCTACCCTCATTCTGGGCGTAATCGTTTCAGGACTCAACTAGTACGGTGCGCGTAGCTCGCGCCATCCCGTCGCAGGCCGAACACGGCCACGCGACGTTTCTGTCCTAACGATATACACCCCCAAGAAAGTAAGCCACCAATCTGATTATCGCGTGGTGTACCTTCGATGGTCATGTGACGCACAGACCATTTGTCTGTCTGTGAAACTGATTGCTTACACATCTGTACTTGAAATATGAAATCACTCGAAATCAATGTTCAGTGATGTGATTAAGGTGCTGATATTCCCCGCAGCATGTACCATCGTGGCCCTTGATGACGAACAGTTGGAAGTCGCCAGATTTTGGATGGAATATTGGATAGCTTATGGAGTGATTACAACACTTGGGAGAGCTGTAAGAAGGTTGTAATAGCTCCTATTGTCAACCTCGTATATTCCAAATTCAGTTCTAGTTAGCTGATGCACATCGCGTGTCAACGGCGGTAGTGAGGAGCTCGTTATGCATAAGATAATCTGATCCTAAACTCAGCGGTTTTTTGGCAAAGATAGCGTGCATTTCACATTTATGCGAGTTGCCTTATCCATCGGTGCGGCCCATTAGTCATAGAAATTGAAAGGGGCCGAGCCGAATACTCCTTATGGTGCCGCTCATTATCCGTTTTCAGCCTTCTGCGAATAATCTGATGAATTGCGGAGCATCCTGTGAATTGCTCAGTCTTGCAATGCAGTGTTAGAAATTCCATGTTCTCAATTTCCCACCGCGTCAAAGACACCGTAAGGGAGTAATTTTGGCTTACGGTAGAACAGACGTAGTGTGGACGAGTTCAAGTGACCGCCATTGCACAAACTCGCCAATTTGACCCCTTGGCATGGTGCCAAGAGAAGATGTTTCCATTATAAAGTTGTTCATTCCTTTTACCTTCTCCCTTGTTCTTTCTTATATAGTTTCTAGATGTACTTACATGAATGTTAATGTAGTTGGGAATGGCCACTCCACTGCGCTGGGAGTCAGGTGCTACAACTAAAATTGGCCCGCGGCCATCTCCTACAGCGGACAACTCGGAACGCCAGTGCGATGATGCGAATGAGGCGCGAATACACACCGCAGCGATGCACTTTTGATTTCAGGTTTTTTCACCGATTATCGCTTCTAACCTTCTGCGTTCGTTACGAAATGCTCATTTCTTTGTATGTTTCTCTTGTTTCGGACCCCCTTCCGGTTCCTTTAACCGATCTACCCTAACCATATTGCTGCCCCACCAACATTCATATCACATCTATCCTTTGTGCCGACATCTGCTACCACCTGAACACATCACATATGGCTGCTGGTGTACTAACGATAAGTAGACGTTTATAGTATAATGCATTGTTCAGAGTTTGCGACTCAGGCCAACACACGATCAGCATCATTCCCCCTATTCGCTCGATATGTAGCTTTTCCCTTCAGCCTGATTCGTGCAAGTCACGCGTATCGCAAACACTATACAATACTTAGGTAGCAAGTGCTATCACAACGATAACATGACTTTAAATTGTGCAGAAATGCTTCGCCCCCTACAATGAGCATCCTTCATCATCCTCTATCATAACCTCTCACTGACGGACAGAGAGACCGACAAAACGACGGACACCGACACACATAAGTGGAATATATAATAGAGGAACATCATATCAGTTCATGGAAACTTTACATCTCCGGTTTCACGCCAAAGTGAAAAATGCCGCCAAAACCATTTGCTTCGCAAAACTTGCATAAATCGTTATAACTTGCCACGCATCTGTTCTTGTAGAATGTTTTTCAACATTTTCGGAAACCTAGTTGAGTTTTCTGTGTATTGTAGCCCCGCTCTGCAACAGTAGTCTATTACCGGAGTTTTGATCAAAATTTGTTCGGTTATTGAATATGAGATGACGACCTTTGAGCACAGATCCCTAACTTTATAAATTGGATTTTATCTTTAACGTAAGTAGACCAGATACGTAGCTAAGATCTTGAAATTAGAAGCAAGTTAATCGTCTCAGGGGGTGAATCCACTCATAGGCGACCTGTGGCCGCGTTCATGTTCTGCGGTGCGGCGGCAGGGCGTGGTTGTGTGTCTCTGCGTCTCCGCCTATGCCACACTGCCCCTTTGCCTGTGATGCCTCCGACCTCCTCCATGTTCTCCTCGCTCTCTATGTACCAGCCACGTCCTGCCAGCGCGAGTATGGGCACTATCTGGTCACACGTCAACCATCGCTACACTCGCTTCACACATCTAATTTACCCTACGGTCAAGAAGAACAAAGAAAAAAGATTAGAAATGAGGCCTGAATTAAGGCCTTTGTGCCAACCTACCTTTGCCATTTAGATTCTGTAGTATTTACTTTTCATCGCCTAAAACTCTTACCTCTATCACGCAGCTACAGCATGTTCTGAAGTCCTCAAAAGGATTGTGGCAAGACCCCGTTTGAGTGGATTAAGGACCGTGACGACTTTCAATCACGCCCCAATAATGATACATCCTCAATAGGTACAGGGCGATCCCTCTGCTGGAGTTGACTACATACTTGAAAGCACTGCGCCACCTAGATTTTTCGTTGGGCTGAATGGATGATAATGCTGTGAAAATTCGAAAAAAACTTTATTAAACCAAAAACAAAAAAACACACAAAAGATTATTATATAATTCAGGCATGCCACAGACAGCAGTGAGATGAGTTGGGTGGAAGTCATGTTTTTCTCTGCATGCCTCATTCCCGCGACATTCTTGGTCGACATTGTAATATCCTGCGTGAGACCTGCATTCAACAACGTACGACTCAAGTTTGAAGAATACAACTACCGCTATGTTTCATAGCCCAGTCCCTTGTTACACACTGGAAAACCGCTATTATTCGTTGACATTGTATTTGTACTACTGCTTAATAAATATATTGTACAACCATCCTTTCGCCAAGGAGTCAATCTCATGACTCTCAAATACGAAAGTGCTCCAGTTAGGAAAATCAAAGTGTCAAGGAATTTTTTATAGTTGAAGACACTGAGAGGAGTCATTTTAACTTGCGGTATGGGCTTGCGGTGGCTTGTTGCTCGTTAATTTCACACGCCTCACGATGCTTTGTCAAGACGTCGAGTGTGAATTCATTGTTTTTTTTTTCAAATATGACTACTCTTCTTTAACTCCATCGCTTATACTCCTTTCTTTGTTTTGATTGTTTGTTGCTTTGTGCTTTTCAACTGTTCAAATCAATATGAATGGGATCAAATTCGAACTACGCGACAGCAAATGAGAGTTTCTTCGGCTGGTCAAAAGCGCGCAGTTCGAGATGAAGCGCCCTAGAATTGCAATAGCTCCCCAAAGACGCGTTTTCCAACGCGATTTTTGTTACACTTCGTCTTTTTCGAGCTCGAATGTTCGTCAGCAGAGGTCAGCGTTCCAAAATGAAATTTTCTTCTCTGCCCCCACCCCCAGTGACCTTGAAGCCCACGAATACCCAACGAGATTTCATATAAAAATGAGGAGATGATAGAAGAATTCCGTATCTGTCTCGAAAAGGAATGTTCAGCTATGTGGCTAACGGCGTGACAAAACAGTTGATTTTTACTCAGGGTAATAATGGGGGATGGGAGGGGGAGGGGGAGGTGAGGGGAGAAGACTGTTAGATGTCCGTCTTCAGTACAAGCTTTCTGCCTTAGCATGATTGAGCTTTAACATACATCAATGTCTGTCCCTCTTAGGATCATGATGGCGCTATGGTCATCACAGCGAATGATTCCTGTTTGTTCTGATGCTGACTATTAAGTGAACAGTCGCATTTGCATGAGAAACCTCATGATCTGCTGGAACCTATCTATTCTGTATATCTGTATGAGTTATTTCGTCGCATTCTTCTTCTGCTATCAGCTGTTGTTCTAGGAAGATTCCCTTACTACCTCAAAACTGGCTGAAAAGCTCAATGTGTTACTCTTCATGCTGATGTGGCTGTGTGATGCACAGGGTTGTGCAGTAAATGAACAACTTTCTATCTACTTTGAAAACTGCTTTTGACCGATGGTATGTCGATTTGTCGTTGTCTGTTTGTTTCCGAATGAGTGACTATCATAAGGAAGTTCATATAACATTTAACATTTATTACATGCTCGAAGAACATGTGGGTTGAGATTAATGCATAAACTATCAACATCACCAAAGTAAACTTCACGTTGGAACGATAACTTTGTGAAAAATAACAAAAAAAAATGGCGAACGGCCCAAACAAACTAAACGCTAATGAGAAGAAACCACTAAGAGAGTTAAGGAGCAACATTGGAATCAGCCATAGAAACAGGAGCAGATTGAAATGGTGGGAATTAACTAGCTCACGTCCTTTAGATAGCGAGATACTTCTCGTCAAAAGACTAAGAGTTTTTATGAGATGGGAACTTTTTTGCGCATCTTAGCGTACTCCGAACCCGCACGATGGGTGAAAAAGTGACTACAAAAAGCATACTTGGCACCTTTTAAACGAAGCTTGTTGTGCTCCCCTCTTGTGGAAGAAGTAAAGAAGGTGAACAATTCAGAAGAGGCATAGGACATTGTACCGTGGATGATTTTGAAAACAGTTATTAAATCGTTAATAACCCTTCGTTTGTAAAGAGAGTCTAAATTAAGCATTTTGTTCCTAACCATTGCATGTGGTACACTACTGTAACTGAATCCGAGGGCTCTTAGAAAGATTTTTCTGATGAAACTATTCCGCACTCGTTCAATAAGGAGGCTCACTTTCTTCTTGTGAGGGAAGAATATGCAAGTTCCATACTCCATAAGTGGTCGAACATACATGTATACCTTGTAGGCCTTAATCAGAATAGAAGAGTCCTTGCTCTCGAGCGACCTAAGCAAGAGGAAGAGTCGTTGCTTGGCTTTAGCTACCGTTTTGGCACAATGAGAGTCAAAACTGAGGCTACTGTTGAAGGT
The DNA here is from genome assembly GCA_963978905.1 of Trichostrongylus colubriformis. NCBI lineage: Eukaryota > Metazoa > Nematoda > Chromadorea > Rhabditida > Trichostrongylidae > Trichostrongylus > Trichostrongylus colubriformis. The sequence goes on from OZ022259.1 coordinate 43,216,884, forward strand.
GAAACCGAGGTCTTTTACTTCAGCAGCCTCTCCAGGGGTATATCATCTATATAATACCTGTTTTTATGTACATTATTTCTGCCTAAATGTAGCACTTTGGTTTTCTCCAGACTAAGGAAGATCCCATTCAGCAGACCAGTCAGACACAATGTTCACAGCTTTTTGAAGCAGCCGAGAATCAGCCGGCGACGTAATTGCCTTGTAAATTTTTATGTCATCTGCGAACATTTGGCATGTAACTCCATGACTCTCCTCTAACGACGGGAGCTCGCACGTATAAGTACTAATCAGTGTATTAGACAACACTCCTCCCTGAGGAACACCACTCGAAGATAGCTTGATAGATGAAAAAGATTTGTTAAGATGAATTTGAAAAGTGCGTTCCAACAAAAATTCCTTGAGCCAATCAGTTATCTTAGCGTGAATCCCTATCTGCTTCAGCTTAAATAACAATTTCGAGTGACTAACTTTATCAAATGCTTTGGAGAAATCAAAATAGATGACGTCCACACATGATTTTCCATCTAGTGCGGCAGTCCGATCATCGAGAGACAAAAGCATCTGCGAAACTGCTTGCAAACTTGCTTTTCTGAAACCGTGTTGACATTCGGACGGAATGCGATTTATTTTAAAGTCTTAGTCTTTTTTTCTAGGTCTTTTTCTAATCTTTTGAACAGCAGAGTCCCTAATGAACTTTTCGAATAACCTACAGAAAACAGAAGTTATGCTTATAGGTCTGAATAACCGGGCTCATTGTGCGGTGTATTTTTGGGAACAGGAGTGACGAAAGAGTGTTTCCATTTGAGAGGGACCTCGGCATGGAGAAGACTCCTATCAAACAAAAATTCAAAAGGACTAACAATAGGGCGCAACATTTTTTATGAAGGTGAAGGGAATTTCATCCGGAGTGTAAGAACGCTTGAGGGCCATTTGAGGAGGAAATTTAAAATGTCTTGCTTCCTGAACACCAAAGAATTCATCATTTTCGCAGAAAATGGCAGAATTTGTATCGCCGGGTTAGCTGTGCCATCCCTCTCAAAGACTCTCAGAAACTTGCGAGCAAAAGTCTCTACCTTATCTAGGTCAAAAATGGCAAATAAACCGCCATCCTTTCTGAGTGTAGAGATAGTCTTTCTTTCGCTAATTCTAGCTTTGATGTAATTGAACAAGAGAGACTTATTACGACTTATTATAACTCCACAATTTTTTTCTCTACCGAACAGTTGAACTTCAAGAGCCTGTTCGTACTTTACCCAGTCATGCTCTTCCCTACTCACCATAGCCCTCCTATAAGCACTTGTTTTCTTTTGAAAAAGGGAATGAAGATAGGGAGGCAAATTATGCGCAGACAAGCAGACCCTCTTTGATGGTACGAACGTGTGTATGCAATGTTTCAGTGCAAAAATAAACAGCTCATACATTTCATTAGTATCTTTACAGGACCCAAAAGATCCTATCCAGTCTATATTGGACAAATAAAAGCCTACATCTGATTAGGTAACATTCTTGAAGTCCCTTCTGAATACGAACCGATTGTTCTCAAAAGAATCGTCCAAGGTGAACATAATAGTAGCATGATAGGTACTGCCCAGTGGGCTTCAATAGAAATGTCATGAATACGAGGACTATTATTACAAAGCATTAAATCTAGAAGGCTTTGTTTCCGAGTAGTAAAGTTAACGAATTGGTGATATTTGTGGCTTGCAAGCATATTCAGAAATGAGCGGGACTGCGCAGAATGCGAGACAAGGCCGCTGGACCACTCAATATCAGAAAAGTTAAAATCTCCCAGTAGGAGAGAGACGGAGTGACATGCAGAAAGATCACTAATACACTTACTCATTTGCTCCGTCTTTTCGGCAGTACGCTTAGGAGTTCTGTATACTAAAATTGCCCGATAAGAAGAGTTTAAAGCACAAAACTCTGCTGCGACAATCTCGTAACCATCACTCATACACTCTCGAAAAATAGGGGTATGAAATGAAGCTCGTTTGATGACTTAAGCATTGTCTTGTTCCAAGCATTGTCTTTGGAAAATAATACCTCCATCTTTCCTTCTACTTCGGTCGCATCGCACAGCAATATAGCTTGCGCAGACCTCGCCCAAGAGAGATTCTAGTGTTACTCTGGGTTTAAGCCAAGTTTCCGAAGTAGCAACTATTTCACAGCCCAACTTAGAAATAGAGTACGCTAAAGATGAAGCATTTTCTTGAAGAGAACGAATATTGATAACCAGACAAGAAATAACGCACCGAGGAGGATCTAATTGCTTTCCGGCACTTGAGACACGGTAACATTAATAGGAGACACAGTTCTCGATTCATCGATAACGGGCGAACTCAAAGGTGGATTACCAACAGGATTTGGAGCGATGGACGTACAAAAACCGGGATCTGAAAGGCTTTCGACCTTGGGGCCCGCGCAAGAAGCTCGCGTTTGAAGTAAGCGTTTGGGAGAACAACCTCAATGAGCCGAGGATAACGATCGTTGGGCTTACCAAGCCTATAAAACGTAATGGGCAAACAATCAATCGACAAAAAACCGAACAACTCCTTAACACATTCGAGATCATGAGAAGTTCGAGAGAGAGAGAGCAGATGTCCTTACTTTCTTCTATACCAGATACAAGAACTAAACGTGAACGTTCTTCTCCTTCACAACAATGGAATGACGAGAAAGTTCTAGAATCACGTGCCTAGCGGAAGGAGAATTTTGTTTAGAGTTAGCAAGAGATTGTTTTAACGTCTGAATTTCTTCAATTAAGCGATTTTTTCCCGCTATCTCAGAGCTAAGGCGTTCCTCAAAATCCCTATTGTTTTCGAGCAAGCAATCAACAAAAGTAACTTCCTTCAATAAGTATCCCAAAAGTGTTTTTAGATGCGCCGGGAGCTGATCATCATTGATAAGCAGGTCAACAGCAGAACGAAGAGAGCTCCCATCAGAGGCAGGTGATTCAATACGTGTTTGACACCCTAAATAGGCAAGGACGAACGCGGAGTATCCATGTAAAAATGATGAAGGTAGAAAATAATCCAATGCACCGTCGATGATGCCAAACGCACGAAGAAGAAATTGATCTTTACCACAAAAATCACAGCCTTTACAGGACGATGGTGCACGGGATATCGATCGGAAAAAACCACTTGATAAGGTGGCTTGTAACAGTAAATAGCAGAAGGTGACCCCGCCACAAGGGTACAAGCAGTATCCAACAATGTGAACGTCGACAGGAAAAATAATTGGCAGAATGGGATAAGGCAAGCACAAGCAGAATACTGACAGATCGATCTCAGCGTTGCCGCCAAACCGACCGCTCACTGCAAAGACAGGCAGTCGAATGCAAAGACAGTTCATAAGTTCATGAAGAAAACAATCACTCACAGAGATGTGCGGCTGAATGCTCTCGCAGTGTCAGTCTTAGTTGTGAGAGCACCTCTTTTTTCACAGATCGCGTCAAAAGTATTTCGCTTCACAAAGTCTTAAAATTTCAACTAGAAAAGAGGTATCAACATGATCTGAAAACAATAGATGATTATTAAGCATTCCATTACGTCGCCCTAGAGCTGATAAGATCGCCTCTGGCTCATGCACGCACGCGAAGAGTGCGAGGAAGAGCGTATGTCGTCAAAAACAGGTGAGCGTTGTGCAAATCGTTCAAAAAATTCCTTGAGTATCAAGATATTCGATTGACCCGTTCTGAGCATCTTGTAGCGCAAAGCCTGCGCTACTCCTCACAGCTCACTTCTTTCCCTAAGACCGCTCTCATCGTCTGCAACCCACAGCAGTTGCTTTTCCTCATCCTCTTCTCCTTGTGCTGGAGACAAAGGGATTCTATCGAATTTTGATGAAATATTATGACATGTTAGTGAATTGTTGTTTGATTGCATATACCAGTGAGCTCATGCTGCCATGCTGTACTACCTCATTCTCCTATCAGTACACTCGCAGCCATTCTGCGATGTGCTGGCGCTGCACTAGGTGTCATAACAGAAGAAAGGTGCGCGGTTGTGAAAGCTGCCATAGGAAGAGCGCGATATAGTCCAGATAAGCCAAGAAAAATAGAGCATATAAAAGCAATTGAAAAATTTCGATTTGGGTGCACTCGCACAATTGTCAGTTGAATGAAGTTGTACACCATATTTGCCATACCATATCGCCAAGCACCCTGTCTAAATTATCCCATGCATGACTTGCTTCTAGCAGTGCCGAGTGACGCGCGAGATAAATACGTAGCTCAAACTGGTATTAAAGCAACCATATATGTTGTATCGCAGTGAGTGTGGGCACCGCACTGAAGACTTTATTTCAACATACGCCGAGAAGGGGGAAGGAAACCTTCATCGCGTTTAAGTGCCCAGATTGACCTCTCAAAGATCCTTTCAGGATGCTGAGACGTGCAACCTCTACTACAGGGTGGCTCCTGCCCCTCCTTATTGCGACAGCGCCTACCTACTTCTGTTAATCCATAGGTACTTGTGTCATTATGTTGATTCGTCGAGCGATCTGTTGCCTGTCTGTATGCCTATCCGTCCGCATGTTAGTGGTCGTGATGGGAAAGACGGTAGAGGAAAACAAAATCCGGGAATGGGAAGAGACTGGGTTTTGTAGCATCAGTAACAGTGATAACCATTTCTACTATATATAATCGGCTATGTATGTCTGTAGGTGTGTTTGTATGTATTTGAACGAAAATCCACATCTGTGTCGCAGCAAAAGTGGAACTTCACGTATGTTATAGGGGTAGTAGGAGACAACAATGGTGAGGGACCGAAAGTGATAGCAACTGATAGGGGTTGATAAGGGACCTCGAAAGGCAAATGTCCCCAGTTGCTTGGCCTTCGGTGTTGATCCTAGAGCACCGACACTCATAAGCGTTTTAAGGAATGGGACGGGGACATTAATAGTGGGTGATTAAAACAGAAGACGGTTTATTAGATTCGATGAGGAGCTTCAAAAAGGAAATGTTGCCAAATCTGGTTCGCCCTTCCCGTTGATCCCATAGCGCTGACACCCATAGGTGTCTTGAGGGATAGAACGGGTACAATCACGGTGGGTAATGAAACTGATAACGTTAAGAAAATTCGATAAGGAGCGTCAAAAGGCAAATTTCGCCAAACTGCTCCGCTTTTCCGCACTCACAGGTATTGTCGTGTATGAGCACCTTAGTGTTGACCTATTGAAACTGATAACGGCTCACATTGACTGATAAAAGCCATTAGAAAGTGGCTGGGATCGAATCCGGTACAACGCTTAATACTACTATACAACCGCTGTAGTAAAAGCGTTTGTTACCTAGTGCCAGTGGATAAACAAACTTCGATTACGTTTCGATATCAATTGCGTATGTATCGACCTCTGAGTTGCATAGCTTCCAAATAACAGTGCACGTCTGTTGACGGCGCGATCTGAATGGATAGCAAGATACGATCTGGATTTGTGATTACAAATCAATACAGTGAATACATTACCTCCTTAGATACCAATAGCAACAAAATACTCCGACCGCGAAACTACCCGAGCTCACGAAGAGTGGTGGATGTTCACGGAGACTAGCGCTCCATATTGAGCGTGTTACAGTCTTGAATTATGCGATATGCGTTCATCGACCGATTATTTAGTATCCGTCATCTCCACCTTATGTACCGTGTGATTTGCGCAGTACTGTGCGATGGACTGTGACTGATAAGAGCCTTAATAAGTAGCAAGTGAATACGACAAAATCTCCCACACTGCTTAAGATTGCAATACGACCAACATAGGCCAATTGTACAGGATGCGGCGAAATTACTCATGCACCCAAACATTGTAAGTATCTGAAACTTCCTTGGAAATTTTGCCGCTTTACTCGCCTAGTATATGTTGACAGAAAATTGTGGAGCATATACGTACTCGAGTATAAAATTGTTAGCCGTTCCAACCCACGAAGTGTTATTACCAAACTTCATAAGGCCGGTAAGCAAACAAGAGATATTGTAAAGATCCTTCCCGTGCCCCGGAGAACGGTTCAGAATTCAGAAACGCTACAAGGAATCGAATAATCGAAGACCGAAGAGGATAGAAAAAGAAAAGGGCGTTGTCGTGAAGTGCTCGCCATCAGATAGTGTGCCACTGGCCATGTCGCGGATCGCCGCGACGATGGCCTTGGGGGCACCGCGCTCCCCGGCCCGTCCGCGCTGCGGCGCCGCTTGTCGCGTCATGCGACACGCGGTGGCTCCGCCCTCTGTGGTCGAAGCCGGTATATAAGGGCCGGCTGCCAACTGCCAGTCGGTTTTCATCGGGCAACGCCATGATGCTGCCCGAGGACTGAGGGTGCGGTGCATCCTTGGCTCTCGAGTAGTGGAGCGCTGGCACATGAGTTGGCCGGTGTCTTCCCCTGCTCCCCGACTGGGAGCAGCCGTGGTTGGATCCCCATGCGAGACACCGTCGGCCATAAGGCTACGTGATAACAGCCGGATGGGGGTCTAATACGTATAGCCGGCTGCCGGGAGTCGCCCTAGCGGAGGCGACTTTTGGGAGTCAGGTATGATATGTTGTATTATCGTTATTGCGTGATCAATGTGTGTTGTATTTCTTGTTGTGCAGTTTATATGTAGTTCATGTGTTATATTTATATCCATGTTGTGTCTTGTCATGTTTAGTACTGGAGGCAGGTTGTCAGTGACGTGACGTTCAGGGTTCGACAGCCCTCGGAAGGGTATTATAACCGTTATAGGGAATAGGTCGGTAAGACCCCTAGGTCCCCAGGGTGGGTCCGCCCCTCCGGCCGCCGTTCTCCGGTGAGGGCGCTTGGGGGGCATCATCCACCATTGAGTGTCTCCTGGACGCGAGAGGTTTGTGTGCGCTAGGACGATGCAACACGCGATGTCAAAAGGATGCCTTTGATCCGCGACAGGCCACGCTATAAAGCTGGTAAATGTTAATGTCACGTCTCGTTTGTACCTTACTATAAGGAAACACAGGTAGACTATATCAATTGCCGGATGTGTTGAGTACTAAAAGGAATCTTTTAATATCTGCCGTCGAGTATTGGTATTGATAGTGGACGAAAGGGTTGAGTCATGCTCTCGATTTGCTAGTGTTGCTATCAAGAATGGGGGCAAGGAGCGATAAGCCGTACCTTCGATTGCCCGTATTGTTACCAGGCGCCCCGTCAGTGCCAAGCCCTCCAAGCTGCTCCTTGCCAGCTTTGTAAACGGCTAGCTCATAAACACATAGCTCGCCAGAAACTCGAGGAATGGCAACATTACCTGAAATGCTTTTTAGATCAGCCTGAAGATGGAAGGAACTCTTCCTATTTGCAATCGATACCAAAAGTCTATTATATAATAAACGTGTTCTAACCATGTGTACAAGGAAGCGATTTTGTTGCGGACGTCTCACGACAGCTTCGAATCGGGAAAATTTGAAACTCGTGAGAGAAAAAAACCCGAAGGAACCCCATAACATATGGCAAAAGACGTTACCAGTCAGGGAAAGCTCGAAAAGTTCTCCATCGTCCGCAGAATGCCAAGTCCTGACGGGCACTATGCAGAAAGGAGATTGGATAGATGCAAAAGTTTGCTGCAACGATTACAGTGGCACACGCTCGAAACACCGTATTTAGCGATGAAACGATTTTCACGTTGAATCCACTCCTCAACTCCCAAAATGACAGGATTTTAGAGATTCGCTGTGCTACCGCCAAAACAATTCAGGAGATTGCGAAGCAGCCTCAGTCCATCATGATTTGGGGCAGAGTCATATTTTCAGAAAAAAAACCACTTATTTTTCTCGAAGTTGGCTAAAATTCATCGCAGCGATTTACAATGATATCCTGAAAGAAGTTCGCGTTTATGGGAGGTATGAAGGACTGTGTGGATGCCGAAGACGATCATTTTTGCAGCTGTTAGCATGCTTTGAATTGTCGTATTTGTAGTAGACAATCTCGGTTACAGTTGATCTGCAAAGTTTAATCTTAAAGGCTATTAAATCTTCGGTGCACGGCTGATTTTGCCGATAATACCGGATACACTATTTATATTCTCCACGATATCTGACATTTCGTCGGAAAACGAGTTTCACTATGTTGTTCCACGGTTCACCGTTATATGGCACAGTCCGAACCGACAAGTGAGCAGGAATCGCGTAAATTTCACACAAGTCAAAACAATATCGACAAGCCCCAATATCACATGCCCAGTGCGTTAGAAAATTTCGTGCCCATGCCGGTATCAAGAGCGAAAACATGATCGGCTGCTGAACTGACTAGAGTCGAGGGAAAATGAAAATTCGTGATACCATGTGAGCGATTGCAAATGATTACTTCGTCAACTAGGCTGGGGTACTTAAATTAGCTACACATGTACATGTTGATTTCATTACATGAGTGACCTCATCGTGCAAAATTGCACCCATCTCAATAAGTTGACACGTAACATTAAGTACTCCGAACTGTCTTGGTGTGGAAAGGGGGCACCGCTTCACAATGATGAGTAAATGAGAACACACCTGAAAAGTTCGATTACAGATTAGTGGTATCAGTCGTTATTATGACTGTTGTGATGTTTCATTCGCTAGGGTGTTTCATTTTGATATCGATTTGCTAGCAGACTCCTCATTTTTTACTTAAGCTTAAGACGTGTTAAAGTATGTGCCAGTCTTTGCCATTGTCTTTAGCTTTGCAACGAAATCCTTCAGCACTTCCCTCAGATGACACGATGGCCCTTCTTGCATTTAATTCGACTCATCATGCGGCGACTAGTATCTATTCGTTCGTACATTCATTCGTACATCTTTTCAATCAGGTAAACTTTATCTACGAGTTTTTGCTGTAGAAATTTGTAATTTTTTGTATGTACACTGTGGAAAAGGAACATTTGATTTATTGTCTTACTACATATGGATTGTGTATCATATGTATGTAGTGACGCTTAGCGTAGAAGAACATCGAATGATTCATGACAAAAATCCTCATAATATAGAAGCCAGCAACGAGAAGCTCAGTTAATCATGTCCTTTGAAGATTGGAGAAAAGTAGACGCTTTTCATTACTACATGGATCAGTTTGGCACATCAGTGTCTACGTAATATGATAACTAACTGATATGATTATTTGAGTAACTAATAGGTTGGAAATAGTTTCTGAGATGGGTTGAGCACCTACTCTACCAGCATTTAGCCGCTGCAAATCCAAATGATTCCATACCAGAAGATTACCGATTGCCGATACTGATAAAAGCTCCTCCTCGGCCTTAAATATGACTATCAACATAAGGGTCACAGTTCACTTGCTTATCACGAATTGGCGGTTCCGCCAGCAGTATGGAAGAGTTGTCACGCTTGAGCATGAAGTCTTTTTAGCTCTGGCCTGCTAATGCATGAAAGCAGGTGACACTCGTTAAAGTTATAGACGTAGAGTGGGTTCTACCTTGTAGTGGTGTACGCGCTTGGTGGAGAGTCGGAATACTCACAGATACATATTTATGCCGATGCCTAAAAGCGCTTCTCGTGGTAAAAGAATACAAGTGGTCGGGTAAAAGTGGTAAGTGGTTGATGAAAGAACAACTACGGGAACGCCCAGTACAGCTATCCTATGGGACGAAAAGTACTACTACCACTTCTTACGTATGTCGTAGTCCCCTGTAAGCTGCCTGTGATCGGTGAGGCAGCGATTGGAGCCCATGGCAGCAGGCTACCAAAAGAATTAGACCGGAACAAGCCAACTGTCGGCTCCCCATACATATGTATATTAGTTCCGCTGCTCAAGAGGTACAAAAGGTATACAAGAGGTAGGTGCCGTTGTGAGACATGCAAGTAGGCAACATTTGAATAGTTAGACGTCTGACTACCTGATTACTGACTAATCAGATGCCGCTACCCCATCCAACGACAGGGAAATTTCGAGTCCACCTCCAAACCACGATATCAGCTTTTCAGCCTGCACTTGTCTCGTGCCGTGCATGAGAAACGTAAGCGTGTGGACTGCTAAAAAAAACCTCGTCAAATATACGCTACAGAGCAGGCTTTTTAAATGAGCATTGCCGAAGACCGCGCTCTTGCAAAGTTTCGACTCCTGCGGGGATCAAAACAGAAAAGAAGCTCGTGCAAGAAGGAGATCGCAGCTTATCACTCAGGCCGCTTTCTACTTTGCGCACCGAAGCCGTCAAAGGCAACGACGGCGTCAAATTTATGTGCCCGCCGCCAACCAAGGCAGCAAACCCTGGCGACGCGCTCCATTTGTAAAACGCTCGATCCACACACAATAAAGTATGAAGATGGTGGCGACAGCCCACGAATTCAACTTCGAATCTTGGCATAGTTCGGCACTAGTAATGACGGTCACCACAGGGCCGTGGTCGGCGGCGGACACATGATTTCGATGCTGCTGCTGCCGTTGTCGTCAGTACGCACAGTATGAACGCGGCCTCACCCTAATGAAATCTTGCTCAAAAGCCCCAGACGAATCTCCATACAGGGCAAGGAGCAGATGCTGGCCATGCTCTACCCCGCTCCATCCATTCCAGGAAATCCGATGTTGCCCGTGTTAACTTCATAGAAACGGGAGTTCTACCCTTCTCCGCATAGCAAATACGTCGCGTTATATTGTGCTACACGGGGCAATGCCTTAAGAAAAGCTTCCGGGAAGGAGTCAAAGCTACCTTGTCAAGCTATTTCCCTTCTCCAGTTTACGCAAACCGAATACTACTGGGAAAATGACCATCAATTGGTCATTAGAAAAGCTGCGTAGACAGAGTTCTCTTCAAAGAAAGGGTGGAGAGGATTATGTGATAATGAGCCTTCAAATTCGAACCACTGTCACTAATTTCGGACCCCCCCCCTTCATTCATGCCTGCCATCCAATGTGTACATAGCTGATTTTACTTGATTATAGCTTTAAAGTTATTCAAATATGGCGGAGGAATACGCTGATAAAAGTAGTCACTGCGGCTGCAAGTTTTTATCTGCTCTATTCACTATATGTAGCAATCAAAGCCTACCTGGAGTGAGTTCCCAATAGAGTTTCCGATTTTCGAATTGTAGAGCAATTACCCACGACATTGTTCAAAAATTTCAAGGGAATCGTCTAATATGAGCTTTTCTTTGCCGACATATTTATGCTGATTTGCTTACTACGGGCCACATGCAAAGTTTTACACATAAAAAACGAGACTTCAGCTAAACTATAATTACTCAATCCAAGTGGTGATGTCTGTGCAAACGGGGACTCCAGAGGGCTGTGGAGCAAGGGGCGGCGGTGAGTGATCGGAGATACGATGTGGGAAGCTAATTGCCATCGGGTGCGAAAGTCTGGACTGAGCTTTCCCTGTTGGCAACTGCTGAAAGGTGAACCGGTAGGAATTCGAGCTATTGTTGTGCTTTCAGATTGTCGATTTCTGCCTCAGAGTGAAGTACATTCCAGTTCCTTTAGTGTTTCTGTTCGATACCTTATTTATTGTTGTGATCGTGAGAGGGGTTGTAATACACAGTTTCTGAGGACAATTAGAGCTTACGTTTCCCAACGCAGTGCTGATACTGATACGTCCACGGCGAGTTAGAAGATTCATTTCAGAACAGAAGAGAATAAGCTGAACATAACAACCAACAGGACATGATATACCCCTTAGGGTCAAAGTATCATTAGGCGCCAAATACCGAGATCGGGGTGTCATCCCACCACAGTCAATGTATCAACAGGCGCGAGACCAAAGGCGTCAATACCTACAGTATCCAACGGATACTAGGGGTTGCTCATGAACTGCGACCAACCCCTCAATGTTTTCATTCACGTACTTGAACACATAAGGCAGCGTGGTATGATAAAGTAAACGATGTGTTGCAAAGGTCACCTAGGTTATCACAAAACCAGCATAGTCAATGTTCTTCTTGGGACATTGAATACCGTGTGCCTTATCAAGGAAAATATGTTAGATTTTATCATTCTTGTAAACTTTCAATTGGCTTTTTACGCTAGAGCCTTGGAGAGATGAAGTGTCAAAATTTATTCGCTTCCTCACGTACAAAGAGAATCTTTTCTTTTTAGAGGTTTGAGTCCCCTCGAGGATTCCTTGCAATTACTCGATCATATAGGTGAGTCAACTTGTTCTTCTCAGTCGGCGGGATATTGCAAAGACAATTTAGAAAAGGCAACCCCCACAAATGGGTTCCTCTAGATCTCCTTTCTTATATAATTCGTTATGCATGTCTGTTTGTTCCTTAGTTGTAAGCGCGGCCGGGGGCTTTCCAGTGATTTACTTCTCTCGTTACGTTGATAAGCCCCTTAATATCATGAATGCTATAAGGGGTGCTCGAAGACGTTAACAACAGATGATAGGAACTTAGTAGCTGTTATGGGTTGGCAAGGGCGCCAAAAAGCAAGCGTTGCATTCAGAGATGGCTGCTCTCATACACATCAAAAGTGTGAAGGTAACGTGAAGACAATTTCATTCACCCTTTGCTTCCTCTTCGATACGGCTGGAAAGCTTTCTTTACAAAGCTTGTCTCGCTCTCCCATTTCGATGGTGATCTTCTCAGAAAATGTATCTGTCGGTGAATGGGCTGCAGACTCTATAGAGGATTCTCATGACCCTACAGAGGATTCTCATTCTCAGAGGAAACATCCTCGCTATTGTAAGACTTTTACAACAGCGCATTCCTTCACGGAATGAGAAAACCCCGTTCAATCCGGTGAATGAGATTCGTCAACGCTTCGTACCCTGGCATACTTGAGTTAGCACGCACCGTCCGCGCATGATCGGAATCCTGCTTGAAGCTAGGACTATCAACGGTGGGCAAAAAGCGTCTCCTTCCTTTTGCTTTTATGCTTTAAGACGTTCGACTATTGCACCATCGTTCCCCAGTTGTTGGTTTCACGTCGAGAGAGATCCAGTCGGTAACCGCCCTGATCTGACGGTCATCGCATTATAGCATGCCGTGCCGACTTAATGATCGTCGATTCCTTGTAAACACGGTGACGTACCTGATAATCGATTTGCGACGAAGTTCGGATTTCCAGGTTCCTCTCTGCACTTGCGTGTATCGGAGTGCGCCGAGCATTATCCCTTCGATAGCGCTCTGGATGACGCTTACCCATGCTCATCCTACCCACGCATAGTCTCTGAGGAGTGCAAGATCGTTCATCATGTCAAGTTCCCGACCAAAGCACACAAACTGTAGCTTCGGTGGTGTTCGTTCTGTTGAGCTTGAATGGGGTATCAGGTACCGACCCGTTTCTCATAAACATGTGCTTCCACGGCAGTCCAAACCGACCCTCAACGCCAGTCAAACAAGCTATCATCCTCTACGCTTGCTCGGTGTTGTGTGCAAGATATCGTCAGTGATGCGCAAGTGTTATATGTAGGTGCTGGCCGTCCACTTTCACTCCGCCTTCCCATCTTGATTGAGGCATGGCGTTCTCAAGAATGGCGCTGCGAAGTTTGAAAGAGAAATTTCGTAAATAACTGACAAACTACGTGAATAACATTTGGATAAAGAAACAGACGATCGGATTTCCCCAGTTGCACGGTATCACAGCATTGCGGATTTTGATTTGATAAACTCGTGAATAGCAGGAGGATTACCGGGCAAGAGATGATTCTGTCAGCAGTGCTATCCGATTAGTTAGAGTTCATTGACTGGGAGTTCGCAAAGGATATGACGATAACCTCTGGCAATGCAGAAATACCCTCGTTTTCTTGGATCCTCCACTTTGTCGCTGCTTTTTACGCTCCTTGGCCCTGAAATCACAGTTGCAATGAAGACTGCTTTCAGATATTGATTGCGATGGGTTGATAAATGGAGAGCCAGAAAAAATTTTGATGTATAAGAGATGGGATTACACACTAATAGAGCGGATAGAAAGAACAATTCGCCAGTCCAATAACAGGTGCGCAGCGACTAGAATTTGCTTTTCCTATCACGACCGCTGTCACCCCTTAAAAATCTCTAGTTTTTTACTCCAAGAAATCAAACTCCTCAAAGGATGAGTTTTTCATCTCTCACCGCATTCACACCTTTCATCACAAATACAGAAAAGATCAACATTTCCAAAGCTGCCTCTTTCAAAATGTGCTCAGTAGCGGAGCCACTTGAAAAGTCTAAACAGACGATCTTGAGTGCGTGAAGACTAATGCTCCAGTGTTTCCTCTCCCATTTTCCAGGTGTACGGCCATGAGAACTATGTTCCAGTTTAGAAGCGAGCCGCTGTCAAAAGAAGAAAAGGATTACCCTTTAGCATACGGCTTAGTTGTATACATGAATGCAGTACAGGTAGTTCTGTTTTGTCGAAGCATGAGAAATATATACTACATCAAGCTCGCAAATATCTTGCTAGCTTAAAGGCACATTTCGCGATAATCAGATGGGTCGACATAGGTTGTTTGAACAGTAGAGCCTTGGTGACTAGTCAGACTGCGCCTTTCCCGCCTCGCCACGGTGGGCTATTACGGCGCTACACCTGCTCGAACCCACTCCGACGCCACTCATCCGAGCTCTCTTATTGGTCAACTAGCAAAATGTGTGAATTCGTTGGAGTGGGTTCGAGCTCGAGCAGGTGTGGCGCACTGATAGTGCACCGCAGCGACGCGAAAAAAGTGTAGCCCGACTAGTTACCCGAGGACCTGCTGCTCCGAGAAGGTAAATCAACCCATCTGATTATCGCGAAGTGTGCCTTTAAATTAGGGAACGCTACGAAACCCCGAAAAGCCGAATTTCGCTTTTTAGCCCAGTGTGCTTTAGTCGTCATGCCCGAAACACATACGCACTTTGCTACTTGTTGTGCTAACCAGTAGTGTGCCCTCCTTGAAAACCTTGCATCCTTCTTCATGAAGGCGCATATACAGAAGGCATGGAAGACAGATTTGTAATAAGAGCACAAAGGTGGAATACTCGGAAACACATCATTTTGTAGGGTCACTCAGACATCACGCTTTTCTCGTTGGACGGATTGCACCACCACTTACCAGTCACATAGCGTTCTTCCATAGTCTATTATTTTATACACCTCGATAGTCGTGATCAAATGTACTATGTATCAAACAGTTTAAAATCCCCATGTGCAATTTCGTGCGGTAGAATAAATAGGACATGAATTCGAGGCAGCAGTAATTTGTATGGACCAGAAATCGAAAACTGCAAAAGACAATAAGTTTCGCGCCCATATGTCGAGGATTAAACCTACAAAAAGCACACCTGAGGCTCGGTTCAAAACGAATTCAACTTTCCAAACTAACCCCTGCAACGAGATGACTGACTTTTGTATCTTATCTCAGCGGAATAGTCATCAAGTGACTTTGCAACGAAGGGTTCGAGAAGTGTTCCGCGCTCTCTAGGTGCATACTCTTGCGATTAAAGTTGGTTCTTCTCACTGAAGGGGTGAGGAGAAAGTGAGAACTGAAAGTTCATTTCTCTGTGACACCTTTCACTTCAGAGAAACTGATGTGTGACGGAACTCGCATTGGAAAGGCTAGGCTTGAGGCTTTATCACGGACTCGCAGCACAGCGAATCGTTCTGCCGTTCATTTGCCGAGAACTTACCGGAAAGGGCGAAACATCGTACCCTCTCAACTGATTCAGTCTCTCGTCCGTCTGCAATCTACACCCGGCTAGTGATGCAGAGGGGCGCGAAAGAGAACGGGTTCCCAGGCTCCCATTTCTTGGGCTCTTCGTCGTTTTGATTCGTTCTTTCTTAACTGATACACTGCTGAGCACCCCTCCTTCCATATCCCACGATTTGCAAAATTTATCTCTCGCGATGTCTTTAGCAACTATCAGAAGAAATCGGACGAGTACACTGAGAGAATCATTGTCTAAATATTTTCTCCCCCTTCATTCATCAGAATGCTGCACCGCCATTGGACCCCAGCGCTACCTGGAACGCTCCTATTGAGGACACCGTCTCACAGTTCTACGAAGACTAGAAGACTAGTGCTAGGAGACCTCCATCCCATATCGCCGCCCTAGAGAGGAGGTTGAAAACTAGATTGACGCGGCGGCCAATGTGGTTCTTCTAATTTTGAAATGGCGAAAATATTCTCATGAATATCGATTCAGGTGCTCTTCGAACTCTCTGCTTTCTATCATCCACAAAATGAGTATTGCATTGCTGTGAGTGGAAGTGCCGAGGAGTCAGTTTCAGAGTTCATGGACGATGTGAATTACTGTTTTCCGAATATACATATTATAGTGAGTACCAAGCACAAAACGTACTACATACATAGTAGCTGGTCGGCATTTAATGATGGGTCTAATGTACTTTCCAGACTTTGAAGTAAAACCTCTACTTTATTTCATGAGCTTGGACCTTTTATTAAGCAGAAAAATAAGCAAAGGAAAATCTCCTCTAGTGATGTTTTGCGCGATCGCGTTGAGCACTAGTAATAGAGATGAAAGATCGTACCCCAGTCAAGAAACTGTGATTTGAAGGGAAGGGCGCTCTTTTATATCCTGAACACCAATTTTAGCTACGCAAAGTATCCATGCCTCAACAGCACTGGTGAACAGCGGATTGCGCATGAGATAACCTCGATAGGAGTTACTCAGCGATGTGGTTCAGTGAAGACAGCGATGCTTCTATTGCATTCACATTGATACAAAAGGTCTCACTCATTTGTGGAAGCCATTCGCTATTGAAATTGAGTTCCGCGATTGCGATTGACTCACTCGAAGACAGCGATAGGATAATGTGGTAAATGAGAAATTCTCAAAATGACTCATCAACGGTCTGATTGTCTAACAAGACCACAAGTATGGTAGTTCCGCGATCCTTAAAATCTGGAGACGGCATCGTTTTCAGCATGTTGAGCTTTTTAATCTCCTTCTGCCTCCTCGGGGTCTGCGTCGACTTCGCCGAACAATCATTGATAGTTGAGAGATACTAATCTTACCGTATTACCGCGATATCTACTCCGGGGTGCTTGATGTGCCCGTGTTTAAGAGGGTGCACCACCTGTCATCCTTAAATTTTTTAAGGATGACGGTGGGCGCACACACAATTCGAACTACGTAACCTTTGAACGGCCTTCAAATATGGCCACTACTTGATAAACTCGTTAGAGGACTTGCAATCACTTTCAAGAACTTCCGTAAACTCTATTTCCTTGAACTTGACCCAGGCTAAATTATGCCGAATTATTCGAGTGCAATAATTTCAAACAAGCGCTCATGCAAGTAGGTGGTGACATCACAACCATATCATGGCTTTGGATCGAGACTGTGAGGCGATATAGCTACTTACCTCCGCAAGTAGGCCTTTTTTTCCTATTGCCTCCCTTATCACAATCATTCATTTGTAGACAGACAGACACACAGACATACCGATATGCCGATACCGATAAACAGCCGATATAAGTGTCCTGCGTTATAGAAGGATTGGTTTTCCCGCGAAAAATACGCTTTCTTTAATCAAAATTCTTTTTAGGGGAAGCATTTAGTGTAGCTGCGTTTTAAAAAGGAATATTTTCAGAAACGTCCACCTCTGAACTGGGGTGAATTTGAGATCATCAACTCTACGTTTGCATGCTTGGAGTGGCTGCAGAAAAGCAGAACACCTTGGAAGTATTACCAGGTCGTCCTCCAATCACTTTCCACTCATATAGCCATGTCTCTAAGCAAGTAGTATGTGGCGCGTTTCGTGATGAAAACAATGTTTGAACGATGTAAGTCAAAAGTAGTCGAATTGTGCCACAGCGAGAGACTAGGACTTTAATTTTTCCGTGAGAATCGCCGCGTCGTAGGAGTGTTATACGGGAGATCCAGCGACCTTCGCGCAGTTCCAGTCTCTAGTACGTTCAGCTCGGAGCAGCGTAAGGTCCAGGAGTTCTACGCTCCGGTCCGTTTTTGCTATCAGCCCTGAATAAACGATTTTGTTGCGGGATCCATATGGCTCCAGAAAAAATGTCGGTGATACCAAAAAACATATCCGCCTCCAAAAAGAACACTGGGAGGCGACCTCATACCTCACGCTTTTGAAAATTATCCTATGCTCTCATCAGTCGCATCACTCAACATCTCTACCTTCATTTTTAATGATTCACTGCCTCAGTCTCTAAATCTGAGACCATCAACTCAATGATTAGAGCAACTTACTAGTCTCATGCTGCACTGCAATGTAGCTTTGCAGTATTTATCTGGAGCAGACGTTCCGCTGCGAACCAATCTCGAAATGGTCAGAATTTTCAAACGGCTTAACGAAACCGTAAACACTTATGTGGAACCTTTTCCTTTGGATCGTTTACGTACCAGAAAGGCAAGTGTTTTCGTAGCTCTTCAGGGTTTTCTGGTATTGTGCAGGGTGGGCAAGATTGCCACTTCTATAGTACTCAGACCGCTCAAAACTTCTGAAGGGTTGCTGCTTACGGTTGAATGGGCCACTTCGTACTACTATTGCAGAGGAAAAGATACAATCATCCCTACATAGCTCAAATTGGGGTTACTTGAACTGAGCGAGAAATTCCTTTGCGTGAAGTTTGTCTGTGCACCCTTTGGCGGCCCAGACTTTACGACAGGGCAAAGTGGCACTTGTCGTTACCCAAATGTGACCTATACGACATGACCTGTGAATAACTTCAACAATTTTTTAGGCTTCCGAATCAC
This sequence comes from Trichostrongylus colubriformis, assembly GCA_963978905.1. NCBI lineage: Eukaryota > Metazoa > Nematoda > Chromadorea > Rhabditida > Trichostrongylidae > Trichostrongylus > Trichostrongylus colubriformis. The sequence goes on from OZ022259.1 coordinate 43,235,451, forward strand.
CTTTGCCACTTATAAAGAGTCCTTTGTCTCTATTGCTTCCAAGGAAAACGGTAAACGATCTCGTGAACACTCCAACTTCGAAAGCTCTTCTCAACTTTTTATCACCCACTTACATTGCGGATGAAAGTTTTTGGGCGACTATGCTGGGAAATCCATCACGTGAGATAGGATATTATCCATTTCTGATAACCTTTGACGTTAGGTAATTGCGTTCAGACTTGAACATAACGGGAGGATTCGATGGAAAACGAATTCTAGCCTTCCAAAAATTGTATGCCTTGGAGCATCCAGCAAAATTCAAGAGTTACATATCAAGCACCGTCGCAAAGAACGGCTATATATCTCGATACCAAGTTTGGACTAGCAAGCAGTGCAAAGGTTAGCGTAAAATAGCACATGTGCACATACTGCAGTTCTGTGACAAAACTGTTGCACTACATGTAGCCCGTATTTGCGAGAAACTCTCTTTTTTCACAATTTTTCACAACCTCTTGAAAAGCAACTCAAATACAACACCCTAATCACAGGGAAGATGTTCCGCTACTCTTGTGTTTACGGTGTGGAAGATCTCCCAGTGATCACAAAGCAGGATCACCTTGTGGCTCACAAACTATACATCGACTACCAACCAGCTGCATATTTCTGCCTCCTTAAGGTGATAATTTCGTTTCTTTTAAAGACAGCATTAGGGATTATATGATCAATAGAAAATCTCTAAAAGGAGTCACTCACATAGAAACTATGGGCATGAGAAGATTATTCATGACGAATCTCCGTCCAAAAGCGCTCCCCCGACCTGTATTGACGGCGAGCAGATAACACCTGACGCCTTGGTTAACCCTTCCCGCCTCTCGCTAGGGAAGGGATTCAACTTCCCATGGAACTTTGAAATGAGACCCGGGAGACCGATAGAGCTCCGAATAGATTATAAGTGTGAAAACCGAAATTGCTAAATGGCATTCTGAAGCGAGTTACGAGGGGTCAAAGTTTGCCTGTGACACCTCATTGGCGAGGCACTTTGCCATCAGCACGGCCGCGCCAAGCCAGCATCGACCACCGTGGCTTAGTGGTAATGTTCCATATCTGCAGGATTGAGTTGGACACTACCAGTAAGCCACGGTGGTCGATGCTGGCTTGGCACGGCCGTGCTGATGGCAAAGGGCCTCTTCAATGAGGTGTCACAAGCAAAATTCGACCCCTTGTAATTCGTTTCAGAATGCCATTTAGCAATTCTGTTTTTCACAGTTATAATCAGTATTCGGAGCTCTATCGATCCCCCCCTCCCCTCCGGTTCTCATTTCAAAGTTCCATGGGAAGTTGATACCCTTTTCTAGTCAGGGTCTACTTTACCGAAGAATGACTGAGGTGTGGAGTAATAAGCGCAGTAATGCAGTTTGAAGCCAGTGAATGCGATAATTTCATCAGCTGCTCAAAGACAGTGAGGGTCAATGTAGTAAGTAATGAAAAGTCCTGAAGTGAGACATCTAGATGAAATTGACGGGTCTAGGGAGGCTATATATGGTGAGTTCTAGTGAAAATGAGCGTGTGGTGCATCATAAACATAGTGGTGCTTCAAAAACTGTCTTTTTCAACGACCACCATCCCCTTTTCGTTAACGTAGCCCGTCATTTCCTAACTAGGGACTTTGGATTATTGAACGTTTCGTTCTTTTTCTCTCCATTTCGCTCCACTAGGCACCTCCACCCTCATATACAATTATCTTTTCATATCCGGTCCGAACTACCCCAATCACTGCCAATAAGGTGAAAGCAGATTTCCTAGGTAGTGTTGCGCTGGAGGAAAGCAACATGAAATGCCCTTATCCTACCCCATGGCTATAGCTGTGGTCATGTTTTCCACTTGCTGAGACTCTCCTATGGACTGAATAGCGCCACCTGTGATGTATGCCGCACACGAATCCGTACCTTTAGAGCGTGATTGATTTGCGGAGCCTTTCTAGAGCCCTCTTGTGTCATTAGAGTGCTACATCCACCAAAACGTGCCAAACGTCGTCCGTTTCAGCCTCTAGCCTCCATTTATCACCTTTATCACGTGTCCTTACGTTGATCATCGTCTGAAGGATGCGCTATGTAACGCCGCGTTCATACTTCGCGGTGCAGCACGGCGTGGCTGCGTGTCCCTGCGCCACCCCGTCTCGTTGCCTGCGTCGTCTCTGCACCTCCTCCATGCCATTCCGTCTCGCTGCCTATGAACGCAGCCACGCCCAGCCGGCCCTGAGTATGAACGCGGCCTTATCGGTATGTTTGCATCTAGCGAAGAAAATTTTGATGGGCCAGGACAGGCAACAAAAGACGATTCACCGTGGCTTCTGTTTCTCTATGAGGCACCTGTAGAAACGTCAACCTTGTGAAAGTTGTATGATTAGAAAAAAGTAACACGCATACTTGTTGACTACTGAAAAACCGATATAGGTGCTACATATTGCAATGGGGGGGGGGGGTGGGCATCCCATTATGAACATTATTTTCACCCAAGCCTTAAGAGGGTAAGGAAGCCTTTCTTTCCTCCATTAAAGGCTTAGGTAAAAGTATACGCCTGAATGTGCAGACCGACCTCTCAAGGATCTCTCAGGATGATTTGATGAGCAACTTTTTATAAGGTCCCCTCCCCCCTCCCCTCCCCTCCCCCCCCCCCCCTCATTGCGATAGCACCCCGAATGTAATGAACATGGATTCCGCCTCTTTAAAACGAAAAAAAATGCAAAAGAGTATCAGAACGCATAAAGAGCAACTCAAAATGAAGATCGTTGATCAAATGAAGATCGGGCAGATCATTACATTCTTTTTGTTTCAGAGAGTCCGTAAAAGGGAGTCTTCACCTGTAGACTTCGATTCGTCGCCGTACGCCGAGATTCCTCTCGTTGAATTAAGCCGTGGCATCCCTTTTCAGAATTTGACCCATCCAGAGTGGCTTTTAAGATTACACGAATTAATTGAGACCTAGTCTGCCTTGATAGCAATTGTTAAGAGTATTGCAAAATTAAGTTTCGCGAATGCTATGTCATACAAAAGAAACGACGTAATACAGTTTGTAGTAAATATTGTCACGTAATTAATAAACATTTGATTGTTTCTGGTTCTCAAGTCTAATCGATCGATGGCCACATCTTGGAAAAAAGAGCTGTAGTTGTACAAATCTGTCCTAAAATAACGTGTTTGTGGCTACGGTAAAAGGCTCCGTGTCTGATCAAGTCCTTTACCCTGCCTGATCCTGAATGGATGTCTTTGAAAAGTAAATAAAAAGCACAAATTGTTTTTCGCAGACCTGCAATGGTTTCAAATTTCTAGTATATCACCACCGAAAAGGCCTTCAAACTTCTTCAAACGTTCATGACCTAAGGAGATCTCCTACTATCATCGCCACGTGTGCGATGATTCCTCACAACCTACGCCTGCAGGGGGCGGGTCTTAAACCATATGGGAGAGAGGTAGGTCGAGGCATTGTTCCATTTCCAGCCACGCTTACAATAAAAGCGTTCACATGCACAACAAATTGTTGTGGGCGCTGGATGTTGAGGTTAACTCACCTCTTTCTAACGTGACACGGTGATTCAGTCGTAGAAGGCTTGCTTGCCATTCGGGTGGCCCAGGTTTGATTCCCGGCAGATGCACCAGAGGGTCGTTGGGGCTAGGGAAAGTAGAGATTAATTCCCATCGTCGTGGGGGCTAGAGAACGTAGATATTAATTTCTATCATTTTACCGTGACACGGTGGTTCACTGGTATACTGGAGGATCTTATTGATAAATCCAGACATTCGCGCGGCGCGTTTCGTGCGCAGCCTCTCTGGCTTACTGCCAGCAGTGGCCGTAGTCAAGCGCGCGCGCTTCCAATGCCCTTGTTTGAATTGCTATGAAACAATCCGCTGCCATTGACACTTTTCACTGGTTGTTACATTCATTATTGTGACGAATTTGGTTTGGGGTGAGGAAAGAGAAAGAAGATGCGAAGTGGAGGAATCGTTCCTCACGTCGGAAATCCTTTCTTGCAAATAAGAAGTGTTCCATCCATCTCGAAGCTCCTTTCTACTCCCTTATAGTAAGGTGAAACTCAGGTCAAGCCACAGTAGAACTTGTATTCGTGTAAAGGGAAAAGGGTGTGAACTTCAACCCGAGACTTTAATGTATCCCTTTATCTAAGCCACGATTGATGGAGATAGGGTTCCTCTTCCAGCTAAGGCTTAGGCAAAAGCCTAGGCGAAAATAGCGCCAACGGCCGAGCGCTCCTTCACCCCAACTACATCAGCACCAATGTTTGTCGTATATGAATGTCAAATAGCACCGCTCAAAACTTTGGCGTTTCTCAACCCTGAGAAGATACAGCGCGCTAGCGCGCCAGAGGGTGCGCGCGCGATACGCGCTGCGCGAATGTCTGGATTTATCCTTGCGATCTATACTGGAGTAAGAGGAGTTTAGCGGAGTAGAAGCACGTGAACGTCTTTATTGTAAGCGTTGTGGTGAAGGAATGATACCTTAACCTCCCTGTCTTCCATACAATTCAACCCCGCCCCCGCCAGACGCAGGGTGTGTGGAATCATCGCACACCTGGCCATGATACCTACATTGATCGAGGGTCAGTCGAAGAAAATGAAACTTGCTTGCGAGTTCTCAGCAACATGACACTCTTCTTTTGAAAAACTGTAACTTGTTAGGCTTTTCTACCTTTCCCGAGGACTGAGAACTTCGATGAGCGTAACAATTGTGAAATGCATTGAAATAACCTTACGCCCGGTTTTAATCCGCCGTCAGCGGCTACGATCGGCTGCGGACAAAACCGTATGAATGACGTCGAAAGGTTTGAGTGGTTTGAATTCCTAAGACTTGGTGCATTCTTTTATGGTGGGTTGTGGTTGTTGTTGTTTATGGTAATTGGACGGAAGTTATGCAACATGTCTTTTATACTTTCTCACAAATACTTTTAAGCATGACGATACAAGGATAGCTTGCTGAAAATGATCGATTATGCCTTCAAACAAGAACTGGCAAGATCTCGTGAAAATGTCGACGACTTATTCTACTATGATGGGCATAAAGTTAGTAAAAAATTGCTTTATTCACTGTAAAAGAATCAAAATTAGTGTTACAGGTGGGACGTGGTACATATGGTCATGTGTTCAAAGCACAACCCAAGGTTCCTTCAGCAAAGTATCCAGCTAAAGAATATGCCCTAAAGCTCATTGAGGGACAAGGCTTCTCAATGTCGGCATGCAGAGAAATAGCTTTATTGAGAGAGTTGAAGTAAGTTTAAGCACTTCTTCACCTTAGGTTAGGTGTAGCTCCAGCAGTGGCAGTTACCTTATCAATACTACAGTTGAACTTTGTGGGATGCATTAAAAGGGGTAGCGATTTCAATACATGGAGATGATCCTATGTCTGTTTCAGACACCCTAATCTTATATGTTTGCAACGAGTCTTTCTTACAAATGAAAAGAAGGTAAATTTCTCGTGTATTCTCCGACATTTATAGTAAGCAAAAAACCATCCATAATTGATGTTTTCAGGTTTGGTTGTTACTCGATTATGCTGAACATGACCTATGGCATATCATTAAGTACCATCGAGGTGCAAAAGCAAAGAAAATGCCTGTGATGGTCCCTAAAGGGATGGTGAAAAGTATTCTCTATCAGATCCTAGATGGTATGAGATCTTGCTGCTCAATTTTGTTTTACTAACGATAGTGGTAGTCAGCGGCTTTCGTAGTCCCGCTTGATTTGTCTTTGGAACCCTGGTCAGGTAAAGTATGTACTGGGCAACCTTCAGTTCCAGTGCGGAAGTTTCATTATGAAAATGCCTTTCGTTTTGCTGGGTCTGTGAAATTACATCCTGCTGTTACCGATCTGACCACTGTCTGGAGCCTTGGGAGTTTGGTGGATCTTTCTCGATTTATGCACTTGAAAGTTAGTAGCAATGAATATTTGTCGGAGAGATGCCGTGATCCTATTCGTAGCGTCCTTGTTCAGACGATCAAATTTTTTGATGCTTAATATTGTAGACTCTGGAGTTTCCGATATCCCCTTCATTTGCTATTCATAAGAATGGGCTCACATGTTCAGCCTTTGCTTATGATCTGTATTAAGGAATACATTATCTTCACTCAAATTGGGTTCTTCATCGCGATCTGAAACCTGCGAATATACTAGTCATGGGTGATGCACCTGGTGTTCATCGTGGAAGGTATGCATTACGTATCACAGGCAATGTGACTATCTCAAATTTTTGTTCTAGAGTTAAGATAGCCGATATGGGATTTGCTCGTATCTTTTACAATCCGTTGAAGCCGTTGGCAGAACTGGATCCGGTGGTTGTTACCTTTTGGTATCGTGCGCCAGAGTTGTTACTGGGTGCTAAGCACTATACGAAGGTGGGATGGAAGTCTTTGAGAAGATCTGATGTTCATTAGAATAATCTGAAGATAAGGGGGTGGTGACGTGAAAGTTTCGTCGAAGGCGGAGATTCATAGACTATTAATTGATCACTTTCGAGGCTATTGATGTTTGGGCGATTGGATGTATATTTGCGGAATTACTCACAGCAGAACCAGTGTTCTTTTGCAAGGAAGAGGATATAAAGGCTCAAAGCCCTTATCACTACGATCAACTGAAAAGGTGTGTTACAGCTGTGCTGATATTCATATGGTACTTTTCGTGCATAAGACCTTTCCCTACTCTGTCAGACATAGTACATTTGTTTGTCTTTTGTTTGGTTTTTCTGATTTTTTTGGCTTTCCTGTAGGATCTTCACTGTGATGGGTTATCCTCAAGAGAGTGAGTGGAATGATTTCAAAAAGATGCCCGATTACCACAAACTACAGACCGACATCAAGTCATCGCAGTATGTTCTTTCATATCTTTCCTGTATGTTGCTAAGCTTTAGCCATAACAATCCAAGTTTTCTTCAGGACTGCCTTTCCCAACTGCAGTATGACTCGGTATATGGAAAAGCACAAGATTGAGTCCGACTCTCCGCAGTTCAAGCTACTAGTCAAACTTTTGACCATGGATCCGAATAAGAGAATATCATGTAAAGATGCTATGGAAGAACCTTATTTCAAGGTAAGTTGGTAACCGTCGTCCTACTGTAGGTTAACCACTCAAGAGAGTATGCGTTGACCAGATACGTGTGCCATAGACTTTCACGTTTTGCTGCCTATCATATTCCCATGAAATGTTGTGAAATTCCATAAGAATCGTTATTATTGAGCTATTAAGGAGTCTCTCGAATATGTTTCCGTGTTTTCTATTAGAGGCCACAACGGTTTCAAAATACCGTGGCCTGATTTCTCAAGTGCTGGGAGTTTCTCAAGTGGTGGTTGTTCCCCATTTTAGATGGATCCTAAGCCGACAGAAGACGTTTTTTATAAGTTCGAAATACCATACCCTAAACGTGAATCATTGCCGGATGCAGATATTAAGAAATCCCTTGCTATGAACATTGTGGACGATCAAAATCAGCAGGCAACGAATCCTCAAGTTAGTTCGTATCAGTGCATTTTCAGTTGGAAGTTCGTCATCTTATTCACACTCTTCATTAAGGTCAATCAAGGCATGAATCAACAATTGGATTCTGAGCCCGTAAACAAACGTCTCCGAATGGGCGGGCAACAGGTATATTCAGTTCTGTGTTCTGTGTGCTGCGGTCACATCATCTTGTAGAATTATAGTGACAACAAGCAGCGTATGGTTTAGTTTATGATGCGTTTCTATGCCTCTGAAATGTTAACCGTCAAGTGAAGGGACCGGGCTATAGTGGTCCGGTTGCAGAGCTTCATCGGTAGTTCGCTTTGCAGCATGTAGTAGTAGAGTAAGGGGTATCAGAGAGCGAAAGTAATTCAGAATTTTTGCGACAAAGTGATCATTTGTGTATCATAACTGTGCCGGTCACAGCTTCCACTATCCGTCATTGTTCTCAAAAATACACGCCTTTCAAGGATATACTGCTTTTCAGTAGTATTCTCAAAATCATGACTAGTTTCTAATGTAACTTTTCACAGATGAATGCAAACAGCCAGCCAATGTTTTCGGGAGGAGAATTCCATCAACCGATGCAACCGCAGCATATGATTTCTCAATCAAGTCAGTTTTCAGTTCTATTGCACTTCCCTAATATATTCAAAGTGAACCTGATACTGGTCACCCTTCCCAAGGTGTTTTGCATACTCAACTCCGACTAATTGCAGCGCCTAATATTTTCAAGCGTTTGATTATCAGTTGCTATTCAAAATAGTTCGTTTTTGAAATGTTTTAGTGGACATGGGTGGAATGATGAACCAGCAGCAACAACAACAACAGCAACAGTACCAACAGCAACCTATTTTTGCGGTAATTGGATTATGTTTTCAACCGATCAGTTTTTGTGGTCAACTATAAAGTGCTTCCGCTTTCTTTATATGATTTGGGAACATCGTAGTTGCAGAGCCAACCAATGCCGGCATCGATGCCAGTTTCTGGTCAGCAACCTATGAATATGATGCAGAGTGGTCAGCAATTTCAACATCAGAACATGGGTATATTTTTGAACCTCATATTTTATATCCTTACCAGTTTTAGCTATGCGATATACCTAGTCACATAGCACTAGTGAGGTGCGAACTTCATTCAAGGTAATCTGTGTGGGAGTAACTCAGCGAGTCAGGTTCAGCACAGACAGGACGTACAGTTTTATCGAATTGACTCTCACTGCAGGTGAAATCATCCATTGGTGTCACCCATCAGTCATAGTAATCGGAGTTCTGCGACTAGACCCCATGATGATAAGATCTCCTATCCGTTTTCGACACTGCGCGGATCGTGATAGCTTAGTGAATCGTCCAGGACTTGGTGGAGACACTGCAATCGTTTTAATTTACGCAATTACTAACTCTCAGATTGGTCTAGATCAAACGGCACTACTCCCTCCACCAAAGACACCTGCATGCCATCCCAGTGCTGACACTAAACGCGACGTGGGCACACCGGAGAATAGTTGCGGGTGTACGGGTTCCGTCGTTAGTCGCGGCCCCTTGCAGCTGATTTGCCAATGGGACGCATGCAGCGTAGCTGCCACCCTGACGCCAATTATCCGACGCATCTTTTGCGCCGGGCAACTCGTCCACTTCGCCGCTTCAGGGAACTTTCATAACTGATAATTACCACATAAAGAGCCTTGTCAAACAAGCTTTGCAAATTACTGAGAAGTAGCTTGTATCACACTTCTGATTGATTGAATTGACCTTTCGAAGTAAATAAACAGTGTCCCCCATGGTCGAAAATGTGGAAGATGTGAGAATGCAGGGGAAAAACAGCCAACATACACGCTCAGCTCACCACTCGAATAGAATCAGGCCCGAAAAAGGTGATCCGTTACGGCTCGATCGATGGACGAAAATCTGAGGTGCTTGGTGACGAGGACGAGTTGCCCGACGCAGAAGATGGTTAGCGTTAGGGTGGCAGTGGGTGTGTGCAGATATGACAGCGAATCGCGTGGCCACCCGCGGCGAGCGGCGCGACAAGTACGAGGCGTTTGGAATTCCGCTCAAGACGCAATGGGCTGGTACCGTGGAGGACCTTTAAAGGTAGGCGAACTCCCAAAGCTTTCAATTTGCAATCTTTAAAGGTCCATGGTACACCATTGCGTCTTGACCGGAATTTCAAACGACTACTGATGGCGCCGCGAAGCGATCCGCTGTAATATCTGCACCCACCCGGGTGGCAGTTAGGGCCGCGTCTAACGACCGTCTTCAGGAGTACATGTTAGGTGCTTATATAACCCTCAGAGGAAGTGCTATCACAGCAATAATGCGGTGTCATATTGACAGAAGAGGGATACATAACCAGTTATAATTTACCAGTTTACCTATTTACCATAATTTACCAATTTACCAGTTATAATTTACCAGTTGGCTGGCGCACACTACTGTGCGCGTAATACCACGAGCATCAGTAGGTCGATCGGAATAGATTTTTTTTACAAACTCACTCACTGACTGTAACACGCCCCGCCCATTTCGGGCGGTTCTCATTTTGAATGTGCCCAGGACAGCTTAGACATTGATTCTGCCGATTTTTTCTTGGACTCAAGGCTGCGTTATGACTCAGTCATGAGTTTTTTTTGTAAGGAACGCCCACTCGCGTTGCGTTTCGCCCTCTATGCCCAGGTCTCTTTCATGACTTTCATCAACGACAGATTACGATCCTACAAGGCTCATAAATATTGTGATACTTCGATTTTCGTTGGCAGTTCCGCAGTTACCCTTGAGGAGGATCGCAGAATCGCGAAGTCGGAAATTACTCTAAACGATAGGGTATGTCCAATTCGCAATTGCGACAAACTCTGCTGGGTCATGGAAACTCCTTCACGCCATATCCAAAAAGTTTCCATAACATAACCATTATAAATAGCCCATAATACGGTGCTCTTGAACATTGCGCCGGACCTTTCGCAATGGGATACTGACGTTCTTTGAAGTCGTAACCTCATGCACTTCGTCGTCATTACTTACTCTCTTATCTCTTTTCTTTTAATTTTGATCCTTCTTATGTAATCACATAGTGCTGTCAGCTCGGATGTTACTTGGTTCTTATTCTTTTTGTGTTTATTGCAAAAATCTCGCAGTTCTACAGCACAGTTCGGCAACAAATGCTACCTTTGCTTTCTTTTCTCATTGCCCTCCAAATGTCGATAAACGTTGGGGTCTTTATGGATTCTTCTCTAAAATCTACTTCCGCGGTTCTTCTATTCTTTTAAACCCAGCTTTGCTATCCTTCATTTATTTATTTTTTTCATGTCGCATGAGAAATATCACATATTTGTCAGGGATGATGCACGGACAACCTATGATGATGAGACAGCAGATGCCTACAACGTTTCAGCAACATCCTCAAAATATGATTCAGCAACCTGGAGGTAATATTTTGAAGGCTCAATATAAATTTCGAATTTCATTCCGAAAGATGAGTAGTGAAAATTGTTGGCGAATGCACCATTCAGAGGTGGTGCACGGATCCTTGATCCAACTCTTCCAAAAATCACTACAATAGAGCGCTTGAGCAGAACAAAAACAATAGAAAATTTTCTGTTGTGCAGAAATCGAAAGTGTCGAAAAACAGTATTCGTGTGAAATGCTACCGAAAAATCTTCCAGTGGTCAGCTAGGTGGAGCGCACTCCCGAGTTTCGCTCTTGCTTTTTCCTTCCTACCTGGCGCCATCGAGAACGAGGTCGCTCTGCTCCACAGCCATCGTGCCCTTCCTCACTCAACGTACCCTAGTGGGCAAGATTATCTCTGCCTGTACTTGACTTTATGAGATTAACGTAGACGATTCTCTGAATATCTGAAGTATGACTAATTAATCCATAGAGAAGCATTTGATTTGGAAAACTTCAGGTGGTGTCGAGATGATGCCTGGAATGCAATCAAACATGCAGCAAGTACAGGGTATTCAAAATATGGGCGGTAATCCACCACCTTATGGCATGATGCAGCAACAAGGTCCACAGCAACCTCAGCAGCAGCAACAACAACAGCAGCAGCAACAACAACAACAACCGCAGCAACAACCGCAACAACCACAGCAACAACAACAACAATGGAGCCATTATCAGTGAAATTGCATCCGGATATTTATTTATTGTCATGTTGTATGATACTACTTTGAATTGATCTGTGTGCGTTCATACGCAAGAAAGAGTTCGAATCACGGCAGCATCATTTAATGGGATTGTTTTTGTTATTTGAAGTAATGAGAGTAATGAGTACGAAAAATCGCTTATGTCACTCATCGGGCGTTTGATTCTGGCCAGTAGGTGTTGAGATTGCCTGAGGTGAACATTGCGCCAGGTAACCTAGTTGATACACAGAATACGTTAGCTGAAAAACTAACTTGCGTCACATACTCGTCGCTGAACAGACCAGAAGCATGTTTTACCGAGATTTGTACCCATCTTATTCTCACAGCGAGTATGACTTCTTCGAGAGCAGCAAATAGGTCGCTCACACTGTACAAATCAAATTCGGTAACGTCGGCGATCATACCATTGTAAACTCGTGAAATGGTTACGAGTAAAGAAAAAGTGAGATAATGTCCCTGATTCGGTTTCCCGCATCGAGTTCATCGATTCAAAACCATGGAGTATTTTGTTATTAGTTTGAAGAGGATGAATGACGCCAAAGATGAAATTTCAGTACCTGGGGATAGTTTCGATTACCTTTATGGAAGACATGTTGGTGAAGTAAGCAACGCTGAACTGTGAGTTGTGCTATATGTGAGTAGTAATAGTGTATTAATACCATGTAGCGACTGCAGAAGTAAGCGTATGCGTCGGAACTGTCCATCTAGGTCAATGCTGTACAAGAATGCCGTTGTCACGTGTATCAAGTGCCTTAGACTGCGTTTATACTTTGCGCACCGACGGCGAAGACGGCAATTTGACGCCATCGCTGCCGGTCCCGGTGTCATGCGCGAAATATGAACGGCCTTACTGCCCCCATTGTGAATTGGTCACGTCCTTTTAAGGATGCCAAGGAGGTGTTGGAGCGAGCAAAACTCATAAAGCAAGCCTAAATCCACCGTGCAACGCTGGTTCGCCTGTCGTACAACGTAACTCCCTACAACGGCGGTGGCAGTGAGGACAAGTTGGAGGTTTGCGTTTGATGCTATCAAATAAGATAAGAAATTTCAGTTATTAGAGGCAGTAGATATGGTGGGGAGGCTGACATAGAGGCTCAACTCCTACTGTAGTCTCGCGCAAGGTTCGATGTCAGTAAGGTCTTTTTAGTATTCTGGAGGCCTCCCTTAATTTCCATCATCTCTACAACCCTCATAAGTTGACTAATTCCCTTTCAAGCACTAATTATCGGAATGGATGGAACACACTCGTAGTTTTTAGATGCAGGAGAGATCCGTAATCCTACAAGTACCCTCTCAACTTTTAGCGGGAAGCGCCACCAGCCGCTACTATTGATATCACTACTGTTGATGCCTTTTACCTCTCTACCTACTGTGCCTCACTGCAGTCGCTTTGAGTGAAGAGCCATGAGTTTTTCAACAATCAACTTGCGGAAGGTCACCACTGGAAGGGATGATTGAAGGTGTGAAAGAGAGTTTCAAAGTTGCCACGTAGCTCAACAACATTTGTTGTACTCGTACGATATTGATCAACTTCCAACTGGTTCTGGCTTCAGGAACTGCATGTTTATTCAGTTTAGTTATGATCTGGTCACTAATCTTGTCTTGAGAAGAGCTGTACCCTGGTACTGCTGCTACTCCTTTCCTTTTGAAGTTTTATAGAAAAACTTGGTGTTTTATTTAATTTCACCTGCTTCATATTTTCTCCAGCACGTTTTTCGGAAGCGCAAAGCTTTTACTTTCATGAGTTCATCACGTCAGCAACCTGGTGATACCTACCGGTCAACGACCTTGCATTTTAAATCCTAATTCGAACGAGCATTGTCGGCACTCAGTTTCTCGAGACCTTGGCATTGCATATTTGTGTTCAGTTTCTGGAAACCCTCGCATATGGACCACATAGCTGAGACGGGGAACTGTGCGCTACTTTGGTTTTTTTTCTGCATTACGACTGATTCATCTTGTCGCGGATCGCGACGGTGGCCGCTGGGGGCATCGCGCTCCCCGGCCCATCTGCGTGCGGTTGCAACCGCTGCTGCGCATCGCGCCCGCGATTGGTTTCGCCCTCTGTGGCTGAGACCAGCATAAAAGGCTGGTCGCCGACCGTCAGTCGGTTTTCACCGGATAACGCCATGAAGCTACTCGGTACCCAGAGACCCTCCACGTTCCTGTTGTTCGGGTAGTGGAGCGCTGGCACATGAGTTAGCCGGTGTCCACCCCTGCTCCCCGAATGGGAGCAGCCATGTGGTTTAGGTCCCATCTAGACACCGTCACCTACATGGCCAAGAGGAAACGTCCGGATGGGATTCTACTGCGTGTAGCCTACTGATAGAGTGGCCCCAACGGAGGCGGCTTGGCAGAAAGATAACAGATATGATGTTATCCCGTTGTTAATAAATACATAATGTATGTTATCTTGTGTTATGTCTCAAAACATGGGATGTGTTTCTATGATGCGTTGTGCTATTCTATTGTTGTATCAATATCTTGTTATTGCAGGGGAGACGAGCGCGTGCTGTGTGCCTAGCGGAGAGCTGGATCAACCACTTATGGTCCAGCGGAGAGCTGAAGACCCCTTGGTCCTCGGGCGGATGTCCTGGTGAGGCGTAGTGGTCCGATGGGGCCTCGATCCAAAAGGTGGGAGCGACGAGAGTTTCAGAGCGGGTTTACCACTGATGACCGCACATAATGAGAGTTCATCCGCGACACATCTCAGAATCCAAAACATGTTTTGATGATGGGGTTCCTCTACCAGTCAGCCTGTCGACATGAGCTTTTCGCTAATATCATCATCTATGTTATTTACTAGGAAGAGCGGTTTGTACCACAGCAATGGTTGAGTTTAGTAGCCTCGATTTGCAGGCACATATAAGCCAACATTATTGACCGGTAGGCTATCCCATCCCCTCAACCAAGGTCGTTGTATGAACTACTTCTTTCATATAAATTGTTTATTGTATGAACTACATACTTATGTGTGGATCTGTCGCCTGCCTGTACTTGGTGGTTGCGCCTTCATACTCTGCGGTGTCGGCGCAGGGCGTGGTTTCGTTGTCTCTGCCTCTCTGCCTGTGCCACTCTGCCTCGCTGCCCGTGAACAGGGTGTGTACCGTTACGTCTGAAAATCGCGCGGCCGCCCGCGGCGAGTATGAGTTGCTCCATCGCTCTGTCGGCGATATCCCCATACTTGTCACGCTCCTACACAACTCTACTGAGTTCTGCACACAATCGATAGTCGATGTCGCTTAGATCAAGCTATGCACCTGTGTAACATGATTTTTAAATGATCGGCGCTCTTTCTTTCCAAATAAATGAGTATATTATCACCATTACATCTTGATCGGTATCAGGTTTAGGTCATGGTAGAATACATCGCGGATCATAGCAATGAGAGCAGCCTTGTCCAAGCTTCAAAGCGCAAGTGACGTTGTAAAACCAGAGCCTAGGAGCCATTAGGAAGATGACACGAACAACTCAACCAGTAGTGCAGCTCCTTCAAACCGGGCACAGCTTGCTTATTGAAGAACGTTCAAGAGAATTTCATTACCATTTTATTTCATTACCATCATCTGTTTCGCTTGTTTCGCTACAATGTATTCACGGACTTTACGCGTGTGACCCATTAGCAAATAACTTTCTGACACTCTGAGAACAGTGCCTTTTCCTGACGCCAGAGTCAGCGCAGCCATCGAATTTCCCTTTCAGCGTCACTTACAGCGCACGGTACACACCCATGTAGCCCACCACATCGTCGGAACCGAAGTTTTCACAAGATGAACTGAGAAGCAGAAGTTTCTTTGAAGCTGCCCCATTGTATCAGATTCTGGCGTCCTGAGCGGAACTTCGCACCGGCAGCGGCAAGTAGTACTGATGGCGCCGCGGTGCGACGCCGCAACGCGGTTTTTAGACGTAACGGTACACTTGTCTCTGAAAGCAGTCACTCCTTGCTGCCGAGTATGAAAGCGAAATCGGAGGGTTCCCTTCAAGGCACTGGGAGTGGTAAGGAGAAAGTGGGAAGTGGGAGCACAAGTTCCCTGAAAAGAAATATACTTCAGAGAAAAGGTAATGTGTAGCGAAACTCGCATTGAGAAGGCGCGGTTTAGGGCTTCACGATCGCGCGTTTCGTTCTGCAGTTCATCAGCCGGTCGAGTTGCCAGCGAGGGCGCGACAGCTCTCGCCGCCGGGTGATTTCGCTTCTACGTCCATCTACAGTTTACCCCAGCTAATGACGAGATGGAAGGGGGTTTCCGGAGTCCTAATCCTCGGTTTTTAGCCCGTTTTATTCCGTTCTTTCTCTACAGTTACGCTGCTGAGCGACCCTTCTTTCACATTCCGCACTCTGCCAAATTTACCCATTCCGGTGGCTTTAAAGATGTGCCAATACCTGATAAATTCGTTAGAAGACTTGAATTCACTTTCATGAACGTATGAACTCCTTGGACTGCCCAGTCCAATGATGTAGAG
Source organism: Trichostrongylus colubriformis (assembly GCA_963978905.1). Lineage (NCBI taxonomy): Eukaryota > Metazoa > Nematoda > Chromadorea > Rhabditida > Trichostrongylidae > Trichostrongylus > Trichostrongylus colubriformis. The sequence continues at coordinate 43,251,534 of OZ022259.1, forward strand.
GGGAGTTTTCAGGTTCCTTTTTCCTCTCCTGTTACACTGCTGAGCTAGCCTATTTCATATACACAATCTGCCACATTTACCGCTTTCGGTGTCTTGAGGGCTCGCAAACTGGAAACTATATAATTTTCTGGAATTATCACTCCTAAACACTGTTATTATCATGCTAATGGCTTGTGGCTTATGAATCCTTGTTCAGTGCTCGTGTTTTGTTGTTGACGTTCTGGACATATGTATACATTCCAGCATGCAGCAAAGAAGTAGATGAATATTACATGGTTTGAGCGTTTAAACTGAAATCGAAACTCATTCACAACTTTTAATACACTTTTGTGTGCTACCCCCATAGTACATGAAAGCCATTCGTCGGGGAAGTCGAGCCTGCTGAGTACCGAACTGGTTCTGGTCGAGGTCTTGTCGCATTGCGGTGAGTGGGCATCACACAAAATGTTGAACATTAACTGTCCCTGACTGGAAATGGGACAGTCAGATGTTCAACATTTTATGTGATCAAAGGCAATGTCCATCCGAGCTATACAGTGTCTTGGAGTGAAGTGTCCTTCCTTTTTACAGTTTCGGCAAAAATAGGCCGCACGACGAGCACAGTGAGGTGCCTCTCAATGAGATAGCTGCTCGTTTGAATTAGTGTTATCACAGTGATAACTCGACCCTCAATTGATACTCAAACCCCAATTACAAGGAATTTTCTTGCGGTATCGAGAAGAAGGGTTTTTCTGAATGACTTTCATCGGGTTTTCGCTAGGGCTATTTATAAAAGTTCAAGACTCTCCTTCCGCACTTCAACCGTTGTAACGCTTTTGGCCTGAAATAAATTTCAAACTCTTCTGGAGTTCATAAAACAAAATGACAAGGGGTACTCTCATGTCCTCCAGATGGACATAACCCATTGAGCGGATTCTGTAGGAACATCGACAACGATCTGCACAGTGGTTGGACAAGGGTGGAGCTCGTAGCGGTCAACCTCGTCTGCATGGTGCTGGTACGGTGGTTTGTGGCTGGTCTAATCCACCCTCATGATTCCCGGCGAAATTATCAAAGCTGCAAAGTAGTGTAAGGAACTGTGAGATGCATCGCTAAATACATCAGATAGCTCTGTATAGCAGGAAGGGACCTATCCTTTGTCACGATACCGCACGGCCGCACGTGGTAGAACAGCACTGAACAAGTTGGATGAGCTGAGCTACGGAACACTACCGTATCCACCATACTCACCTCACCCGGCCCACAAATTGCCATTTTTTCACCTGGACAGCTTCCGTGAGGAAAATCCTTCAGGACCCAAAGCGATACTTGAGCTATCTCCAACGAATTCATCGTCTCTACATCTTCGGAGTCTAGGGCAACCGGAACAGGTAAGTTTGAATCTTGTTGAAAAATATAAGTAGATCTTCATGTTTTTTATTTCGATCGATTCAACTTTGTATGAGCGGAGATATGCGCCTTTAAAATTATAGATCAAAAACCATAAGAACTTTCCAAATAGCTTCTCCATTCCTCACGCAGTAGTTTTCCCCTACCACCCCTAATCCCAATTGTTAACTTGCGACGGGCAGTCTGTCATACAGACCGACATACCGACACATAGGCACACAACGTGACTGGTATACATGAAAGAGATTGTTCGCAGGGATGTGGAATTGTGAAAGGAAATGACTACGTATCATTCGGAAGGACTGTGAAATTCGCGAAATTTTCGGAATGCAGAATTGTGGAATTTGTGGAAATGAAGAATCGTAGAAATCGTGGAATCTACATGTGGGGCGCGCGTCTCGAAAGAAGAATCACTTGCTTATGTTACATTACTTTGTAACTAGAGTCTTGTCGGATTCTTTTCGATCATCACTTTATACCACAATTTCTTCCAACAAACGACAAATAGGCAACAACGTATTCACCATTGTTATCGACAACACTCCGCCCTCTCAAGGGGAGATCGTTTATCCCCTACTCCCAGAACTGTGGGAGCTGAGAGTCTAAGAATAGCGATCGCCTTTTCGAGCTAATCATAATCAACGAATTTTCTCTCGGCCAGGAAGGATTCCAAGATGGGAAAGGTGATAGTCAGAAGGAGCAATGTCTAGGGAGTATGGCGGGTGGGGCGGGACATCGCAGCCTAGCTCCTGTAGCGTGGCCTGGGTACTTTTCGCGAAATGGGAGCGGGCGTTGTCATGAAGAAGGGTGACCGAGGCTCTTCTCCGGCGCTTTTTTCGAACTGCGATGGTGAGCTGCTGAGTGGCAGGTGTATACGGTAGCGGTGACAGTCTCGCCTTGTACCAGCACTTTGTGGAAAAGCATCCCTTCCACCAGTCCTGAGCGTGGATTCTACTCCATGTAAATTTTGCCGTTGCTAAAACTGATGAACCAGCGGCGCACGGTCTCGTAGCCCTTGTCCAATGCAGCGTTGATGGAGTCGCAGGCTTTCATCGCTCAGGTGCCGCGAGACCACACACAGTGGATGACAGCGCGTGTTCGGTAGGTATCGACTAGTTTTATCCACGAAATCTGGCGAATAAATATATACCGTGCTAGAAAGTTTAAAGAACGTTCTACCATATCCCTGAACCGTCTAGATTCTCGAAGTAAACAAGAGGTATTGATGTTTTTGGAAAAATCCTACAAGACTTTTGGTACAACCTAATACATAGTTTCACGATTTATCATTGGAAATGTGCACTTCGGAAAGACCTCCGTCTTTTTTGACAACTCTGTACCTAACCTTTGGCTACCTTGTCTTGTACGAAGCTTCACTTTTTCCTTTATTTAAGCATACCTCACAGACTTTCAGAGCTCATTGTGCCACACTTCGAAAATATGTGAGCGAGAGACCCTTAGATGCTATCCTAATGGGAACTGGGACAAGTCCAAGAATATTGAATGAGTCTGCTTCGATTTGCCGATTCGAATGCACGTTTTACCTAAGCCTCAATGGCAGTGGAACGGGATTCCTTCTATTTTCTGGACCTTATGCGAAAATAATGCCAGTCACAATGCCCCCTTGGTAACAGTGGTCCAGTTAGTCGTGAAAATTGTATTGTATTCGTTTGGAAATGTGCCTCTATGTAAGTAGAACACTATTGAATACTATCTTCTACGCAGATTCCATGACTCCGCAAATTCCACGATTCTGCATTTCTACAATTCCGCCAATTCTGCTATTCTCCTAATCGATACATATAATTCCAGAACGCTGCCCTGAGCAGAAAACTTGGTTTGATGCGATCATTTTTTTGCGATGAAGAGCTGCAGAAGGTTGGTTCCATTGAGTTCCATAAGGCCATAGCAAACACATTGGGGCGGTCAGTACCTAGATATGGAGGTTTGGGCTAACCCATACTGAATCCACATCTCAGCACAACCAAAAGCAAGATAATATATGTGAGGAGTGCATATCATAAAAAGTTGCACATCTAAGCATGTTGGAGGGACTTTGAGATCCCTCCAAGATGCTTAGATATGCAACTTTCAATCATACAATCAGGTGTATGCTTTTGCGAAGAAGAAGAAGGTAGAGAAAGGAGGAGGTCGTTCCCCTTCGTTCCCCCTCAGATAAATAGGGTCCATAGTGAAATGCTCCCCCCCCCCCTCACTGCGATTGGGCCTTTAGGGGACTGCACGGAGAAACGACAATTGGCCCGGAGGTGTGGATTATAAATGAGACTAGGAAGGGAAGAAGTGAACGTAGCCAAGAAAGTATATCACTTCTATCGCATACAAGCATACAAGGGGAAAGAGCAATCGTTCCTTTTTCCATAAAGTATTGTTCGGAATGGCGTGCACGTGCGATTTTGGCGACGATTAGACAATTAGACGTTTGGACCACTAGGCAAAAGCATAAGCTACTCACCGACCTAGCGATTGGGCGACCAGCTGATCGAGCGACTAGTGCATTTGGCGCAAATAAAAAGATACGTATCGATCAGGCGATTAGGTGATCAGGCGGTCAGGGGATGTACGCTACAAGGATAGAAGATTCATGCAGCCGTTGTGGGCTTTAGACATGAGGCACCGGCACCGTTCTCGTTTCAGAACCCAAATATAATAATGCGGTGCCGCTAGATCGCAGCCGTTTCTTAGCACACAAAAGCCGCAACGCGAATTGTTTTCCTAATGGCACAGCCGGCTATTAGACGATTCTACAAACTTGGCCGGATGGATGTTTGGAATGATATAGTATCTTGTTGCGCTTGTTAGCAGTGATTTCTTATCTGACAGAATCAATGCTCCTATACATTCATTTGATCTTCATGCACACTCATGAAAGGTTGGTGCTCACTTTCATTCAAAGTCAGGCTGTAAAAATGCTAGATGTGGTGTCCCAGTGGAGGGAGGGGCAATTCCACTACGGACGCCATTTTCAACTATGTCGAGAATGGTTAAGAAACTTCTTTCGTCCTGCAGTAAGGCATAGGCAAAAATATACGCATGAGTGTGCAGATCGACCCTTCAGAGATGCTCAGTGTGTGCGATAGCACCATGTCGGAAATAGGAATTTTATTCGTAAGGGATTCTACTTCCGAGTTCTCCTTGCTTTATGTTCGCTATAGATTCGTGGAGGTTCTGACCTTTGTGAGCATGAAGTCAATCCGAATCACGAATTTTCGGATGGCACGGATTTCTGATGTTATGCGTAACTATCCAGCTTGTTCACCACCTTCGGGGAATCGCTAAAAGAAAGGAGCTCGAAAGCAACGACAGAAACGTTCGAAATGTTACCGGTATGGAAACAACTCACCTTTCAGCAAACAATTACTATCTCTGCCAAGCAAGCCTGTGGTGCTATGGAGAAAGGGAACAGAAAGCGGAAGAGGGGAGGTGCTGGGCAGAAGCCGAATGGATATAAGCAATGCATGCTGCAACTTTGCTAGTTGTGTGATCGAAATGAGGCAGCACATCCAAGGCATCAGGAGATGAAGAAGATCACTCGCCACCCCGCTATGACCGCTTTTCAAACTGTGCTCTCCTTCTTGGTACTGAATCGTGATGGATAAGTCTTGATATGGCGTGCTTGATATGCTAGCGAAACGAAAAAGTCATTCTTTTGTGCTATCGCAGTGATGAGGGGTATCCCACCGTGGACTCTGATTCGCCTGAACCTAGGAAAAGAAATGAACCTTTTCAACTTCCACTAATGCTTCGGCCAAATGTACGCTCCAGTAAGCAGGCTTATCCCTCAAAAATGCCTGCAAGGGAGTTTGGTGGGTCGAAGTGGCCGTTTGGAATGGGAATCATACCATTCATATGACGATACAACGCGAGCACCGAGAAGAAAAAAACAGGAGCTCATCCACACTTTCACTTTGATTCGCCGCGAGGCAACTTACGATGATATCATCATCAACAGCAAAGAAGGTAGCAACATTGATGACGACGTCGTGGACCTACTTTGGGAGTAAAATGAAGAGGAGTACTATCTAGCATTCGAAAACAGAGAGATCCGTGTCCGTGTCCATCATATTAAACATATCAACTTTTAGGTTGATTCATTCATCGACTGTGAAGGCAATAAACCAAAAACTGGAAATATGCATGAAAAAATCGAAAAAAGATTCATTCCTTCAAAAGCACTCTTTCGTAGAAAGATCAAACACGCAAGGAAGGCAAATCCTTGTTCATAATGTCAGAAAGTACATACTGAAAGCTACAAAAAAGCATGTCCATCAACAAACTGAACTCGTTACCTCTTGAACATGAGCCCAATCACCTAACCCTTTAGTTCTTGAAGCACATATTTGCAGTGCTTGCCTATCATGCATATGCTGAATTGCTCCTCTCTAAACACTTGTAAATCTCTTCATAGAGGAGCAAAGCAGATATGGAATCAGATTGGTGAATGCATACCGAGCCCTATCACTGATATTAATTCCATTACATATGGCCACTTCGACATACCATCCTTCCCTTGTTAGGTGAGCACTTTCCCATAGGATGCCCCACTCCTCATTGCGATAGCATCCCTTTTCCTTCTAAGCTCGTGTTCACTTTTTTGTATTTACTGTGGCAGCAATACTTTGTTGTGCTTTGACTCCTTGTCCTCTTCATATGTTCTTCGGATTCTGGATCATTGCAACCCACGATTTTGGACACTCAGAGCTCTTGTCATCTTCACTATCAGGCTGGTCATGGAGCCTCGTAAAAATAGCGACTTCGTCCAAACTGCAAAATTACTCATAATCGGTGCAATAGTTTGTGAAAAGCACGTTGGATATTTCGCAGCTGCTTGGGACTAACGCATGCATCCTATTAAACTCTTTTTAAACGCGTGGGCAATTGAGGACGGCTTTCGATGATAATGGACACAGGAGGCGTGGAGTTCTTTTAGCTTTTGAAAAAAATCTGGAAAGTACTTTGCCCCTACCCCCTCTAACATAGTTCACTACTTTGCACGATGTTAGGGATGGGTGGTTTTCAGTCCCTTTTCACCCCGCGTTTGTCGCAGCTGTGGTGTTATGTAAATGAAAATAAGAGTAGAGTTTTTGAAACAGGAAGTGAAAAGGTCTGCGGTGCAGGTAAACTGCCGTTGCCTGCCAAATTTATGACACTTGCTTAAATCCAGGATCCTCTCAATGCTACTGATTCTCCACGAGTGTTTTGGTGATGTACTCGGTTTTTGCGACAATGGTACATATGATGACAGTGTTAATACTTACCAATTACTTGCCGACTATATAAAGTTTTCAGTAGACTACAAGGTATGTGAGTTTCAAGATAGCACAGCTAGTACATTGGATTTTGATGGTAGTATAATGGTTGAAACATAAATTCTGTTACACAGTGACAAAGAATTTCAAATCTTTGTATTTGTGTCTAAATTCAGCCAGCGAAATATGTATCGTTATGATCAACAATGTATTGCAAGCGAATAGGGAGTTTATAGATGCCTTGCTTGTAGAAGTCTGGGGATTTTGGTCGAAGAAAGTCTGGAGGCCGATTTTGAGATCATCGTCGTCTTTGAACTGCCGTCCGTTGAAGAAGTGGCTCAGAGATCGGGATAGGTGGTAGTCACTTGGGGCTATGTCCGCAGAGGTGGGTGGGGGAGCTTTTCCAACCAAGGCCTGGATCTTTTGTCACGTCAACTCTGCCACATGTGGGCCACCGTTGTCGTGGAGGAAGAAGACTCGGTCCATGTTTCCGGTAGGTTTGCAGCTGCGGTATTCTGTTGCCCGCAGTAGTGATCGGCAGTGAATGTCGTGTTGGAACTGACGCCCAGCGAAGTGAATAATGCCCGTTGCGCACCACCGATCGGAACATCGGGTTGCCGATGGTTTGATCGGTGGTGCGCCCGACAGAAGAATTTGAGTCGATCGAACCATCGGGTTGCCGTTATATGAGAGACAGTACCTTGGCCCATCGACTGGATGATTTGGTAGCGGTCTCACATACTGAGGAAGAGTGGCGGCGTTCGTGAAGTAGGCCCTCTCGCGAAATTGCCGTGAACTCACTGCTAGTTGAAGCCATAGAGAGTACAAATATGTTCATCAGTAGTCCTTTTCACTCGCCTTGTATACCCCCCCCACTACCGAATAATACAGAAGCTTCCATTGTTTTTTTAAAGAAAAATAAGGTGTACCAGAAATTATGTTTCAACTTTCTATGGAAGTGCTCTTCCAAATGACCATGAGTTCCTTTGGAAGATCGCTCACAAAACTGTAAATGAATGTACATTAAACTGGCGTTTTCAGTGAATGTTAAGATTGTCATGCAAGGGGAATCAGTTTCAGATTGAATTTGCAAGGAGAATTTAGTTTTGACATGCAATTTACTTCCCTTTATGCATCTTCCTTCTCAGAGAAACCTAGTCAGCATTCACAGTCTCTACGCCGCAATATGCTAGAGATGACGTCTACCCCCGAATATCATAGTAACTCCACATCAATGAAGTTAGAGGAAGGATTATCCAGAAATGCTTGCAATGCCTTCAGACAGTTCGACTTCTGCCAATCTATGAAAAGATTAGCATTGATCAGTCCTGGAACCACTATGCGAATAATTTCCATAAAAGACTGCAGTGTATTCAAATGTTGCAATGAATTTTAGAGGACAGCTTCCCTCATTCGCATCATCACTGAACATCAATCCACTGCTGCTACCAGAGGTAACACTGTTCACAAGCAGGCGTACAAATGATGACAGCGTACTTCAGCGTTTTCCAAAAGATGCGAACTCTACTACAAAAAGCAGTCTTTGTAGTAAATTGCCAACTTTCGCTCATACCATAATGGATTTGGAGACATTTGTCTTATATCGGCTTCAGCGTATTTTTTTCATTTCCTATTAGCATTGTCTGTTGACATTCCATACGCTCCAAAGAAAGGAATTTATGCTTTCTCGATCAAACACGGACACCTATACACGCTGTCACAGAACTGGCAGACTATATACTGTGGCACATAGCAAGTTTCTTCCGGATGCAACGAGTTTTCTTTGAGGTGGATCCATGTGAAGATTTCTATCAGTTTGCTTGTGGAAATTGGAAACGCAACACCAAAGAAGAACCGCCTTATGGAGGAGAGATATCATCACTTCAAAAGCTCGATCAAAACTTTGAAGAGCAACAGAAGAGTGAGTAGGCTACCTGATCAAGTGAATGCTCGGGGAATGGTAAACGGACAAATGTGCAGAGGTACTCACTACCGCAACGCGTGAGCTTGCGTCGCGGTTCGTAGTCAGTGGGCACGGCTTTTTCCCATTTCGTTGCTTCGTCTGCGCACTCGGCGTAAGAGAGAAAACGGCTTAAACGGCAAGTTAAGAGTTGCTTTCTTCTCACTGATGCTATTGTACAAGCTCAACAACGATATTTGGCGATACTCCATATTAGCACCACGTCGGGGCTTCCTTCCCTGTAGGCTTAGGTAAAAATATACACTTGAGTATACATTTTTTTGAGACTGCATCACGGTCTCAAAGAGTTTTGGTGGTTCTTTAGTTTGATACACTCTCACTGTGTTATAGATTTATTTTACTACGCTTTACAACATGTAATAAACCATATTACAACACGTACATGCTACTGTCTACTATTCTCCTACGACGACATTACTGAGCTCATTTCTATTGTTTCCCTTTCCTTTCCGTAATTTCTCCTCTCCTAGTGTGGGTCCGCGAGGGGAAGGAAGAAATGCCTTGCGCCCTCCTTCCGCTACCGCCTGTTACTGTAACCGAGTACGAGCGACCCACTGAGGTCGCCGTCATGCCGGATTACAAGGAGAGCCGCCTGCTCGGCTGAGCTCTTTCCTCTTACTGAAGCCTGTTGGAGGCCCCCCTCTAATTTATCCTCTGCGCTGGCATGCTTATGGATGAGTCATTGTGAACTCTGTTTCACGACACTCCCGAGGCCAAAAGAACGAAATTCAACGACAACACTGTTGATCTGCGGTTTTTCTGCATCCTCCCCACAGGAGTTTCAATCGATTACTGTATTTCATTCCATGTTTCCAAATTACTGAGCTCTTCATAACGTCATACTACAAAACGATACACACTACGAAATATATTTATATGAATATTTATAAATTGACAACGAGCAAATGGTACTCAATTACAAAGGTATTCTCCACTGTTGCTTCTTGTGTAGCACGTGTAGTCGAATAGCGGGTTGCGGTTAAACTGTTTGCGACGTCGTTCCATCTTCGAAGGGCTTCCGCGCGTCGTCGTACATCGGTATCCATGTTGCTATATCTTTCGCTTGGGTGTGTAAAGTAGATATAACCACCTTTGATGTTTCCCTGCGGTCCTCCATGAATTCCCGACGCTGGACAATGGTGGATAGGTTATCCAATAGTTCGTCCATTTTCCAGCATTTACCTGAATCGAACTCCTTCCTTGCAATTTCATCTTGGACGCTCAGAACAAAAGTTTCCGCTACTGGACTTATCATATTTGCGGTATCCACGATTTCTCCCTGACGTTTTAAGGTCGCTACAATTGCGTAAATGTCGCTCAGGATAATTCGTAGTGACATAGGGTCTCGCTGGATGGCCGCATTGTCTTTAGCTTACCAATCATTTCCCTGGTAACTCTGTGTGGGTTCATGAACTGTTTCTTCAATTGCTCCACCGCTCTCTCATAGGATTGGCCAGTGCGCGGTATCATTTGAATTGTTCGGGCGGCATCGCCCTTACAACAGTTGAGGAGTATTGAAAATTTTTCAGTGTTTGAGTATGATTGTTTGTCAACCAAATCCTCGAATAGTTCCCAGAATAATTGAAATTCTGAGGGTTTACCATGAAACTCAGGAATTTTCAGTTCATTACCGAAAAGGCGACGTTCAAGAATGCACCCTAAATGTCTTGTGGCATTTGAGTTCAAGGTTCCTTTCATCGGTGTCAGTTGCATTTTTATTAGACGGAGTATGTGCCGATGGAGCTACGTACGTGGGCTGTTGACCCACTTCCTGTTTGACCGATGTATCTTGGCACCTCAGTTCTACCATTCTTTTTTCTAGTAAACGTAGTCTGCGGTCAGCTTCTTCCATAATGTTTTCCCCCGCTTTTGTTTTCCAATACTCATCAAACTCTTCTAGCATTTCTTTGCCATTGCTTAGTTTGTTTTCCATGAGGGCATAGGAGAGGGAGTCATGATGTTCTTGGTATAGGTCGCCAACCGTTTCCTATTGCCTTGCTAGTTTCTCATGAAGTTCCTCTATTATGATTGATTTCGTTACTAGAAACAGTAGCAGGTCTTTGAAGGTTGTTGGGAAGTGCCAGGGAGTCTGGTACTCCTCGGCTTCTTCCATGATGCCCATGAGGCCATATACATTTCTAGTCAGTTTGATCGCTTGCAAGCTCACGCCTGAGCTTTGGGAAGACATAACGCTCAACAGTGTGAAGCAAAAATGAGCGACCAACGGCGTGCTTATGTATTTATACCCCTGATGAATATGTTGTGATATCACAAGGGTTTTCATTCATGTCTTGAGACGTGTTTCACATAAACATGTGATGATAATATGTGAGATAAGTTTCAATGAATCATGAAGGAATTTTCAATGTTTTGAAAATCCCTATCTAAGAATTTCATCGCGACAGCACAGAGGCTGACAGATGTTGTTTGTTTGCAAAAGCATTTCTTTGCAAATAAACAGATTTTTTATCAAGAATTCATACCACATGATTGCAGACCACGGTCAAGTTGAAGCTTGATCTCACTGTTTCGTGGCGATGACTGTACGCCGAGAAATGAGGTTTCTGATATGGTCGTTGCATTGCTTTTGCAGGATTGAAGAAGTCTTGGCACTATATTTTCGAAAAACTGGCGTTACCAGCGATTAAGAAGTATTCCATTTCATTTACATCGTGGTGGAACTGAGACAACTGTTTAATAGTTTCCCTGTTGCTATCTGCGAAATTTCCCTTTACAAAGTACTATTATGTGAACGAAATCATCCTGTTTACGTGTTGTCTTTTGCTCGTCTGGCATCTCCTTCCGCGGCGCAGTGACTCGCCGCTACGCTGGCTGACCTTTGAGCCGGTCAGAAATCGTATTTTCCTACTTTTTCTCTTACTATGGTTATTTCTCTTTATGTCTACAGTAATTTTTTGATATTTAGATGGCACTAGACTTCAGTTGTTCCCTTTTACCCTCCTACATCGATTTCGTGTACTGGTAAAGGGAGTACACAGTGTTTAACTCTGTTTTTCTGCTGACTGCATTCTGCATCGCAATATGTCAGCGAATGACCAGCCATAATTACGTTCTCGCATGATGTCTGCGTTGAATGCGTGAACAGTTGGTTGGGGACGTGCTTATGACTACTCAGAGCAGAGCATCAGTTTCCCATAGGGATAAGTTAGAGATCATCCCTACAAATATGAGCGGGTTTCGATTTGTTACCACACCGCCATTGAATGGCCATATCATAGGTTGAAGTCACTATTTCCTCATATATAGCTGCCGCTCTTGCGGGCTGTCTTTCCAGGCTGTCGAAGCAAATGCAGAAGACTGGTTTATGGTCTCTGCCAAGAATAATTCTAATATTTCTTATGTTTGAGCGAGGGTATCACGACAACTTATTTCGGTTGGGATCCCACGAGTGCTTCCATTGTCACGTCTTGTTCCCACGAGTGCTTCCATTGTCACATCTTGTCTTCGAAAAGCTTTTCGTTTCGAACCATTTCCTGGTTCTTTGACATGAACATTACCGCAGACATTCTGAACGACAAGATGCAATGCCAGCCTGGCATGCGATGAATGTCTTTACCATCGCAACTTGTCCTCCTCGCTCTTCTATGTGGACTTTGCCGTCTCCAAATCTTTTTTATTTTTCTGTAGGAATTTTCCATGATCTGTCACCTCAAGGGAATTTCACTACCTTCCGGAATTCAAGCGAGAAATTGAGCCTTTCTGATGTAGTTCATTTGTGCGCACGTATTCTGAGGCGCCATTTTCCGGGTTTTCTTCGAGTTTTCCATCTCTAGGTTAGTCTCACGGACTACCGACCGGGTTTCCTCTGTAGTTTTCCTTCTCCTGCAGTATGTCTGCTACCTAGGTATTTTCTTGAGATGTTGTTGCTCTGAGAAGCTGCTCAGAGCCCCGGATGACCGGAGAAACGTTTTCAATGGTTTTCGAGTTGCAAGCAACAACTATAAAAATGTAAAACTAGACTAATGTAAAAAAAAGCTGCGAAAGTGATAACAACAATAGAAAACAACTGAAGCTCATATGTCAAAGGGGCCCTCAATGACTTACCTTCACATGTCCTCTAAGTGTTGTTCTCGATGCCGTTCGTTTTTTTTGGCACTGAGTTCTTCTCCGCGTGATGGTTTTCCTTGAGAATTATCGGCAGTGAACGGAATGGATTATAGTGTAGTAGCGGGCGAATAGGGAAGGCGGATGACTTTGCAGAAGAGTTTCAAAGGTTGACAAAGTCTCGTTTCATTTCGACTTAATCAGAATTTTTACAGTTTTTTGACAAAGTTTTTAATGCCGTTAAGTTGAGGTTGAGGAGAATTTCATATGTAATTTCTAATTTCCGAATTTTGGTCGATGCACCATTTTGAGACTGCATCACGGCCTTAAAGAGTTTTGGTGGTTCTTTTGTTCGATACACTCTCACTGTGTTATAGATTTATTTTACTACGCTTTACAACATGTAATAAAGCATATTACAACACGTACATGCTACTGTCTACTATTCTCCTACGACGACCTTTCTGAGCTCATTTCTATTGTTTCCCTTTCCCTTCCGTAATTTCTCCTCTCCTAGTGTGGGTCCGCGAGGGGAAGGAAGAAATGCCTTGCACCCTCTTTCCGCTACCGCCTGTTACTGTAACCGAGTACGAGCGACCCACTGAGGTCGCCGTCATGCCGGATTACAAGGAGTGCCGCCCGCTCGGCTGAGCTCTTTCCTCTTACTGAAGCCTGTTGGAGGCCCCGCCTCCAATTTATCCTCTGCGCTGGCATGCTTATGGATGAGTCATCGTGAACTCTGTTTCACGACACATTCTGTGATGACAAAAGTCGCTTTCTTCTCACCGACGTCATAATCTCAACAACGATATTTGGCGACGGCCCATATTAGCCCCCACGTTGGGGCTTCCTTCCCTTGCAGGCTTAGGTAAAAATATACACTTGAGTATACATTCTGTGATGACAAAAGTCGCTTTCTTCTCACCGATGTCATATGCTCAACAACGATATTTGGCGACGGCCCATATTAGCCCCCACGTCTTCCCGGCTTCCTTCCCTTGCAATGCGCGCGAAGCGTGCGCGACTCTTGGCTCGCCGCTTTAGCGGCGAGCCAAGAGTCACTCTTTTGCACACACCGTAGTAGTCGAAGATCTTATCTGGTGCACACGAAGAGTCTTGCCCAATGAGATAATAAGATCCAGAACTCATAAGCATGCCAGCGCTCGCCATGATTGAGGCCGCGACGCGCGAGCTCTTGCGTCGCGGCACTGAGTACCGCCGCACATTTGTCCGTTTACCGACACTCTAAATGCTCCACAAGAAAAATTGACGGAATGTGAAGAAGATTTCCGTTGGCATGAGCGACTATGCCTTCTCAAAAATGGAAATAATCAGGCTGTCATAGTTGATATTCGAAGTAGTCAAAGTCACAGAACCCAAGAAGAAAGTAACTAAGAGTTATAAGGGAAGTGAATGAAAGGGGTATGAGTGATTGAGGCTCTTTACACTTTTGGATAGTATGTGAAGCCTGGCTACTGTGACAAATATCAATATGTACTGCACCCAGCCAACAGAATTTCTATGTTCAGATTAGTAACAATAAAGACTGTTGGTGATTCCATTCAGCGCTCAAATTTAGGAGAATTGAAGGTTAATGGATTCTGCTGATTTAATATATCCTCAACGGACTAATGGAATCGTGCACGGAAAAACGAGTTTCTCTGTTTCCCCATATACTTATGTTGTATCTGTTTACTAAGGGCTGCATGGTTGTGCCAATACAGTTATGCGTACTTATATCTATCTATAAACTGACGCAACCATTGTGCTCCATCTGTGCCCTTTTTTCCCCTGGCCAGGTCTGGTTCAAATAACTCAGCCTTGAAGGGTTAGGAAATTCATGCAGTAATCGAGATATGTGCGCAAAAAAAACGCGCTGTGCTAAAGACATGATATGCAAAACGGTAAGAGCGCATGCCAGAAATTCCTTCTGATTTTGTCCAGCTCCGCATTGAATATTGCATACAATGATTCACTTCAGAGCTACTCCGATCTAAGACAAAATCAGATTCTAAGGCAATCCAGCTGGCCCGAGACTTTTACCAGAAATGTGTTTCTGCCGAAGAAGCGTGGAACAGTACCAAGACCTCTGGCATCATTTATGTGATGGAAAAAATCAAAGTAAGTAATTTTCTGACGTGCGAGTACACATTCCTGCTGATTCGCAGAATGAGACTAAAATACCTTTCGACGATGAATTGCACCAGATGTCAGCACAAGCTCGTTCAATTCAGTGGCACTCATCCGATCAATGCTATGCACACTAATAATCATATTGAAGCGTGAAGTACAAAAACGTTTCCAACACAGGCACAGAGCTAAAGCGATGTCGTTGTTATATGTTGAGGTCAACAGTGTGTTGAGAAATGCTCAACCATTACATAGTATTATATAGTGTATAGTAGATTCACCCACCGAAAAGAGGGTGAGAGAGTTTCACTGTAATTTCACTATAGTATAGCTACTGCTGCTGCGTTGGTTATCTTGTCGTGAAATGGTGAGAACACTCTTCGATATCTCTACCTTGACGAAGGGTGTGTCACCTCCCTTAATGTTGTCACGGAGGTAGATGTCATGTATTTAAAAGAGTATCATGATTTACGTGTTTCACTAATTAGAGACAGATGGTTGATCGAAGTGGCCTCTTGAAGTGAGGTTCATTCCAGGGATAGGGCATAGAATGCCGTTTGCCAATCTCCTTTCCATATCTGCTGTGCGTCTCTATGAGCAAAATTTTAAAGGTCTGAAGAAAAGCAAGTCAACATAAATACGGTGGGCAAGGCTAACGCTTGTGTGCCTAGAGAGCCGAATGTTTGACCGTTCAGGCTCAGAATTGAAACTTCACAAGTATCTTTGCTGGATACGCTCTCCTGCATTTTGTCAGAAATGCTTTTTCAACATTGTATACAGGAATTTGCATTACTTGCTCTCTTGATATAGCTACAAAAGAATTTCACCCTTTCGATCTCAATAGTATGAGAGGTGGTAGAGCCGATGTGGGGCTTCGGGCTAGCAAAAAATCCTTTGCGGCACTTCCACAGTGAGTCTGCGTTCCACGTCTCCATCACTGTTCCTTCATCGGAATCCACCATGAGACTCTTGTCTTCCGGAAATTGACGATTGTTGACGATTAATAGATTTACTATGAGAATATATCCGTTGAAGGCAATAGAATAACTGAAAATGTGCTCGTGAAACCTTGAAACTTGAGTCATTTCTTTAGAATCGATATGTTGGCTAGTGCGAGTGCGAAGTAACGCAAATCTCTGTCTATGATATTAGTAAACCGTCTTCTTCTTCTCCCTAGCGTCAGTCCCACGCCGTTGCGAGGTCCGCTGTTCTTGTCAATCGCCGCCATTTTCTTCTATCCAAGTCATCTTCTGCCGTGGCTTTCACTTCTGTGAGGTCCGTTTTGATGATGTCCCTCCACGTTTTCTTTGGGGCTCCTTCTTGTTCGCTTGCCGGGTACTTCGGACTCTACCGCTTTCCTAACTGGGTGGTCGCCGACCTTCTGAGCAGGTGCCCATACCATCTTAGCCGCTGCTCCCTCAACTTCAGCTGGACCGGTGCCGTTTGCATGACTGCCCTGACGTCCTCGTTCGTGGTCCTGTCGAGCTTCGACCAGCCACATGCCCATCTCAGCATCCTCATTTCTGCGCAATGTAGCTGCTTTCAAGATTCTTTGTTATGGGCCAGCACCGCTGCCATAGAGCATTGGGGGTCTTATCACCGATCAGTATACCTTGCCCTTTAGAGTCCTGGAGCACCGTTGATCGCAGAGGATTCCTGTGGACTCTCTCCATTTCAGCCATGCCGTGTTTATTCGAGATTTACCGGCCTTATCTACCGTACCATCCTCGGCTATATCACTTTCCAGGTATCAGAAGTCCTAAACCCTTTCGATGCTTTCCCCATGCCGATCCACGATGGACACCGTACTGTCCCCGGAGCAAAGGAATTTGGTCTTCTTGAGGTTTACTCGTAAGCCGTTCTCTGCCAGCCTTGCCTGCCATCTCTGCACCTTCGCCTGAAGCTCTTCTTTGGTATCCGCTATCAGGGCAATGTTGTCAGCGTAGAGAGTGGTCCTCAGTGGTCCCTCCATGAGGTCTTTCACCATGCCATCCAGGGTGAGCAGGAAGATGAACGGGGGTGAGCAGGAAGATGAACGGACTTATAGCTGAGCCTTGGTGTACCCCAAGCGAGATCCCTTCCGCCGTCAGTTCCTGCGTGTTGCGTATAGTCCCGCCTTAGCCCCATCGTACTTGTCCTGTATAAGGGTAACGAGGTGCTCTGGTATCTGTCGTTCTCGAAGCGAGTTCCAGATTACTGGTCGTGGCAGACGGTCAAAGGCCTTTTCGAGGTCCAGGAAGGCTAGGTAGCAAGGCTTACGCTTTTGAAGGTACTTTTCCATCACTTGTCTGAGAATGAAGATGGCATCCGTGGTGGACCGTTCGGGCATGAACCCGAACTGCTGAGGTATGGTGACTAGCTCCCTCAGCCTCAAGTCAATCAGCCGCTCGTACGGCTTCATGGTATGAGCCGTCAACTTTATTCCACGGTAGTTGGAGCACTCCATTGCGTCCTCCTTCTGCTTGAATATAGAAATGATAGTACTGGTTCTCCACGCGACCGGAATTTTTCCTCTGACCGCCACCATGTTCAGGAAACGTGTAAACAACTCCACTCCATACTCTCCCAGTGCCTTCCATACCTCTACTGGCACCCCATCTGGACCAGCGGCCTTTCCATTCTTCATTTTTCCCAGCACCTGGCGAACTTCTCCCGCTGTCCAAGGGAGGATGGGGCCAGCCGTAGTCTCATTCTGTTGGCTTTCCTTACGAGGGAACTCTTCGTTCAGAAGCCCATCGAAATACTCCCACCATCTCCTTTTGACCTCGGCTGCTTTCCTCAGAAAGGTGTCCTCGCTGCTCTTTACCGCCTTGACCACCTCGATGTCTTGGGTGGCTCGATGTCTAGCTTTAGCCAGTCTGAAGACGAACTTTTCTGCCTCCTTCCCATCCAACCTTTCGTACAAGGCGTCCATTTCTGTATTCTTTGCTTTGGCCACAGCTGCTTTGGCAAGCCTCTTGCAGCGTTTGTAGGTGTCGAGGTGTTCTCGGCTCTTCGTTTTCTGCCACTGCTTGTATGCTTCCTTCTTCTGTTTCACTACCCTCTTAACGTCCTCATTCCAGAACCACGCTGCTTTGTCTCCTTTGAAGCCACCTCGGGTCTCCCCCAGCTTCGCGCATTTCAGAATTATCTCAGCTGCTCTGTTCCGAGTCGCCTGAGTCGGTCCGCGTGGGTCTGGGAGACCGACATCCACTATCTTCCTTTTAAGGTCATCCCTTTCCTGTTTTTGCAGCTTCCACCATCTGATTCGCCGTTCGGTCTTGAGCCTTGTTTTCTTAGGGAGCTCTATGGCAGTATCTTCTAGGAGAGATCTGTGTTGGGTGGTGCGTTCCTCTCCTGGCAGTACGTTGATGTCCTTCACAGTTTTCAGGGCTGATCTTCTTATGAGTACATGGTCGACTTCCGTCTTTCTCCGTCCACTGCTATAGGTCACCTTTTGACTCAACCTTACTGCCATAATTCGGCCGTTGATCCTGTTCACGGCGCAGACGCAGTCTTTGAGGAAACCCGCTACTGCGATGGCCCCTCGGTTCCGTTTAGTGTCCTCGCCGTTGTAGAAGAGTTTGGCTCCCTCTCCAATCTCCCTTGCCTTAGCGCCTTTCCAGCGTGTTCCTGGATACATAGGATTTGGCTATTTCGCCGAGTCATCAGGCCGGCAATCTCTCGCAACTTCCCGGTCAATAATCCTACGTTCAGAGTCCCTATTCAAACTAACTTCTTCAGCCGAGGTCGTTCACCCCTCGGTAGCCCTCGCATACTGACCAAAGAACTCGGGGGAGGATTCTGCGTCACTTCCGGGTGACGTCCGGGTGTTTCTTTGGCAACTTTTGAACATATTGGGTGTGACTGGGTTTCTCCATCAGCCGGCCTGTCAACCTGGGCCTGACGCTGGTAACGTCACCATTTTTGCAGTTTCTTGCAAGGCATGGTTTGAGCCTCGACGTGGATCGAACCCAGTAGTCTTGAATGTGCAGACGTGAGCCTACACTCTTAACCACTCGGATATCCCTGCCCTATGATGTTAGAAAGTATTTCGGACGAAATGCAAAGGGGCATGCCCAGCAAGCATCCGAATGCGTGAAACCTTAACCTTGAGCACGAACAGCTAACCACCTGGCCTTCTATGAACACATATGTTGAACATGTCTGTCGTATTCTATGAACACATCCACCTGGCCTTCTATGAACACATATGTTGAATATGTCTGTCGTATTCTATGAACACATATGTTGAACATGTCTATCGTATTTATGTTGAATTGTTCTTCTATAAACCCTTGTAACTCTGCTCATAGAGAGATGCAACAGGTGCAGACATCAAAAGCCCTATCTTTTTAAAAGGCCACTCCGGCTTACCATCATTCCCTTGTTAGCAAGACTGTCTATGAGTAGGTGTATGTGTTTGGAAACTTTCCATGGAATTCACAGCTTGGGTCGCAGCAATGGTGGGGTTCTAATTGTTAATTAAATATCGAGGTGTGTTACCATATCTGTTTTTCTTACGATGGAGCGGTGCGCAAATGACACTCAGATGTGTTACATTGATTAGAAAAGGGGCAGGGCACGTGGTGATCAAAACTGATAGGAAATGATGAGAACTTATGTGAGACCCAACAAGTGAGCATAACACATGCGACACACTGCTCCTTACCACAATCGGTCACTATGGAGCGAAAGCTAGTGTTCCTCAAATCGACGCAGCAAAATATATCGATCAGCAGCGAAATACATTAACCAGTGATTTGAGCAGCTTCCATGGAGTGATAGGTGCATATAGAAATACCGGCTTGGCCAGTGCACAATAGTGCGAGAATCGTACGGTAGAATATTGTAATGTGGAAATATCGCTGCTGATTGATGTGCAGGGATAGATAAGTGCAGGCCCACGCCTGCAAACTAAGGACCACTGGTTTCCATCCCCACCGAGGTATGAACCACGCCTTACGAAAATTCCAAAGATGGGACCTGAGCAGCGCCACGCTCAGGCTGCAGGCCGGCTCATTAGGAAATCCATTCGCAGCAACCATGCCAACAGACACGGGACCATACGAGTCTTATGGTCCCGTGTCTGATTGATGTGCAGGGATAGATAAGTGCAGGCCCACGCCTGCAAACTAAGGACCACTGGTTTCCATCCCCACCGAGGTATGAACCACGCCTTACGAAAATTCCAAAGATGGGACCTGAGCAGCGCCACGCTCAGGCTGCAGGCCGGCTCATTAGGAAATCCATTCGCAGCAACCATGCCAACAGACACGGGACCATACGAGTCTTATGCGGGCGAATGTAAGGGAGATGGTGCAAAACTGCTTTGCAACAGAGGAGAACGTCAATAGAAATCGAAAATCGCTCCGCAGTGGACAATGTCATTGACCAAATTATGGCTGTGAAGTTAGAAACAAACGAGGGAAATTTCACCATGATAACAAAGTCACCACAAGCTGGCTTCTTTGGAGTCGAAAAAGACGAGTTTCATCTGAGCCTATATGAGGCCGCCAGGTCACTTTCAGGAGATGAATACTTTATGTAGTATACGTCTGAACGGCCACTTGGCAAGAGTGCATGGGGTCAAGGGAATCGGGACAAGGACTGCTGAGGGAAAGGGGTGCTTGATCTGACTACAGTCCACGACCCAGCCATCTCTAGTAACTTTTTTGCTAGAAGGGAAACTCAGCGTGTAATCTACGGCAGCGGAAATGAAAGTGAAATGGTCCCCGTTCCTCGAAAGTGTGAAGCACTCGAGGCTCTGCGTGGTAAAGAGCTAGCCGCTCGGTACACGCCTCTTTTTGCGGAATCGCCATATGGCTTCCTGAGAAAACAAGGAAAGATCTGGGAGGAGATATGATGGTTGAAGTTACACATGGAGCCTGGTCTCCCAGATCCTTGCGACCTGATCCAGTAGACGTGGATTAGGAATGCTAGGGTCAGCCTACAGTGCGCGAATGAGACACTGTGTGAATTTCGAGATGGATTCAGAGCAAATAAGTGGCAGGCATGGTTCTAGGCAGAAGAGGTTCCGCGAGTGGTGAAATGGAAGAAGGAATCATACAAACGCTGACGGAATAGCGGAGCCGAGAAGACCTCGTCGCGCAGAATCGTTCAGGTGGCTCCCCTAAGAAGCCATAACCGAAGTCGAAAACATGCGCGGAAAGTCGGAAGGTAGAAATGCGTAGGAGCTCGTTTTCAGACAGGCTAGTTAAACATCGAGTTCATCCGAGACATCAAGGTGGTAGAAACTGTAAAAGCAGGGGTGGTTTCATCCTGAGAAAGGATATGATGTATGCCGTCGAAGCTTCTCAGAAAACCACTGGCCGGAAAACTGTCAATCTCCATCATGAGATGACCTCGTCTCAGGAGGAATCGTATATCACTACCTCATATCAAAGATCTACGTAGATACTTAGCGACGCAGCGCGCCAGAAACACCTCCGCGCGGGAACCTCCAGCCGAGGTGAAAAGGAGATGGCAAATACTTAAAAGGCCCCTAAACGAAAGATGGCAAGTACTTCCGAAGGCTTTTAGAAAAACGAAGAATTTCATTATAAAGCAAACACAAAAAGGGAGGCTACGGGTGATCCCATTCTTTCTAAACGAGTGGAGAGGCCAGCTACATGCTGGGAGTAGTGAAGATTGGGAAAATAGCTTAACCAGACCGGGTATTGAGGAGTGCAAGGAAGGCACTAGACGAGCACGGGATAGAGTGGCTCATTTAAAGGCACCAGTAGGGGTAAGGGAAAACTGAGATCTGGGAGTGCATGTTTTCTGAAACCAACCTTCTACTTCAGAAGAGGTCACATGTGATGAAAATCGCATTGAAAAAATGCGGTTTGTGGTCTTATGGCGACGCCACAGCTCGGCATGCCATTATGCGCTTATGCGGCCGGGGAAGTCGCCGTGGAGGGGCGGGACAGCGATCGCGGCTGGCTGGTTCAGACTCTGGCCTGTCTTCAGTCCACTCCGGCTAGTGACGCAGAGGACGAGAGAGAGGAGGGGGATTTTCGGGTTCCTATTCCGGTTTTTTCGCAGTTTGATGTCGTTCTTTCGCTACTATACATTGCTGAGCACCTCTACTTTCGTAATCTCCCAATTTGCCGAAATTACCCCTACCGATGTCTTTAAATCTTAGGCACATCCACATAAGTAAGGATCAGAGATGGGTGGGAGAATGGTGTCATCGTCTCAATCGTCAAAGAGAAGAGGAATGCAATGGAATGCTCCATCTACATGGGGTAAAAATTTTACAGTGCACGTCATGAAACTGTCTCAGAGAACGATCGATTCGAGAATGAGGAACGTCATAATGAAAAATCCTCAGCCGAAACATGTTTATCGTAAGGCAGGTGATGAAGAAATATGTGAAGAAACAGAGTCTACCATTCTTAGATCCCGAGATGACCATTATCCCGAAGCAGCACTCTGGAATGCGTTGTGAGGGCTCCATGTACCGAAACGTTGATTGCCATAGTAAGGGATATGTAAGATGGGGCAAAGCATGTTATACGCATTACGCGCGGGATATTACGTGAAATAGATGTCATGGTAGGGATTTAGGACCGACCCTGAGCTCGTTCCTCTTTCTTCTCACTCTGGATGTAATGGTGGAAGCCTTGATGAGAACCACTGAAAACTATGGTGTGCGCAGATGACATTGTCTTCGTAACGGATAGCATGAAAGAATCTCGAGCAAAAGTGTAAACGTGGCAAGATAGGCTAGTAGAAAATTGACTCCTACTGAAAGTCAGGAAGGCTAAATTCATAAGCTACGAACAATGCTCATAAACAACAGCGGATTACTATGGCGAAACCATAGAAAGGGTAGAACACTTACTGTAGCTCGTGAGTGATCTATCGGCTGTGCGGTGGATCAGGCAATGAAGGTCCATGCAACTGCGGCATGCATGAAGTAAAGGGAGTTTTCTGAGTTGTTGTGCAAGGAATAATTATTTAGGACGATCAGATCACGGGTGATCACAAAGTATAAAAGGATCTGCACGGGTGGAAACGCGCTTCACATGCGTAGGCCTGTCCCTTTGACGCGTCCACTGTGACAGTTCTCTCCAGATAGGAGTATTCTGAATGCTAGTAGACCACTGCACGGAAATCGAAATGGAAAGTTGCGTGTGACATACAACTTTTTGGATCGAACTGGAGGCTTTCTAGGGTATGGGAGGAAGTTGTCAACCATTCCTCACTCACTTGTCAAGTAATGTAACGGTGGCATCACCCAGTAGCGGAATAGGTTTGCACCGAGGATAAGATTCACATGAGCAACTTCTCTGAATAACCTGTGTCACAGGGCTAAAGCCAACAGGCTGTCACAGGGCCATAGACAAAGGTCGAAATCCGTGTTTCCTAACCTACACCCCAACATCCTAGAAAGGCAATCATACCTCACCTTTCGTGCAGAACTCATTTCTTTTCAGGAGTTTGGTGTGTTTCCTATGTTAAGTGAAGATACAGTCGATGAGGCGAAGCTGAATGCAAGCTTCGACTTGACGTGGTTACTAGCATACTTCAATCAGAATAGAACGGTGCTTCACCGAATAGCTCCAAGAATAGTACTCGACAAATACATGGACAAAGCCGAAATCTCGGTGAGTTCCAGAACTCTCCGTCATGGCAAGTGCTTGCATAACATAGTGGCTTTGTTACTCGAGATGAACAATGCTCTTACTCCTCCAGGAAGAATACGCATACGATCTGGTTCATGTTCCCTGTCAGCTTCTACCTTGTTGTTGAAACCATGCGGTATTTACACTTTAATTCAATCAAAGTCTCCCTCTTCACGGTTCCCTTCGATATCCTCCGTGACTCGGAGGAAAACCCAGCAATATAAGTTCGAAGGGAGGTCTGCAGGGAAGGGGTGCGATAATCGATGCCGTGATGATTTAAATTCGCCTTGCACAAGCCTACTGTGAAATAAGGTATTCAGTGAATCAGTATTGGAAGGGTCTTCAGCTTGAGTGGAAGCGAGATACTATCACTACCTCTTCGTTATGTGTCGAACCATCATCAGTATACTAATCATTTCTGTAGCTGAGTAAATTTTTGGAGACTTGATTGCGTTTCTTGTTTGCTGCTTGGAATAATACCGCCCAACGGGGGAATAGTAAAGTAGAAAAACAGACAGGGGCATGATAAAATTCTTGCCCGCTTTCGAATGATTTCTTATGCGTGCTGGTTTGTTTGAACATAAGAACACAAGGATGTTATTCGCAAACATATGTAGGTATGAGGTGGGATTTTGTTCAATACAAGATTTTCCCTCTTTCTTGTTACAAGTCCAGCTTGTTATTTGATAAACGAACAAACATCTGCCACAAAAAATGCCTGAAGAGAAGCAGTGAACCGTCAAAAGTCACACATGACAAAATCGTTTTTTTTTCATGCACGTAAACAGAACTTTGTACGGAGTTGCGACCACGATAACTTGAAGGCACCGCGAAGGGTAAGGAGAGAGCAAGAACTGGGAATACATACTCTCCGCTTCACGAGAGGTGATCTGTAGCGAAACTCCCATTGAAAAGACGCGGTTTGGGCTCTTATCACGATCCCACAACAGGCCGTGTCACTCTACAGTTCATGCGCCGTGTCGCTTATCGGCGAGAGCGGGACAACATTCGCGGCCGACTAATTTATCCTCTCCGTCCGTCCGCTGTCTAACCTCTGCTAGTGAGGCAGAGGGGCGCAAGTGAGAGCGGGGTATCCGGGTTCCTACTCTTCCTTTTTTTACCATTCGTTTCGTTCTTTTTCTACTTTTACGCTGCCGAGCATCCCCTACTTTAATATTCCACAAACTGTCAAACTTACCCCTTCCGGTGTTCTTGAAAGTTTAAAGACAACATTAGGAATAATGCCATTATAGGGAAAGTCGTAAGCGAAGTCACTTACATGGAAACTAGGGGTCCAAGAAGCATATTTATGGCGGAACTGAATAGTCTCTATCACTGCCTTCGAAAAGCCACATCTCGTGACAAACAGATTACTCGACCTACATCTTCGAGACACTACCCCTCCATGCCTCCCGGTGTCTCTAATTGACGATTGCTCCAATAAAAATGTTACAAGGCCTCTGAGGCCACAGAGGAAGGAACCACGTGCGGAAACGAGGGTAATGTCACGCACCTGCCATATCGTACATAAAGCATGTGTCGTGCAACTCTCATGCAAGGTAAAGCTCGAAGCGGATAATCGGTTGGATGAGGTGGTTCTTACATGCTTATGGGTGGCCAAGGGTTACCAGTCTAGAGCAGGCTGAAAGTAGCCAGATGGCGAGAGAAGAGCAGGCGAAGATAGAATTCAGCTTATTATTGACTATTGATGACTATACTTTCCAGTTCTATCCATCGCGAGATGTGTTCTCGTTCCTCGCCGAGCCCTACGCCGGGAAATTGAAGGAGCAGTTCACCGAATTCCTTCTCTCTCTAGTGAGTCAACTTCTTCTAATTTGAATGCGTTATTGGTTGTGAAGCGCTTCCGCTTCCATTTCGACTCACCTCAGCTGTAATCTATTATACTTATTTTCGATCAACTGGGTCCGTCAATTGAGTGACAGAGTTACTTTTCATGATATTAGGTCGATTCATAAACTCCAGGCCAATTTAACGAGTTCGCGCTTTCTATTTTTTTTTCAATTTCACCATCGTACATGAATTCGTATTTCCTATCGTAATATCCACCACAGATATCTACAGTATATTGTCAGCACATTTGTGGCTGTTTGACTCCCCTGCGAAGATCTTCACAGGCTTCTGGTTGGAGAGAGATTCGATGATGTTTGTGAGATCACCAAAGGAGCTAAAGAGGTTTTAGGTGGTGATTTATTAGCGCGAGGTTAGTGCTGTGGAGTGGAAGAGATAGCATGCCTATCGGAAGTCCTTCATTTTTCCTAACCTTATCCCGTATGGGGCTTGGGTATCACGAACAAATCAATATTTAGTGTTTATCTTCGAATGAATGGTTGCACGCTCTTCGCAAGGAGTAATCCTTAGGTTCCATCGGCAACTCAGAGAAACATTTGTCTTTGTCCGCACTGAGGCTGTCGAAACTGGCAGGGCAGCTATGGATTCGTTCACATACGGTACCTACACCTATCCCACTGACTATACCGGATAGCCAGGTCCAGTAAAGGCACAAAATGAGACTCACAGGGTCATGTCTTGTGTTTAGCGTTGCATGCTCACCACAACCTTAGTCGAAATCATTTTTAAGTGAGATGAAAGAACGACTCAACTCCTTCAGACAACATTGCCAGTGCTCTCATGCTTCGCCTTATAAAATATACTAGTTGAGCTATCGCACAGTACTACTCGAAAAAGAAGGGAGAATTATGTAATGTGGAGTTGCCGATACCGACTAAGTCCCAAATAAGTCCATGTTGCGTAATTCTACACTGTTATAGGCGCAGTATGGACCGCTAGCTCAGCTGGTATCTCCACAAACATTCAACACTATTCAGAACTCAACGTAGTTTAGAGGTCAAAACATTCCTACCGATATTGGAGTAGTTCGAACTATGTTCACTTTCTGAACATCTGGCGTTGGAGCCTCATAGTTGGTCGATAATTTAGTCGTTTAGCACTCCATATCACATCGGCTAATTTACGGGGGTCAAGGTAATCAAGCGGACGCTATCTTCCCTAACAGCTGTTTGAGGATGAGAAACGAATTTCGTTCACGCCTGACTATTTGACTCTTGGGCCGTAGTTGCCACTATTTGGGAGGTTGCACAGATTAGCTTCGATGGATGACTTTCTTGGGTGGCAATTCGTTTGCTCAGAGCATCCAGTTCCTATACATTGATAGTAAATCCAATTGTCAAATACCGATACTTATCATTTGCTTAACATGTGACCCTGTTTTGAATTGCAGATGACCTAGCTGTCGATGCGCCTTGCTACTCTTGGCACTACATTAGAGAGTGGTTCGGTTGCTTTGATGCTACAAATCCAGATAGCATCCATAATAAATTATCAATAAGGATCGCAGTATCGAATAAAAGGCGCCATTACCTAGAAAGCTGAACAGTTTGGCTATAGGTTCATCATTGCGTCACTGCAACTGATATCAAGACACGACCAAATATGATCGTGCTCTGACGCTAAGCATATACGCTTCAACTATATCGGTCGTACTGTAATAGTTAGCGGTGTACGGAATTTCCCATGTAGTTATTAGCGACTTTTATCAGCCCTTCAGCCATTATCAGATTCCATCCTTCACTATTGAGTTTCGCGTACCACTCCCTACAGCAGCTATCAGTGTGAACATCCCACTGTCAACTGCGGACGCCAAATGGATTCGGCGACCCATCATTAAAGACAGTGGTAGGGGTAATGTGGGTAACAGGGAATCCAAAAAGGAAGCATTCACTGAAAAATTACGGGTCTGAAAGGCCGATGTATGGCGAAATCACCTGCAAGAGGCGCCCCCTTGAGCTGTGGCGGAGGCGGCCTGATCAGGGCAAGCCGCCTTAGTAGGGCAGCCCGCCTCCTGGCAACGAGCTTTCCCTTGATTGTCTGAGTGGCAGGACCCCAGGCGAGCGGCACGGCTGGAGCGATCGGAGCACGTTTCGTAAAACAGAACGTTGCATACCCTTTGCTGAGCTGATTTCATTTTTAGTGGTTTTGATTTCTGCTGCTAACCCGTAGAATCCGCGCCTTTCTTTTCTATTCTTCTTTTCTTTTTCATTAATTCTCACTCTATGTCTTCGCTCGTTTATAGTTAAGGATGGGATGCTTTTGAAGTTTTTTGTATGTTTCCTCGCTGTTTTTGCGCACTGATTACTTGGCTACATGCAGAGTCGCTCGGGCTACCCGCCTCTTGACGGAATGGTCGTCCACGTCGAGAATCAAAGGTGGGAAAGGTGCTCTATTTTTCGAGTTTCTGATCGCTTGGTTTCGTTTGTCTTCACAGTAGTATTGTTGATCATCTCGGCCGTCGTTTCACCACTTTTTTCACATTACGTCTTTCACACACTTCCCCTATAACTGCCTTTAATGTCCTGTACCACCCCATAGTAGCCATGAGTTCGACGCACTACTCTCAACCTGAAGAACACTACGAAAATGGTTAAATTTGAGTTTCGGCTCTCCCTCGGTAGCCATCACTTCGGGTCCCTTAGTATATGGTATACCGAGAGTTGAGGATTCCCCGACAGAGGGTCGTATTTGACCGGATACGAGGATGGGGGCTCGTACCTTCAAAGATCAAGGATATGCACTGAAAACTAAATTTTCAGTAGGGAGATGAAAAGCAAATAGTATTTCAAATCCGTGGAACAAAATGTGAATAAATATGTTTTTTGCCTCAGGAAAGGATATGTAATAAAACACATTGCAACTATGCAATGCGGCAACAGTCACTGCAGTGCGGCAACAGTCACTGGTATTGTGGAGGTCAAAGAGGGGAGGGTCGCACTTGGTGGGTTGGTATAGTAGAGGTGAAAGAGGGGAGCGTCATACTTGGTGGGTCGTAGTAGAGGGCCGTTTTCCTCAACACCTGGGAGTGCGCTGCTCAGTAAAACTCAGTATCTTATCATTGCTGTGACGCGTGATTTCGTGACAAACATGCGAATGCACACGCACACTAATGGACATAATACTTAGCGCTTTATATACAGTGGGATTTCCCGAAATGTTCTTTGCGAAACAGGAGCAAGCTGCGACTCGCTACTTTCACCTTCATCAAAATACGGAGCCTTCAAGCGGCGCCTTCGGGCTTCAGAGCACCTACGGTATCAAGGTCCGCTCAGAACAACGGAGCCCGGTTTCGTGGCAGGTTTTTTGTGGTAAGCTTTCTGAGGATTGGCCATTCGCTTCGTGGAATACAGAGCCCCTGCTGCTCAGAGAACGCTTCTCTGAGGTGTCATTTTTCACACCTCAACCCCCCCCCCCCTCCAGAGGGTTTTCAGTTGTTTTGGTTCTTGGTAACGACGGATTTGGGAGCCTGGAAAATACTTGGGGTCACCTCCCAGTATGAATCCCCCAGGCACCCAGAGTGAGCGGTCCTTAGCAAGATTGTGAACATGTGTGACGAAATCACGGATTTTGCTGTGTTGGGGTGGCTTATCATGTTCACTCGGAATAAGCTCCCGATCCTGTAAGTGCAGCAGGCTGTTACGGAGTTCAGTTATAGAGTAAGGTCTAGTCTTGAATTTAGGGATTGAAATACCTCGTCAGAATGCCGAAGTTAGATCAGAGTAGGATCGAAAGTAGAGGAGATGAAATACTTTTTTGGCACTCCCTGTAGTTCAAGTGGTTACCACACCGACTTCCATTCTCTTACTTTCTCGCATTCGCATGAATGGAGGACGTGTAAAGCATTCGGCATCACTACTCTCCTTTGGGATATACAGCTCTTTCGTTTTCATGAGTACACCTATAGGACGTCTTGCATGGACCTGATGAGAGGTCCGGTACCAAATTCGGGATATCTCCTGAACTTCCTCTCCTTTTTTGATTTCTTTTTTGAATGTTATGTTCCTCACTTAGTTCGAGATTTCTGAAATGCACGGATATAATGATACGGGTAACATCCCACTCTGTATAACTACCTAGTATATCTGTGCGTGAGTGTGTGTGTCCTTCCGTCTGTGACGAATTTCACATGTCACATCAGAGCAATGATGGGACTCTGAATTTTACAGACGATACAGGGGTAGGGTCGGACTCCAGCGATGATGGATCGAAAGTGGTAACAGCTGATAAGGGCTGATAAGGAGTCTGGAAAGGCGAGTTTCACTAAAGTCGTTCCGTTAACTCTAGAGTGCTGACCCTCACAGGTGTTTTGGGGGATCAGACGGGGACATTGATGGTGGGTGATCCGAACTATTGACAGATCGAGAAGATCCAATGAGACGCGCGAGAAGGTGAATATCACTGAATCCGTTGCACTTTTCCAGCTGAAAGTGGAGTGTTGACACTCATAGGTGCCGTAGAGAGTACAAATGGTGAAAATGTGATCGCTGCGAGCTGATAATGATTGATAACTTCTCACTGCTGATTACTACAATACGACTTCCACAGTCGAAATGTCTGATGGCAGTACCACTGGATGAGCATATTTCGCCCATGTTCTGATATCGGTCGCAACGATGTATGCATAATGGTGACAGCTTAACTGTCCAACCATCAAAATAATGGCATTTGTCTTTCGATACTGTATGATCGAGACGCGCTCTTCAATATTTACAAAGTAAGCGAATCATATTCTAATGCCGTACCAAAATCCACAAGCGCGTCGAACGCTGGGCTATGTGAAATTCTAAATAGTGAGGCATGCCAGACGAATATTGGGTTGGTGTATAATTAAAAGAGCTTTTCAATTATTTTATTTAGCGGAAACAATGGTGAAATTTAACAGAAGCGTGTTCAAATGATCATTCGAGAGCGTTGTCTCTTTCGCAAGCAAGGACTGCTTCCCAATCGGTTGTCTTCAAACATAAATTTTCACTGCAGAAAAACGCAACAACAGGCCGCATTCACCAACCTATTGATGAGCATCAGTAAGCAGATGTAACAAAGGATACCAATCGCTAGATCATCTAGACTTACGAAAACTAGTAGATGTGATGGGTAAGGATCATGACAATATATCAACCATTAGTAAGATCAAATGCTCAGCAAGTGAACATGGTTCATACTTTGTTGTAAGTACGAATGTCGCGACCGCAACACTGAATCGACCGAATTGTGTTAAAATGTTTATACCAGTTGAAGACATATATGATATAAAGATACCAGTTGAGCTAGCGCTCGGCTCTGCTCTTATCACTATGCAGAATCATGCGATATGGACTTCTTTGTTATCGCTTGTTCAGTATCGGTTTTCAAAATCTATTTCTACATTACATAATTGTGCCGTGTGATTCGCACGTACTGTGCAGTAGCTCACTGGAGATTATAAGCCAAAAATTGTTACTCGATATCATTTATATCAGGGTGATTTTTTCCAGATGAAACTCATTGCTGAGGACATAGGAGTGAACTATCATGAAACTTTCGCACCACCACATATCTTAGAATTGCAAAAGTTCATGGAAAAGCTTCATGCAATACCAGTACCGAATTTGGAACTACTACTACCGAATGACAACTACTTTGACTACGAATCGGATTTCCGCAACTTGAGCAAAGTGGACCGAACAACATACAGTGTAATGCATAGGCAATATTCGTCTCAAAGTTTATGTCAAAAAACCTTTTCGTCATCTTGGAGTTTATGCCAAGAAGCGTTTTCGGTCAACTAATAAATCCCCAGTTCGGAGCTGCTACACAAAAGGTGAACTTTCAGGTAAACTGGACGGAGTATTTCCTCCTTGTTGCTCCAGAAGAGGTTCACGATTACATTTTGGAAGACCCAGAAGTCTTGGTGCCTAATGATAGGTATATTGAAAGGTCAGAGTTAGTCTTAACCGGTTTAGCCATCGCACCCTATTGGAACAGCGTGGTAGAAATATACAATATGTATTAACCAGCGATCGATATCCCTTGACGAGATGTGAATGTACAGTGAATCAATCTATACCGATCGAGCTCACACCACATGGTTTCAATAACCAGTCGCATCGCCGAGCTGCCGCCGGACCCTGCTTTTTCTCAGGAGTGGGAGAGCGGCATCGCCTGCCATTGAGATTTCGTTTTTGCTACGAATGGATTTTACGCACTCTTTACATACAGAGTGTCGGTGGTAATTACTGATATGGTTCTGACAATGAGCGCTCGGTGACGAGCATTCCACGGTGATATATGGTACTTAATCGCAGCACACTGAGCAACACAGAAATGAGTATATCTTTCACGAAGACAATATGTTACCCGATTCGAAAGGCGAGCAAAAGAGAATACCATATGGCCATGTGTCTGATCGAAGATACATTTAGTGAAACATGTTAGCATTATTGTGGGCAAATACTTCGCCAAAAAGGTATTCAACGATACATGCTCTCGATTCCTGTGATGCTCAATAAGCAAATCCACGCTGCTATCCAGAAACCAATGGATCCTATATTAGATCCCAGAAGGAAACAGAAGATTACTAAAAGCAAAAGAAAAGGACTATAAAGTGGTAGTTGTGGCTGAACTTTTCTAAAGATCCACAGCAGTTATGACTCTGAAAGGGGATTTTATCAGATCTGATTGTTATGCCTCATGTATCGATCGACACGGAAGCAAACCATCTGTTTTTGCAGAGCCTATACTGCAACTCTAATGAGCGACACTGGAGTAGAGGAACATATAAAAGGTAATAATCATATGTAATCAAATACCCGTGCGGAGTCATGCCGGCTGTGGATCATGGCATTTGGGAAAAGTTCGGTCATGGCTGCCGCCTCATATCCCAGTGCTTTAAACAGTCCTCTGATCCCTTCTGCGCTTTAATGTGGAAAGGTCCTATCGATGCAGTTACCGGAGAGCAGCATGGAGTTGCTTTGTGAGGTTCCAAGTGAATATGAAGATGTATCTTTGAATACATTATTGGCGAAATATTCGCCCACAAGAGTGCAACGTGTTTTATTAAATGTATCTTCGATGAGTCGTTTGGCCATAATGTGTTATCATCCGCTGTCTGTTAAAGTGGAATTCCTTGTGGGTGGTGTGCGGTATCCCCATGGTGCTCATCGGGCAATAACCACTAAACGTCTGTAGGTAAAGATTGCCTAAAGCGCATTCACAGAAAAATGAGATTCAAAAGAAATCTGCCAAGTCGGACCACCTGGGGGCGCGTTCATCCTGAACACCGGTTAGGCGTTGCTGAGTCCACAGCCAGCTACGCAGCGTGGCACGGGGAGGTGCAAAGACGACGCAGGAAACGAGGAAGGATGGCACAGGCGGAAACGCAAAGATCAGCAGCCAGGCCCTGCCACCGGTGCCGCAGACTATGAGCGCGGCCTAAGAAGGAGAAGCGCCAGACGGCAGTCAGGCTGTTCGTCTAGTATACGATAATGTTAACAAGAGCAAGTCATCGATGTGGCTTGGCAAGAATAGCGCATAGTTCAATCAACGTGAACCAGAGCGTCTTTTATCAGTGACACTGCCCTAATGTCTGAACTGTAAATGCTCAGCTCTATTTGATGGCCCAATCGGACGCTTTCCCGCAGTCGGTGAGAGTCATCATTAGAGGAAGGGATACTCGCGACCTGCTCTAGAAGTGATACCTCTGTCCAGCTTCGTTGCGTACTTCGACAGAGTGCGGACCGATACATACCTCTCCATCTGTCCTCGGCCCAATCCGAGCGTTGAGGTCGCCCATTACTTAATGTAACTTGCAAGAACTACTTGAATGTCTCTTGAGGGACGAGTGGGTAACACAAGAAGAGGTTGGCTATGGAATACCACACTGCACGTGTTTTGGGAACTCCAGTGACATATGCATCCAACTCCTCCTGTCGCGACGCGAGGCGCACCCACGGGGCAAGCTGCAGTCAAGACAGGTGAGTGCGCCTGCGTCGTGTTGCCTAAGAGAATTCTAGGGGATGTCGCTGCAAGACACTGCCACGAGAAGAAGGCGGTCCTGCCCCTAGTTGCCCCTACTGATAAAACGACAGATGCGAAAACCTTCAAGATGACTTGCCACTGCGCCTGGACCACTGCGCTAAGATATGTACCATGTTGCCCCTGAGTTGAGTTAGGCGAGTCCCGACCACTGCGTTTCACACCGGTGTCACTGGCCGTTAAACGACCGATCAATAAACCATCGTAACTGTACGTATTAATTGATGTTAAGTCACATGCGTACTGAACCAAATATAAAAAGGCAAGACTATGTACCACAAGAGAATGCAACAATAAAAAGAGAAATTGGATTTATACGTAACTACAATATAAAACGATTACCTAAAAACACTAAACCCACGGGATCGCCTCTCGCCTTACTAGGGGCCGTCGATTGCCACCAACCCCCTCGTCGTACCCGACGGCGCCGTCCAGGGTTTCGTCGGCACGTCCGGGCGCACGTGGGCAGAGGACGAGGGTTCCCGCATTGGTCCATCCATGTCCTCGTGCGATCCTCAGCTGCGATTGGAATACAAGTGCACATAGATATTGCTTGGAGAAAGCAACAGCGCAGTAGAACAGCAGACGACGGAGTCTAGCGGTGGCAGGTGCGCTAGAGCCTGGACGACAGGAACGATGGGAGACGTCAGGTGCGAGAAGCACCGACCACTCGGGACGCTGGCAGGAGGAGAAGACTGGCTATCGATCCGATTTGGGCCGATGCGGCGTGATCTAGAACCTTCTGCGTACGGTAATTTGCGCGGTAGGACCCCAGTGCGCGAAACCGCTGATCCCCCTTTGCGAAACAGCCAAACAGCCACAACGGGGATACTGGTAATAGAGAAGTCGTGCACGAGTCACGACACCTCCTGTTGTTAAGCATTCTTTTGAAATACCACAAAGACTGCCGTTCCGTCTGACCACGTGCATGATAAACGTTTTTCCGCCATGTTCGCTCGAGCCTATCACATGATACTTGATCTGTCGAGCTTAGTCAATCAGTGGAGAAAGCTGAGCCGCCGAACTGATGCTGCGAAAGTAGTAGATGCAGGCGATCAGGCCCTAGACTTCTTCTCTTTGGCTGTGTGCTGCTCCAGTCCTACTGACTAGAAGGGACAACCCGCAGGATAGTAAGGCAGGTGTGAGAGGTGGTCGTAGTAAATTTCTTAGGTTCTTTGGTCGAGGGAGTCGGTATAGGAAGCCAGCGTAACCTAAAAGACCTATGACTGTATAGCTTCTGGAGTCGTAGTGCACGCATGGGCTTCAGGCTTTGTGTTGGCTGTAATTTATCAGTTGTTATCAGTTTTCGTCACGCAACGCTAATGTACTCGTACCTCTTCTTATATGATTTGTGAAGATCGAGGTTTTGCCTTTGCTGCGACGAGGCGACGATTTTTTTTACAACAGATGCACTGGCAGAAACACATACAGATTACAGAGCATACTCATCCACAAAATTAGGCTCTGTGATGTGCACACACAAGGAGTGTACATATCGCAGAACGCACCTTTCACATGTTCATCTTTATAGATTCAACAAAGTCCTTGGTGAAGCATCACCAAAAACTATAACTAATTATGTGATGGTCCAATATATACTGTCATGGTTACCATTACTAGAAGAGAGATATAGCCGTTTGGTGCAGGTACGAAATTCAGCCAGCAAAATTCAACTTTCAGCCAGCAATCATAAATAACGGGTTTCCGAAGGCTAAAAGGAACTTTGAGAAGTTCTACGCCTACAACGCGTATTCGCACATCTCTTATGCACGTTACAAACTTCTGCCCAAGATTTGAAAGCCGAGAGGCACAAAGTAGCATAGTAGAGTTTTCATTGTAAATTTCAGATGTTTGCTGCGAACGCTGGAGAAACGGTCCCGACTGCAAGAGATGATTTGTGTTTTTTTGAGGCTAAAGAACACTTCGAATTGGCCATTACGTCGATGTATGCACGTTCTGCTTCCAAAAAGGTAAGAAACAAAGCTTTGCGTCATATATCTTAATTTTTCTTCTTATTTGTGCTGCTCCGGCGTTCAGATTGGGTTTCTTGTTCTTGTCAGATGTCAGCTATCAGGTTAACGAAATTTCCCTCCCTTCAATTTGCGGCTGTACTATCGACTTCAGTGACGGCCTTCTATAAAAACACCGGAAGGGATCATTTGTGGCTTACCGCTGTACAATCGACATGCAATTTGGATTATCATGAACATATTTTGTTGATGTTACGGTATCAGTTAGAGCGATGTATGGAACGCTAAATTGTCTAGCGCTCCAAATGATGGCGTATGTCTTTTACTACTGCCGCAGTACTGTGTATTATGTGATGGAAAAAGGGGCGATACTGACGGATCTATATCGAAAATTTACATATCGCGCAGTTTCACATTGCGATAGGGGCAGTACTGAGCTCTAGCCCAACCGAGATCTCTACAAATATTTATCACTAATTGAAATTCTGCGTAATTGACAGTCGAACCATCTCGATGCTACTGATCTCAAAGTACAAAGTACATTCGTTTGCTGTGCATTTAGGGCTATTGGTAAGCCATTGGGTGTCCATGATCTAGTTATTTGCTATTCGCACCGCTGGAGAAGGCCTTCACTTTTTGAAGGTCCAGATGATATAGCGGTCGATACTTCTTGTAACAATGATACCGGCGATCAATATAAACGGATTAGGAATGAAGTGGGTATATCTGCCACTGATCAGTCAACACCTTGGCTGAAGTGATCACTTTTGGGGGCTTGGTTTAGGGATCGATAGTTTTGTGATCGATTGCATAGATTTGTAGCTGTCCGCCTGCTTATCGATTTTTTTTATGTTTTTGTAAACATGCACCACTGTTTGGAATTCTGCCTAGTTTAATGGAAGAACCCTTTATTGCTGCTGGAACCGCATTAGAAAATGAATTGTTTGATGTGCTATCACAAGGCTAAGTCGTATCTTGATCTTCCATGTGGATGGCAGTATCAAGCGAAGTGCATTATCATTTGGAACGCTAAGCTATTCAGCAGTTGATAAATCGGCGACAGATGTCACAACAATCAAGGTATGTCCACTCAGTGGCACTGAGCATCAGACGCTTCGCTATAGCGGTCGTGTAGTAGCATTAAGCGGTGGGCTGAATTTTATACCATCCCATTCCTAATGGCTCTTATCAGCATTAGTGAGCCGATTTCACTTATATCAAAGGCAGCGTTGGAGGTAGTGTGATTGTTTCCTTCCTACCAATCTTTGATTCTGACCGGTGGACGTTATCACCACGAAAGTTTATACGTCAAACACCAGTCATTCCGATCGAGACGGTCTTGGATCATTCTGCTATAACGCTTATTACTCTACACCTCAGCCATCCTTCGGCAAAGTCGACTCTAGGAGGCAGAATGGACTTATCAAAGGCGTCAGGCCTTATCCGCTACGCTGTCTGGCACTATTCCACTATCACTACCCCAGATATCGCGAGTTGGTCAAAAAAATAATTTTCGCTGAAACTTTGCCCAGGGGGGTTATTTGGGGTGCTGATCACGAATATGACATCCGTTTTTGGTGTTTGCGCCAATTTGGTGCAATTGCACCAAATTGGCGCAAACACTAAAAACGGGTGTCATATTCGTGTTCAGCACCCCAAATAACCCCCCTGGGCAAAGTTTCGGCGAAAATTATTTTTTTGACCGACTCGCGGTATCTGGGGTAGTGATAGTGGAATAGTGCCCGGTGTCTATACTTCGGGGGCGCGCTTTTCGACGGGTATTTCGCCATGAATGATCTTCTCAGGCCCTTGGTTTCTATGTGAGTGAGTTCTTCTAGGGATTTTCCGTTAACGATATAATCTCTAATGCTGTCTTTAAGTAACACTGAGGTCCTCGTGCTCTGCAATATCGTGAACAATGGCACACTCACAGCAATTCCAAAGGAGGCATTCTACTCACGATGAAACCACTGTGCTTTTGAGATGGTCGCTCATAGATTTAGTGGTTTGGTTACAGCGCATTACTAAGCGCAACAACGATGATGCCGGTGCGTGTACCCTGATGTCAGAACGCCGCATCGCGACGTTCTCCGCGCGACATTGGCGCGCGAGTAGTCTGCCCCCGGTAGGAATCGCGTGTAATTGCACAAAATGGGCGGCGACCGTATCGACGCCTTTTCTTATTCACTTTGCCGCTATATTGGACTTGTTTTTGTATTGATTTCATTTAATTATGTATAAATTTAGCTCTCTTGGTGTTTCAGTATTCACACAAGAAGTAGAGGTAGTCCCACAACTTCGCTCGGTTTTTCACATGACTTTCCCCACTCGGAGTACGATACTGAGACTCTGCTCATTACTTCTTTACCGCATAGAGGGATTGTGCTAGTTTACTGTACTTGGGTCAAATAAAGTCGGGGGGGGGGGGACGCTACTTTGCGTCGACGTCAAAGCTCCTTTCCCTCTCTAGGCTTAGGCTATAAATGATATCCCCTCCTCCCACATGAGAAAGCATCAGTCAAAGCATAGGTTTCAACCGTTTTAGCCTAAAAGCCTGGGGGAAAGAAGCTTCGAAGTGGGTGAAAATTTCGCGTTCCCCCCCCCCCCCCCCGACCTTACATGACTCGCAAGAAGCGCACTGATACAACTTGATACAATTCAAACAATGCAATAATAACAAAATAATACAATAACACAATTAATTCAACTATAGTGCTACATAGGTAGCAAAAGAAAATTTCCGGATAGCAAAAATGATGGAAATAATAGGTAACACAGAAAATGGAATGACTGCATGCAAAACACTATCATCAACTAAAAATTGGAAAACATTGCAAGATGAACTAATTCATGCGAATCCCGACTATTAAAATATACAAATTCAAAAGCAAACTCAATATCACCGCCAACATGAATAAAAGTAGGCGTTGATACGGTCGCCGCCCTTCTGGTGCAATTACACGCGATTTCCACCGAGGCAATGAACTTGTGCGAAAACGTCGCTCGCCGCTTTGTGCCGCGCGGGGTCCTGACATTAAGGTACACACCCATGATGCCGTATTTTGCTAATAGATGCCGACCAATCAACTTTGGCTGACTGCCCCGCTTCAGCCGTAGGGCATAGCGTAAAATGTGATTGTAGAAATACGCGATTTCACGGATTATCACCAAGGATAGCGTATCACAGCGTTGCATTACATTTTCATGGAAACGACTGACATAGCTATAGAATGTGAGTCTCCACTCGAGTTTGGGGATGGGAAAGAGCTCCCGTTACTGTACCACTTGTCTTGACACCTTTTAAGTGTATGTGGGGCATGCTTATAAAATGTGTTGCGTTTACTCTACTGACCTACATGGCATCCGTGGTAGGTGATCGGAGCCTATGGCAACTGATAAGGACCATTGAGGGGCGTTACTCTACTGACGGGTGTACCTCATTAGGACAGAAACGTCGCGTGGCCGTGTTCGGCAGGCGACGGGATGGTGAGAGCTATGCGCGCCGATTAGTTGAGTCCCGAAGCGATTACGCCTAGAATGAGGCGTAGAGCATCGTCATCTCATCAAGGCGCATTCAATACGGCGCGCATAGCTCGCACCATCCTGTCGCGACGTTTCTGTCCTAATGACATACACCCCTCTACTGACCTACATGGCATCGACAGTAGGTGATCGGAGCCTATGGCAACTGATAAGGACTAATGAGGGGCCTTACACGTTGCGTTTCAATTTCCATCAAAAGTTCTGTGTCAACAATATAATGAGCCATCGATCGTGCACACGTTCTTCTAAGTGAAATGAGTGAAATACCACCACATTGTTGGTGCAGCTCATTACCAATATGAGTGCAGAGTTTCCCGATATGATGCCATGTTTGGTAATTGCATGTTGATAGCGGTCTGCCAATTCTCTTTCTATGAGTTTTATTACAACAAAATGTGTTCACTAACTGAGCATTAGAGGACAGACTTCGAATGCTCATTGAATGAGAATGACAGACGACAGACTTCGAATGCTCATTGAATGTGGTATGCTCATTGAATGACAGTCGACAGACTTCGAATGCTCATTGAATAAGGGTACGATATTGCAGCTAATGCTCAGTTAGTGAACACTTTTTGTTATAATGGAACGCATAGAAAGAGAATTGGCTGACCGCTGTCAACATGCAATTACCAAACATGACATCATCAGGAAACTCTGCACTCATATTGGTAATGAGCTGCACCAACAATGTGGTGGTATCGGGCTTTTCAAGCGTGCTATGGAAGAATGGACGTGGTAGTCCAAAGAGATAGGGGAAAGGACGCAAGTAAGGTGACACCTTTGAGTGGATTTCTTTCGAGCCTGAAGAGCTGTTGGAATAAATTAAACATCGGTTATCGGAGCGCAGAGACTGAAGTCTCGCCAAGCGACCCCGCGAGACGGCGTTCATTCAACTGCCAGCGAACGGTGCCCAAAGAACTCGAGTTGGTCGAGGCGGGATGCATTTGAGTACCGCACTTTATTGCACGTGCAAGTCCAGGATTGATTTGAGTTTACAGCATCTATGTACTGCGAGACCGACGTTACCCACGCCTGTAAAAACGTTCCTACATCCTACTCATTTCTCTCAAAAGAACTTGTGCACACTCGATGGCTTTTTATATTGTAAACCCAGTACTTTTGATGGAAATTGAAAGTAAGTTGTAACGCCCTCATCAGCCTTTACCAGTGGCCATAGGCTCGGATCACCTATCACCGATGCCATGTAGGTCAGTAGTAAACGCAATTTCACATTTTGTGAGCGAGCTCCACATACACTTAAAAGGTGTCAAGAGTAGCGGTACGGTATCGAACGGGATCTTTCCCTATCCCCAGACTTCAGTTGAGGCTTACATTCTCCAGCTATGTCAGTCGTTTCTATGCAAATGTAGTGCAATGCTGTAATACGCCATCCTTGCGTGATAATCCGTGAAGTCGCGTATTTCCACAAGCCACATTCACCGCTATGCCCTACGGCTGAAGCGGGGGCAGTCAGCCCAATTGATTGGTCGGCATTCACTAGTAAAATACGGAATGATAACATCGTTGATCCACTTAGTAATGCGCAATAACCAAATCACTGAATCTATGAACGACCAGCCTGTAACCACAGCGATTCCATCGTAAGTACCTCCATCGGAATTGTAGTGAGTATGCCATTACTGACGGTATTGCAGAGCAGGAGGACCTCAGTGTGACTCAATGGAAGAGAAAACGGCTTCTAATGCTGGTAGGAGCCATTAGAAATTGAATGGTATAAAATTCAGCACATCGCTTCAATGCTATTTACGATCGCTATGGCAAAAGCGTCTGATGCTCAGTGCCACTGAGTGAACATACCTTGTTTATTCTGACATCTGTCACCGATTTATCAACCGCTAAATTGCTTAGCTTTTCAAGTGATGATGCACATCTTTTGATACTGCGTTTTACATGAATGACCAATATACACGACATTGAAACGTTGGGACGGCACTGCAACCACTGTTCAGTTACTGAACACAGTTTATAATATAGGGTGTGCCAATAAGGGCGCTCGATCGAAATAAAGCAAGTTGTGTGAGAGTTATAAATGAAATTTATTTTTTGTTTGAAAGAGTATTCGAAGGCATTATGTATGGGAAACAACATCGTTCAAATGGCCACCTCGGCTTCGCTTGGTGGAACGCTTTCGAGAAGACCAGTTTTCAATGACTCTGGCGTACAAATCGGGCTGTATTTCATCGATGGCGTGGCATATGTTGACATTGAGGTCATAGTGTTTTGTGGTTGGTTTGTGTAGACCTGCGATTTGAAAAAACCCCACAAGAAATAGTTCAGTGGGGTTAAATCGCACGATCTCGGTGGCCAGTTGATGTCGCCTCTGCGTGAGGTAACCCTTCCTCCGAAGCGCTCGTGCAGAAGTTCCATTGTGGCGCGCGCTGTGCGGCTCGTAGGGCCGTCCTGTGAAACCACATATCCTCGACATCCATATCCGCGGAGTGCGCGCAACGTTGCTCAAACCGATGAATGACTTTTGTAATATTTCTAATGGCTTGTA
This sequence comes from Trichostrongylus colubriformis, assembly GCA_963978905.1. Classification (NCBI taxonomy): domain Eukaryota; kingdom Metazoa; phylum Nematoda; class Chromadorea; order Rhabditida; family Trichostrongylidae; genus Trichostrongylus; species Trichostrongylus colubriformis. Next base: position 43,292,894 of record OZ022259.1, read on the forward strand.
CACGTTGCTCGCGGCTGAATTGGTTCATGGTGATTTGTGAAGATACACTGAATAACTACAACTAGGTTTGACAACTCTTCCACAAACAACGTGGGCGCCATGAGCTGTCAAAGATCGAGCGCCCTTATTGGCACACCCTATAGTAGAATGCATCGGCTGCTAAACGGTATGAATTTCCGGCAAGTAAGGATAGACTGCCGATAGAGGTGAAGAGAGTAGTGATCCAGGACCTACGGACGGCCATTGTAAAGCGCGTTTATCGTCGCTGTGCATGCTGCATTAGGCGAGAAAACCGATCAACATTTGAATGTCCGATATTTCAGCAAGTGGTGAGGTTTTATAGATGTAGATGAAAAGAGCAATGGCTGTCATTTCTTACCAGTGTAATCCGCCTTATTACACCAGCTTTTATGAGTTAAGTTGATAACGATGAATCGAGGTGGAGCAAATTCTCTACAACTCTACTGTGCATTGCGCGCTGTAGAGTGCGTCTGCCAAAATATCTCCAATGAATTGTGAAAGGATCGACTTTTCATGCATCAGATGTGAAAGACTCTATTTCTTCCGCGTCAACATACGACTAATGATGCTCTTTCAAAAATGGACTGCCAGAAAACCTGGGAAATTGGAAGAATTTGTTATAGGTTCCCAAGTCACTGATAGAAAACATGGTTATTGGAATTCTCAAAGAATTCAAAGGGCAAATTGAAGAAAGTAAATGGATGGACAACGAATTCAAAGAGGTGAGTGTTTACTTATTGCTTGAAGCCTCAGCCAATAATGTAATCCAGCTCTATTGTGGATTTTTTATTTCCTTTTGAATTTCATCAGATTATTGAGAGGTAATATTGCAATGTGGGAGCATCTAAAGAAGATTGTGAACCTGTGCATCATGTGTAGTCTGAACACTCGAGCGCATTACATTCCAACTCTTTTTTTTGTGAAACCTCAACATCGATGTCAATTTTAATTTTCTTTTTCTTCTCTCATACGGGGTTTCTTCCGCTGTTTCCCTGATTTCTTGTTGAGCCGCTAAATGAATAAGGAGTTTTGTGATATAGTAGGCAAAATCATAAATATTGAGCCACGTTTGTAATTTTTAGGAAGACGATCTGGTCGAAACTGATGAAACATTCCACCTAGCAACCTCGATAGCATAGCAGAGGAAAATGAAATTAACTCAAGCTCAATATTTTTGTCTGGTCTCAGTGGTTAAGGGAATGGGAGGTTTCTTCTTGAGACTGGGCAGAAGTAAGACAACGGGTCACCTTGACACGCATATTCTAGGCTGTGGGAGATCACTTTCGAAGTAAGAAAGTTGCATTGATTATCTCGGTAGGTGCTATGGCAATGAGGAAGGAGCACTGTACAGATTGTCCCTTTACATCTTGTCCCATGCCTTACTCATCCATACTTATCCAGATTCCACCAGTTGTTCCTCATGTCTCGCACACGAAGCGCTTCAGATGGTTGGGAATTCCAAAATACCGTTGGCAACGGATGGCATTCCAATATTTGTTATTGTGGGAAACATTTTATAGGTTGTGCTGCTAAAATTACACAAACTGAGGTGGAAACTTCTTGATGATGAGTTATTCTACAACAATGCCGCCCTAGATGCACATTATTCCGATGTGGGTTTTATACATTCCCACTAAGACGAAACGCTCGATGGATACGATTTTCAGTACGCTGGAATGGAAAACTTATCGTTTCTCCACGCTGAGGAATGGCTCACTCACAAAAATAAAATTCAAAGTTTTATAAGACTCATAGAAATTCGAGATGCTAAGGCAGAATTTGAAAATTTTAGCGTTATGGGTTACAGAGCCAATGCCTACTACTATAGGCCATCAAACATGATAAGTGAGTTTCATGATTACAGCCATTATACTCCAAACAGGATCGATTTTTGCAGGAAAGAATTTGGACAAACGTTTCTGTTTTTAGATATGTATGTGTGCGTGATCAGTCAAACTGGTCGTAGTCGAGGGTCACTTCGCGCGTTGTACTGGCTATCTCCTGAAAAGTTAAACCCAATCTGGGATTCACCCTGGAGGTGCAGGTTTTCACAAAAAGGGATATCGCACTGATCTCATCATTAGTAGTCCACCTTCTTAGGAGGTTTTCATCATACTCATTAGAAGTAATGAAGGAAGTACAATCTGGGAGATGTGTTTTCTTGGAGGAATCGCGAGGAGCGGGAGAAAGGGGAAATTGGGAGAAATGATCGTTCTGAAACGGGCATTCGATGTTGAAAGCGATAATCATTAGGGAGACTCGGATTCAGAAGCGCGACGTTGTGATCTGTATTCGCACCTCTTCATTTTGCAACATCGCCCTTCCGAGTTGCTCGATGTAGTTGATGTTACTTGTTGTCTCGTAGGGTATATTCCGTTCATTCATTATAGCGTGAAATAAATGAAACAAAAATAGTAGCAATCGAATGAAACAATTATAGTAGAATAAGCGAAAGGGTAAGAAAAAAAAGGTGTTCGTGGTCAATAAACATCTACTGAATTCACGCTCGATGTCTTAAAGTGTCGTTGGTGCAATGGCTGCAATCTAACGAACAGCAAGCGTTACAATCAGTCTTACCGCAAGCCAAAATTGCTGTCATTAAAGGCACATTCCAGGATTATTGGGATATCACATCCCCTGCCGTGGATGGATAGTTCGACCCAAGCCGTTGTACAGATAGTGCATGCTGTACCTTTACCGAGGCGTGTATGTCATTGCTGGAGCGTGCAGAGCCAAAGAATCTAGCGCAAAAGCTCGGCCCCGCCCACCCCAGCCAGGGTTGTGCTGCAACCGTTCCGGTGCTTAGTGTGGGTTCAGGTCACTCAGTAGTGGGTTTACTTCAGAGGCGATTGGTTTACTGCCAATTTCAAGATAGCTGGCTAATAGCTGGTCTACCTATGTCAAAGATAAGAGTCGAAGAGTAAAGGCAGACCCCCGGCTGGGGTGGGCGGGGCCAAGCTGTTGCGCTAGATTCTTTGGCTCTGCAAGCTCCAGGAACTGACACTCACGCCTCGGTAAAGGTAGAGCCGACGTGGCTTGGGTCGAACTATCCATCCACGGCAGGAGATGTGATATCCTGATAATCCTGGAATGTGCCTTTAAATGATAGGCAAGTTTCAAAGAATCTAATCTCGCGTTGGTAAACGTGCTCTGCAGGTGTCTTGGGCTCTTCTGGGTGCGTTTCAGTTCTATTGCTGCAGATGATCCCGTATCTGTAGTGGACTAGACATTTACGGCTGGCAAGACCATCTGATCTCGCTGTTTCCGTCACCCATTCAGTCACGAAGAGAGCGCGAAATACGTCCTTGATCGTAGGATAAGGCCTTAGCTCCAGCTTTTTGACGTTCTAACTCCTTCTTCTTCCTTCTTGTTCCTTTCCCTTTCTTCTATTTCTCAGTCTATCAAAGGAAGTAAGAACATCGACGTTCATACTGCTCGCTAGACAGAAATATCTATAGTCTAGTGCTCTTCCTCGAATCACTCCTGCATAACACGGATAACACACGTGGATATGGCAGAGGTAATGCCACGACTCATTTAAGCTTTCACTCCATTCTAACAGGTGGGGGGAAATACGCCAAAAAATCGCGTGGCTCCCCGCGGCGAGCGACGCGTCGGGTGCGAGTGCCAGTGGCAGTGCTGGCAGCCTTCGAGCGAGACAGTGTGGCAAAGGTGGAGGAGACAGGGTGGCGTGGGTGGAGGAGGCAGTGTGGCATGGGTGGAGTGCAGAAGTGACGCAGCCACGCTCTGCCGGGCTCCCAAGAGCAAAATCGATTCGCAAGTCGTACTGGTAGCGCCGCGAGTGCGACGCCGCTGACGCGATTTTTTTGGCGTATTTCCCCCACGCCATTCTAACGAGCGCTTTCTTCACTACTAACATTGCGTTTGCCCTAAATAGCACTTCCGAATTCCTAGTTAGAGGACGGATAACGTGTAGTCGTAATTCCCCCTAACGGTGGGGTCCATAGGTCACGGCTATGAATTCTGACACTCACTGGTATTCATATTCTACAAAAAAGGCTATAACTTTCAAGTACGTAGGCATTAGCAGTTTGTGTATGTGAAATCGGCTGCCGCCGATTCTAATACGCAAGTTTACGACAAAGTAGTCGAATAAATCACATTGAAATTGATTAGATTCGGTGTTCTGTTTTAGGTGAGAGAAGTAAAGTATAATTAAATTGATGACGTGACACATAGATATGCAGTATAGACTGTTTCTGATGCTTTCTACGAGCAATTCAGTGCTTATTTCAGTGGTACCTCTTCCATTCATGCAGTTTCCGATCTTTGATATCATGTTTCCAAGGTAAGCAGGGCTGCAGAAAGCTATTCCGCGAAAATGCTCCAGCACGCGTAAAAAATCTAGTCCTACTGTATTGAGATCAGGATTCCATCTGTAGAGCTTGTTTTGTGGAGCGGTAACATCAAACTTTGATATGGTAGCCTTTGAGTTTCTATGTAGATCGGCCAATGAAGTGGTGCTCAGTGATGGTCGAGAGCGTGTGCCGCATACAAGTACTGTTTGAGGAAAACTTGAGGCGAGAGTAGAATTTCGCCACCTGCCTAACTAGGAGAGGGGGTCAGAAAAGCTGACCAATGATGGAAGACAAATATCAACTCAGTCCACGCAGATCCAGCGCTTTGTGCCATTCAGAAACCATCCGCTGTTTTGGAAGCCCAAAATTAGAGCGTCACAGCTCTGATGAACATGAAATATATTGTTGAAAGCGAAACCGGAACACCTGAGATTCAGCGCACTTCTGGCATGGCCCACAGAGCAATCTTGGATGTGTGGCATTATGTCGAATTTTTGATTTGCGACGTCGCACCTACGGCGCCATTAATGCTAGTTGCCGCACACGATTTTGAAGAACTACCATAGTACCAATCCATTCAGCTCAGCACGCAATGAGCTGCCATTGTAGGAATCCGAGAAAATAGTACTCAAATAATTTAAACAGAGTAGGATATGGTGCTATCTCAATGAAGAAAGGCATCTTATAAAAGTTGAACTTTTCTGAGGGTCAGTATGCACACTCGAGCACATATGTACTTCGCCTAGCCTTAGTGAAGCCCGTACCCATTCAGGCTCAAGTAAAACTTGCGTCCATAATGGAATGCACTGCTATAGCACTCAGGACATACAGAAAATATTTCAAGCACATAACACTTCCAACACTTCAGACAATTAGAAACAACAGCAATTCCCCAAACACATTAGAAACAGACAGTTTTACCTAAAAAGACACTAGTAACATAACACGAAAAAACAGTAACAGTGGCATGATAACTATCCTAGTCAGTGAATAATTTGTCCAGGCATAATGCTATGAAGGGATATACGCAATCGCATGCGAGGAAAACAACTCGCACTCTCCGCGAGCGGTCGCGCGGAAACTCGACATAATACGCCACACCCTCTTAACCAATCTCCTCACGTGATTTGGCTACTCGACGTATGCCAAATCTGGGTAATTCGTTGACGGATCTTCCTCCCGCATGAAAGATTAAAAGCACATTCCAGGATTATCTTTAGTGGATTAAAGCGTTAAGTTATGAAATTAGCGATGCTGAGGAATACGTCGACAAGGAAAAATCGAAGGAAGTCCCCGAAAATGGTAGAAAGGAGGTTTCCTACAATACCGCTCACGTCGCGTGAATAAAAAAAGCCTCGCGACGGTTTGTTTGCGATCAAACCGTCGCGAGGCTTTTTTTATTCACGCGACGTGAGCGGTATTGTATCTGGCCTCGGAGGAGATTACCGAAAGAAAACGAGCCTCTGAATCAGTCCCCGCTATACGGTATCATAAGAAACTCAGGGATATCTCTTGCTTCCTAATGTCAACGTCTTCTCTATCATTGTTTGTCGTCTTATACTAGTTGTCTTATACTATTACAAGCTGGCGGGCGCACACTATTGCGCGCGATTCATGGCGATGCTGTGCAAAGTGGGTTTGATCGGCACGACAACAGCCGTGTATGGAGTTGAGTGAAAACTTCCTTTTTTCAGCTTACAGCTGAGTTATTACTATTTGGATAAAAGCAGAGAAGATTGCGTGATGAGAAAGCATTTCGGTGTTATCATACTCCAGTCGCTTTGCGTCAAGCCCGTTTTACACGTCATCGACACGAATCGCGCGCAGTAGTGTGCGCGAGCCAGCTTGTTTAGGTCATCATTGGGTGTTTGAATAGTTCAGACATCGGTAGTTTTGTATTCGATTGCATCGATTGGTAACAATTTAATCATTTGCTGAGCATCTAATTCCAACACATTGATAGTAGATCCAAAACCCGATTATCGACCTATATCGTTTTCGTAAACATGCTTCATTATTCGGAATTTTGCATAGTTGAGCGGTCGATACCCAGTGTTGCTGCCAGTACCGCATTAGAAAATGATTCCGAGTGAATCGCTCGCTTTGCTATAGGTTGTATCATGATTATCAATGTAGAACGCAGTTTTAAGAGAAATGCATCATTTTTTCGAACGCTAGGCAATTCAGCGGTCGATACATCGGCCGGTGATATGAGAATAAACAAAATATGTTCACCCAATGGACGCTTTTGTGAAGCGGTCGTGTAGTAGTATCAAACGATGTAAAGGATTTCATCCCATCCAGTTCCTAACGGTTCTTATCAGAATCTGTAAGCCGTTATCAGTTTCACTGAGGCACCTGTACCTAACAATACCTTTGAGCTCCCCGTACCCTAAAATACCCGCGAATGTGAAGATTCCACTGTTAGCCACAAAAGCGTACCGCCTTGGTGACATTTTCCTTCTCACGCTCCTAGTCGAATCTTATCAACCACTATCAGTTTGGGTCATCCGCTTATGAATGTCCCCATCCCGGTCTGTTAAACACCCATGAGTGTCAGCGCTCTTGGATCAACGCGAAAGGCGAAACGAATTTGACGACATTCGTCTTCTCATGCTCCTTATCAAATCTTATCAACCGTTATCAAGCTGGATCACCCAACTTTATTGTCCTCGTCTTACCCCGCAAAGCACTTGTGAGCATGAACGCTTCGGGACCAATGCGAAAAGCGAAACGGGTTTGAGGACTCTAGCCTTTTTGCGCTCCTTATCGAATCTTATCAACCGTTATCAATGCGGGTCACCCACCATTAATGTCCCCGTCTCACCCCGCACAACACCTGTGAGTATGAACGCGCCGAGAGCAATGCGAAAAACGAAACAGTTTGACGACTCTAGCTTTTTTGCGCTCCTTATTCCAATCCCGCAAAACACCTATGAGTGTCAGCGCTCTAGGATCAACCCGAAAGGCGAAACGACTCTGGTGACATTCGCCTTTTGAGGCTCCTTATGAGCGCGAATCAGCAGCTATCACTTTCGGTCCACCACCGCTGGGGTTCCATTGGCACCCCCTACATCACTTGTAAAATTCAGCGTTCCAGTTTTGCTGCGACGCGAGATATGAATTTCGTGACAGACAGACGGACAAACACACACACACGGACAGACACACTAAGCGAATTATATATCCTACTATATATAATCCGCTAAGTATGTCTGTCTGTCCGTGTGTGTGTGTCTGTCTGTCACGAAATTCATATCTCGCGTCGCAGCAAAGCTGGGACCATGAATTTTACAAGTGATGTAGGGGGTGGCAAGGGGACACCAATGGTGGTGGACCGAAAGTGATAGCAGTTGATAAGGGCTGATAAGGAGCCTCGGAAGACAAATGTCGCCAAATCTGTTTCGTCTTTCGCGTTGACCCAAGAGCGCTGACACTCATAGGTTTTCAGCAGGGTGGGTCAGGGACATTAATGGTAGGTGACTCGCATCGATAACGGTTGATAAGATTCGATAAGGAGCCTAAAAAGGCTAGAGTCGTTGAATCCGTTTCGCTTTTCGCATTGATCCTAGAGCGTTCATACTGACGGGCTTTTTGCAGAGTGGGACAGGGACATTGATGGTGGGTGATCCAGCTTAAAGACATCATTAGGGGTAAGGCAGCAATGGAGAAATCCCTACAAGAAGTCCCTCACGTAGTAGTTCTGGGCCTAAGATGGCTATCTGTGGCGAAATCCCGGTGAAAAAGCGTCCCTCTGAGCTGTAGAAACGCCGCGAAACCCCGCAAACGCACTTATGTTCCGCCTCTTGACAGGTTAATCCCGCCTCCCGATGACGTGTTCTCGATTGACTGGGGTGAGAGCGGTCAGGGAGATGAGGCAAGATCGAAGGTTTTGCGGCGCGCTTTCGCAGTTTTAGCTTGAAGCTCACTCCAAACAATAAATGCTGTCATAATTCCAAGCATTCCCTTGTGTTTACTTGGCAACATGCCAATGAAAAACTAGATCAGATTACCCGCGTATTGACGGGAAGGTCGTCCACGCCTCAAACCAACGGTGGAAAGGGGTCCTATTTCTCGGGTTTTTGGCCATTTCCATCCGTTTTTTCTCCACTGTTCTGTTACTAGACATCTCGACTTCCATATGCACTATTTCTTTTACTTTTCGTCCGACTTTCCCCTAATGATGCCTCTAACAACGGTTGATAAGATTCGATAAGGAGCATGAGAAGGCAAATGTCGTCAAATTCGTTTCGCCTTTCGTGTTGATCCAAGAACGCTGACACTCAATGGGTGTTTGGGAGGGTGGGCCAGGGACATTAATGGTGGGTGTCCCGCATTGATAACGGTTGATAAGATTTGATAATGAGCGTAAAAAGGCTAGAGTCGTCTAATCCATTTCGCCTTTCGGGTTGATCCCAGAGCGTCGATATTCATAAATGTTTCGAGTGTTGAGACAGGGACAGTAATGGTGGGTGGCTCGCATCGATAACGGTTGATAAGATTCGATAAGGAGCATGAGAAGGCATATGCCGTCAAAAGCGTTTTGCCTTTCGTGTTGATCCAAGAGCGCTGACACTCATAACTGTTCAGCAGGGTGGGAGGGGCACATCAACGGTGGGTGATCCAAACTGATAATAGTTGATAAGATTCGATAAGGAGCGTGAGACGGGAAATGTCACCAAGGCCGGTTCGCTTTTGCGGCTAACAGTGAAGTGTTAACATTCGCAGGTATTGTAGGGTACGGGGAGCTCAATGCTATTGTTGGGTACAGGTGCCTCAGTGAAACTGATAACTGCTTACATTAGCTGATAAGAACCGTTAGGAATTGAATGGGATGAAATCCTTTACATCGCTTGCTGCTACTGCTACATATACGACCGCTTTACAAGCACGTCTGATGCTTACTGTCATTGGGTTAACATATTCTGTTTATGTTCTGATATCACTGGCCGATGTATCGACCGCTGAACTCCCTAGCGTTCCTGAAAAGGGTGCATTTCTCTTGGTACTGCGATCTACATTGATAATCATGATACAAACTACATTTGGGATAACAAAGCAAGATCGACCGCTAGACTATGCAAAATTCCAAATAGTGAGGCGTGTTTACGAAAACGAAAAACATCGATATTCGGGATATGGATCTGCCATCAATGTGTAGGAATTGGTTGCTCAGCAGGTGAATAAAATGATACCAATCGATGCGATCGAATACAATTTATCGATCTCTAAACTATCCGAATTCCCAAATATGACCCGAACCAGTGGGCTGGCGCACACTACTGCGCGCGATTCATGTTGACAACGTGCAAAATGGGTCCGATGCAAAGCGACTGAAGTATCATAGCACCGGAATGCTTTTTTTTATCACGCCATGTTCTCTGCTTTTTTCCAATTCAATAGCTCAGCTGAAAGCAGAGGAAAGGAAATTTCCGCTCGATTCCATACACAACCAAGTTCGTGCCGATCAAACCTGTTTTGCACAACATCGCCATGAATCGCGCGCAGTAAGTGTGCGCCAGCCAACTGGTAGTAGTATATTGCACAAGTCGTAGACCTCATTTGCCACCATGTTGCCACTGTTGCCACAGTCATTGCCAACAATCACTCCTGTCATGGATGGGCCTGGGCCGCTCGGTGAAGTCGCACTTGCTACATTGGCTGTGCACGCTTCAGGAACGGACACCCCGCCTCGGTGATGTGCAGCCCACTGACTGTGGATCGAACTTTCTGACCACAGCGGGAGCTGTAGTATTCCCATAATCCTGGAATGTGCCTTTGACTGCCCGCTCAAAGAGAGGATAACCGGGCACCCATACCGTTATAAATAGATGGACACTTTGCTCAGCACACATATCATATGGACATTATTCCTTGCAACCAACATTCTTCTCCGACACGGTGAAATTGCAAACCCGCGCCCAAAAGTAGTACTGACATTCTACATTCTTACGTTATAGCCTGGACTCTGGAGGGGTGCATCCGAAAGCGGTGTGAATGTTGGCAAAACGTGCTAAAAACACTGGTCAATGTGTTATGAATTCGTGCTGTCGTTGAGTGACATCAGTTCAAGCTATGATGGGCCCGCGCTCCACGTCAGCGCCGTACGCGCTAGGTGTTTCACGTAGCACATGTGGCTACCTGGGGCGCACACAGGAAATCATTCAAAAAGTGCACTGGACTACTTACGGTGTACAGTGGCGAAAGCATTTTGTACGAACATGTCGTAAAGCACTAGCACTCGATTTGAGAACGTTTTTTCATTCACCCCATCATCTATGACATCAATGGGATATACATACTCTATCACTATACCCATATGGCGCGTAGTGGATACCAGCAATTCGTATTTTATTTCGTGAAAACAGTGCCGCAAACTCAAAATCAAAATAACTCGTCTCGGTTAGCTTTTATAATTTTGCATACTAACAAGAGTAGAATTTTGACTCCTCATGGAATTCAAAAATGAGACCTAGGTGGATCGATAGGGTCTCGAATACTGATAACAATCATGGAAACTAAAATTGCAAAATGCGTCGAAAGCGAGTTAGGAGGGCTCGGGTTTTGCTTGCGATGACTCACCGGCGGGGTTGTTTTCTTGAAATAACGCATAAGTGTGTGCAGCAACGGTCACCTTAGCTCATTGGTAGCGCTCTTCCTCTGCGGGTGATGAGCGGTGAGTTCGCACGCTCTATACACTTTTTGACGACTCACGCTAAGCAAAGCACCTCAGCAAAGTATCAGTGAGTTATTGCAATAAAATTTTACCACTAATAACTCGCTTCGGAATGGCATTCTGCAATATTGGTTCTCATAACTGTAATCAGCACTCGAGACCCCTTCGATCCACCCAGGTCTCAACTCGGAGTTCCGTGGAAAGTTCGAAGAACCTGGTAGGAGAACTTCCTTCTTCTTCTGTTAAGTAATAAGGTGCATTCTGAACTTGTTATTTGCAGATCCTTCATATACGGCAGCATCGGACACATCATTGGTCACGAGCTCTCACACAGTCTCGATACTATTGGTAAATATTAGGCATACATGGGCCTTCTAACCTAGAGCACTTGTAACGACTCAACTGCTAGTGCAGCGTCTGTTAGTTGGGGGTTTAGCCGACGCATTTCTTTCCTGAGCTGCATGCGCGCTCTATCAGATAAAACTCACTGAAAAGCATTGGCAGCACAAGCTATTACTTCCATAAATCACGCTATTTCCATAAGAAACTTCTAGCACTTTCCTAGTACCTCAATGTGCAACCGATCTCATAGCATATTCAGAATCCAAATCCAGAGTCCAAGTGACTCCGAGTAGATGGAGTTGCTTCGCAACCGCATATGACGGAAATCTCTCAGACGGCAAACGGAGAGGTTAGGTACGGAGTATGGTGACGCTGAGAGGTTAGGTACGGAGTATGGTGACGTCTTGACGGCGATGGACTGACATGAACTGGGCGGAGACAGGCGGAGCAATGGTCCTCCTAACTTTCAGCGTAATTGACCGTTCATCTTTAGCTTTTAGATGACGGTAACAATGGTGAGGCTGGTAGGGTAACGTTTTCCCTACAAAAGCATGTCGAGAGCAATGGGGTCACAACGAACATTGTCCTATACGAGCTTCATTTCAATCCTGCATTCATGTAACTAAGAGGGAAGTTATTAACAAAATCGTTCTCATTTCTGTGGTTAAAAGCCTCGGGATGAGACATTTCTTCTTATCGATCCTGTTGCGTTCCATGGAATAATCGGAATCGTGCACCTACCTTTCTCCTGTGCGGGCTGATGAGCTGTGCAAACTTCGCAGAATTCTTCTTTGACGGGCTCAACAAAATTCTCGTTCCCATGACACATGGAAGACCTTATGAATCTCCGACTAACCGGATGGCGAGTAACAGTAGGGAGGAGCTATGCTGTTTGTGAAGGAAGACCGACTCCATGTCAGCGATTTCACCTTCTTCAGAGATGAAAAGTCGGGAGAACCGAAAAAACCGAAAACCGAAAAAAACTAGGGTTAATCTACTCGGAGCCTTCTGCATTCCGAAAACGTTTTCAATAGAGTTCTAAACTCGTTACCTGTACCGTGCTATGTGCTTACCGTTGTATATCGCGACCAGAGCGCAAGATGGACCACCGTAGTACAAACTTTTTAAAAAACGTTAGTCTTAGCGTGAACTTGGAAAACTAGATGAACCATCCACTTCAAGTGTTGCGATTTCACAAGTGTTATTGAGTGCGGTAAGACCTTGATGGACACATGCGAAACTTAGCAGACGGAGCGAAACATAATAAGACCTCCTTTGCGAAAAACTAGTGTATGAAAAAGCTGAGTCAACCTTCCCCTCTCCCTCTCTCTTCGGATGGTACGACTTCGTCCCCTGCCGCCTAGGTAAGGCCGCTTCCATACTTTGCGCACCGACGCCGTCACGCGCGTGCCTGCGTCGGTGCGCAAAGTATGGAAGCGGCCTAAAGCGCCATATGAAGGCGAGTCGCTTGCATTCTTCACGTCATTCACTCGAACAATACTTATGGCAGTCACTCAATACCCTAGGTGACGTGAATAAAATAAGTGAACAAACCATATCTCATGGATAACGTTCAGGAAGGGATTTTGATGCAAACGGGACATATCGAGAATGGTGGGAAGATGAATGGAAAGAGCAATATGATCAACGCGCAAATTGCTATGCGAGGAAGTATTCGAAAGTTACAGTGAGCGGCTGGCATTGAGTATTTCATAATCGTTATTAATTTTCACGTTCTGCTTCAATTGGGTAATAGAGGACTTCCAAGAAAGTCATCTTATTCGAAACCAGTCATTCAAAGTCTCGATGTAGTGGCGGATCCATGGCGAAAGGCGCTCACTTGAAAGTTGGAGTGAGCGTCGTTTAGCCGGATGCCGCCTCTTTCATCGTTGCGCACTCCTTGGGGTGGACTTCGCTGAACAGTAACTGAGATGTGTATAATAGGGGAGTGGGACTATTGTACAGAATGCTCCTTAGCACCTTTGCTTCGCACCTACCTCGCACCTTCCTAGCACCGCCCTCCACCTTGGCATGCGGGCTGACCTTGCTTAATTGACTGCTGTGTCTGTTAACCTCTTGTCGACAATGATTTTTACACGAAGCACATGGAGTTTATCATTGTCATTTACTATTATTTACTATTATTTATTATTATTTATCAATATTTATTATTATCTGACATTAATTACTAACAATTAACGAGCGATCAAAAATAACATTTACATTTACATTTATTCGCCAACTCAATATTATTACAACATGTGGCGCTCAGATCAGATCCATCCACTCTTTCTTCGACACTGATCTTGCTTTTCGTTGCCAATTGCGGAATCCCAATATGTTTTGTAGCATGTCTCGCCATCTCGCTTTCGGTCTTCCTGTTTTTCTCTGTGAATAAGGGCACCACTCCATTATCTGTTGTGACCATTTATTATCATTGGAATTTGCTAGCTTCCAAGCATATTTCCACTTTCTAACCTTGGCGGTTTCGATCAAGTCTTCAAGTTTAGTGACACCTCGAAGCCACTCATTCGTCTTCTTACTTTTTAGACATACTCCAACCATTTTCCGTTCCATTCTTCGCTGTGCCACTGCGAGTCTTTGCATGTACATCTTTGTTTGAATCCATGTTTCCGATCCGTATATCATGGAAGGTAGAATGCAACGGTTAAAAAGCTTTCTTTTGAATCACACTTCCACTCTCTTGGATGTTAGGAAGTTTTTATATCGGTAGAAGATGATCCATCCAGCACGGATTCTGCGAGCTATCTCCTTGGAAAATGCGTGATCAATGGTGACTTCCTGTCCGAGGTATACGAATGATTCTACGTTATCCACAGGTTTCCCTCTGAGAGTAATTGATGCGGAAGAATTCGCCATGATTTTTGTTTTCGAGTCGCTTATCTTTAGACCACATCTAAGAGATTGCTGGTCTAGATCGTCAATCATGGACTGTAGTTCTTGTTCGGAGTTCGCAATTAGCACCACATCATCTGCGAATCTGAGGTTTGTTAACCGTTTTCCATTTATCGATATCCCGAATTCGTCCCATGATAGTTGTCGAAATACATGCTCGAGAGTGGCCGTGAAAAGCTTCGGAGAGACTGTGTCCCCTTGTCGTACGCCTCGACAGATGTTTATTGGAACTTTGGTTTCACTAACTTTAATTGAGGATCGAGCGTTGCAGTATATTTGTCGTAGAAGTTCGATAAGCTTGCTGTCAACTCCTTGTGCTTGTAGAGCTGTCCATAAAGCATTCATTTCTATTGTGTCAAAGGCTTTTTCGTAGTCGATGAATGCAAGAAAGAGTGGTATCTTATATTCGACACTTCTTTCAATCAGCTCGTTCAAAGCATGCAAATGATCAATCGTTGAATATCCCCTCCGAAAGCCGGCTTGTTCTGGGGGCTGTTCCGCCTCCAAGGTATTTTCAACTCTCCTACATATCGCCTTTGTGAGTGCTTTGTACAGAATGATAAAAGCGAAATTGGACGGTAATTCTTTAGCTCCAGTAAATCATTTCTCCAGTAAATCATTTCTTTTGTACAGAAGAATTGTTATAGAGTCGGCGAAACCGTCCGGTGTAGTAGTGCTAGAGAGACAACGGTTGTACAGTTCTGTGATTAACGGAAGCAAGTGCGTTAATTCCAATTGTAGCATTTCTACCGTAACGTGATCTTGGCCAGGTGATGCACCCTTTTTCATCGACATAATCGCTTCTCAACTTCGCTCTGAAGAAATGGGGGGCAATACCGATATTCATCTTTGACTGGAACAAAATCCACACCAACCGTAGAGCGGTACAACTGTTCGTAGTATTGCTTCACACAATTGGTGATTTCTGCCTTGGTATTGCAGATATTCCCTTTTTCATCTTTCAGCTGGAACAAATGCCTTCTTCCCAACGAAGTCATATGTTTAATTTTCTTCAGACTGCTGTTATCTCTAATTGCTCTCTCGACGACTTGATAATGGTGTTGACAGATATCTTCTCATATCAGTTTCCTCAATAATTTGCAAGTTTCAGTATACATCAGCTGGTCGATTATTGTTGCAACTTTCATGTTATGTCTAGTTCGCATCAACGCTAGCGTAATTGCTGACAAATAGCCCATCGTTTCTTGATATTCTGTGGCTACTTCTGCTGATCTTCTAATGTAATTACAAATTTCTGTGTATCCGTTGCTTCGCAAACTGGAAAGACTCGAGGGACAATTGGTTTGAATTTCCCTTCGAAATAGGTGAGGATTAAGGGTTGCACGCACACATGTACGTCTACTTTTTGCACGATGTCGCCTTCCAAATTTCATTGCGGTATTGTTAATCCTCAATACTCCTCTGAGCAGACGGTGATCAGTTGCAAACACAATTGTTCCTGTTCTGACATTCTTGAAATTTATATGCTTGCAAGCCAAAATATGATCTATGCAGTTCAGGGTATTGCCATTTGGGGACCTCCAAGTCCTTTTCTTCCATTTCGTGCTTTAAAGAAACTAGCTGACACCTTTAATTCATATTCTTCGCAAAAATTCATTAGTAACTGTCCTCTTTCGTTTCTTTCGTCACCATAACCGAAGGGTCCCATGGATTTCTCCAGAGCGCTCTCCTTTCTCCCTATTTTTGCATTGAAATCTCCGAGAGCTATTAGGTGTACGACATCACTGCACTGCTCCTTTTTTGGTCCCGTCTTTTTCCTTTGTCCACACTTTATTTTTGACACTATTTCTTTCAATGATTCCGTGAACTCTTCGTATTCATCATCTTGAGGGTGACAATTATTTGATGAAGGAGGAGCGTATATTGATAAGAACCGAATTAAAGTATGACGAGACAATCTTACATCCAGACGAAAAATCCTCTCTCCTTCCTTTGAAAAAGCATCAATTAATGGGATCATGCGATTACTCACCAGAAAGCCTGTGCCGGATTTTGCTTGGCTGTCTTCAGGGCCAGCGTAATAAAGCCGGTATCCAGATTCTCTGAGGTCCATACATCCAGTTCCCCTCCATCGAAGTTCGGTGAGGGCCAAGATGTCAACATACCTCTTCTTTAAGGCTTCTTGCAGTTCTAGTAGGCGTTCCCTGGTTGCTAATCTCCTTACGTTGAGTGTTGCTATCTGGGTAAGGTCCGATCCAAGGTGGAACTCACCTAACCCTGCTGTTCCATTGCTTCCTGGGTCAGAGGGCATCTTCTCTAGTGGATGTTTGGAGAGCGAGTAGTGAACCGACCGCTCAGTAAGCCGACACTGGAGACTGATCCAAAAATAACAACAATATGGAATAGTTATAAAGTCAAATCGTCGAATCAGTTACAAACTAGTTACTGTTATATTCTATTATATTATGTTATTATATAGGGGGTGCCAAAAAAAGTAATTTTGCTCACGGCTCACATCCGCCAAGTATACAAAACATAGGAAAACTAAAGAGATAAAAGAATCGGGCGAAATATTCCCGGAATGATCCTTTAGAGACCGGAGCAAGCTGAGACTTGCTACTTTGACCCTCATCCTTCAGTCGGTGCAGTCGGGCTTCAGAGCACCTACGGTATCAAAGTCCGCTTAAAACAGCGAAGCCTGCTCCGCTGTAGGTCTTTTGTGGGAAGCTTCCTAAGAACTGACCCTTTAATTCATGGAAGTCACAGATCCCTTGCTGCTCGGACAACGCTACTATGATCCGAAATATCACTTTCATGCCTCGAACCTGCCTCCGGAGAGGTTTTCTGTGATAACGACACGTTCTGGTTCTTGGAAACGAAGGGCGCTGGGAATCCGGAAAAACGGAGTGTTTTAGAAACCACTCTATATGAACCCCGTTAGTACTCAGAGTGAATGGACCTCAGCAAGGCTGTGAACAAAGGCGACGAAATTTCGAATTCCGCTCGGTTGAGGTGACACATCTTGTTCACCCTGGAACAAGCTCCCATTCCTGCACGTGAAGAAGGCTGCTAGGAGCATAGTGATAGATGAGCTCTGCTCTTGAATTTGGGAATAGAAATAACTCGTCAGGATTCGCTGAAGTTCGACTAATGTGGGGTTGAAAGAGGAATAAAAATTACTTTTTGGCACCCCTTGTATATATTATATATATTATGTATGTTATGTATGCTATATATGTTATATTTCATTATGTCATATCATATTATGTAATACCACTTGGGTTGGCGCACACTACTGCGCGCGTCACACGTAGAAGCAAGCTGATTGGACTTGATCGATATCGATCGATCAGTGCCATCACTCGAACGGTTTGCAGAGTCAGGGAATTCGCAAGAACGGGAGAAGGAAATAAAATCCCTCTCCGTCAATCTCGTCCCTCCACATCAATCGATATCGATCAAGCCCATTTTGCGTGCCTCCATGTATGACGCGCGCAGTAGTGTGCGCCAACTCAACTGGTAACTAAAATTCATGATCCCAGCTTTGCTGCGACGCAAGATATGCGTTTCCAAACATTCGTCTATTAAGGCGTCTTATGAGCCTTTATCACTTGCTATCGCTTCCGGTCTCTCCCCACTGGTGGGCCTTACCACCCCCTATATCATTGCCAAAAATCAGGGTTCCAGTTTTGTTGCCACGCGAGATAACAATTTCCCGCCATTCGCCTTTCGAAGCTTTTTATCACCTCTTATCAGTTGCTATCACTTCCGGTCCCTCCCCATTAATATTCCTTTACCACCCCCTATATCACTTTAATAATTTAGGTTCTCAGCTTTGTTGCGACGCGAGATATGAATTTCCCGACATTCGTCTTTCGAGGCTCCTTATCACCTCTTATCAGTTGCTATCACTTCCGTTCCCACACCATTAATGTTCCCTTATTATCCCCTATATCATATCCAAAATTCAGGCTCCCAGATTTGCTGCGACGCGAGATATGACTGTCGTGATAAACAGACTGACACACACATAGACAAACGGATTACATATAGTAGTGATATTACAATTATATTATATTACTATACTAATTCCATTTAATACGAGTTGTTTTTGTTCCATCCTCATCTGCCTGTCGAGGAGAGGTCAATGGGCACAGCAATCAATTAGGCAAGGCCAGCCCGCATGCCAAGCTTGGGGACGCTGTTAGGGAGGTGCGAGATAGGTGCGAGGCAAAGGTGCTAAGGAACATTCTGCAGAATAGTCATACACCCGTATAATTTCAGCAATGAGGGTGATAGTGAGGTGATATCTATCATTTGGTAATACTGCGATACTGAATGAGACCACGTGGAACTTGATGAAATCAAATTCCCACTACCACTGCCTCCAAAGCTAAGGAGAGCATTCGATTCAACATTGAATAAATTCATTTTTACTTAGCTATTACCGTCGGCGGTGGGGCACGTTACCACTGGTGATGGGTAGGCGCTACCCGTTTGGAGATTCTATGATTTTTAGTATTCTGATGGACTCTACCTTTTGCCAGCATATTTATTGACTTATTGATTTCACCGTACGGCTGTTGCTTTCAGTGGTAACTTCCTACTGAGAGCTAGCACGAGACCGTAAAATATGTATCGCAAATAACCTTGAAACCAAACTATATAGCCTGTTATATGTGAAGGATTATTACAAAAAGTGCTCGGAGTCATCTATATCACTTTAAAAACCAGTAATGTATGGATGAATATAGCAAGTATGGCAAATTTCTAGATACCAAAATTTCGCTTGCCGCTAAATGGAAGCACGTCCATAGCAGAGAACATCGCTGACAATGAAGGAATGAAAATTGCATACAGGGTAATAACTCATTTTTTAAATTGTACTAGTTTCGTCTTCCCTGGAGCAACCTTGACTGACGCTTCACAAACTCTCTGCAAATCTCTCATTTCAGTTTTTTTACTGAGTCACTTCCACATGCACTACTTACACCATTTCCCAATTTGCCCGGTAGTTGTTAGTTTCTCTTGCTCTTCAGCCCTACCTTTATCTAGAGAGCTCCTGCTCATTCTAATTTGGTGGAGAGGAGCTTTCCACAGAAAATTTGCTGTGCGACGTTTGGTGTGCGTCGCGGTGGTTCGAGCTATGTGCGCCGTATTGGATAGCTCCTGAAGCGATGACGGTGCTTCGCGCCTCATTGTGAATGTAATCGCTTCAGGAATCAACCACTATGGTGCCCATAGCTCGCAACATCAAGTAGCGTGCCGAAGCGGCCACGAGAATTTTCTTTCCTAATGGCATACACCCCTATCACGGTCCGCATAGTGTGTGGCCCTTGCAAGGTCAAGCGTGGAGTCGAGAAAAGTATCCAATGAATACGACTCGTCTGAGGAAGGGCCATCCACATAGCCCTTTCCTCCTCCCCATCTTCAGGTTCCGCTAGTTCTGTGACTTTTACGTAGCTCTCTATATGGAAATCCAGTCAAGAAATATTTTGAAAATTTGTGTGTTTACATTTACATCGTAATTTTCCTCAAAGGTAACCATATGAGTGCAATAATGTTGTCCGGGGTCTGTGAGGTTGCCGCTTTCGAAAGACTTTCTGAGCATATTATACCAGTTGACGGGCGCACACTACTGCGCGCGATTCATGGCGATATTGTGCAAAACGGGCTGGATCGGCACGACTTGTGTATAGAATTCCGTGGAAATTTCCTTCCCTCTGCTCAAGCTGACCTATCGAATTGGAAAAAGCAGATAAGATGGTGTGATAAAAAAGCATTCCGGTATTAATATACTTCGACGCTTTGCATCTAACCCATTTTGCACGTCATCGACAGAGTCGCGCGCAGTAATGGGCGCCCACCAACTGGTTAGTCATCATTGGGAGTCTGGATAGTTTAGAGATCGATAGTGTATTCGATTGCATCGATTGGTAACAATTTGTTCACTTGATGAGCATCTATTCCTACACATCCATTGTAGATCCATATCCTGCTTATAGATGTTTATCGTTTTCGTAAGCATGCTTCACTCCTTGGAATTTTACAATGTCTAGCGGTCGATACCCAGTGTTGCTGCCAGTTTCGCATTAGAAAATGATCCCGAGTGAACCGCTTGCTTTGCTATCACAAATGTAGGTTGTATCGTGATTATCAATGTGGATCGCAGTATCAAGAGAAAGGCACCATTTTTTCGGATGCTAGACAATTCAGCGGTCGGTACACGGGCCAGTGATATCTGGACATAAAATATGTTCACTTAATTACACTGAGCATCAGAAGCTTTCACTAAAGCGGTCGTATAGTAGTAGCACACGATGTGAAGGATTTCATACCATCCAATTCTTAAGGGTTCTTATCAGCCACTGTAAGCCGTTATCAGTTTCAGTGAGGCCCCTGTACCCAGCAATACCATTGAGGTCTCCGTACCCTACAATACCTGCGAATGTGTACATTCCATTGACAGCCGCAGAGCGAGCCGGCTTTGGTGACATTTCCCTCCACACGATCCTAGTCGATCTTATCAACCATTATCACTTAGGGTCATCCACTTATGAATGTCCCCATCCCACTCTGCCAAACACCCATGAGTGTCAGCGCTCTTGGATCAACGCGAATGGCGAAACGAATTTGACGACATTCGCCTTCTCATGCTCCTTATCAAATCCTATCAACCGTTATCAAGCTGGATCACCCACCGTTATTGTCCCCGTTTTACCCCGCAAAACACTTGTGAGCATGAACGCTCCGGGACCAATGCGAAAAGCGAAACAGTTTGACGACTCTAGCCTTTTTACGCCCCTTATCGAATCTTATCAACCGTTATCAATGCGGGTCACCCACCATTAATGCTCCCGTCCAATCCCGCAAAACACCTATGAGTGTCAGCGCTGTAGGATCAACCCGAAAGGCGAAACGACTTTGGTGACGTTCGCCTTTTGAGGCTCCTTATCAGCCCTTATCAGCTGCTATCACTTTCGGTCCACCACCGCTGGAGTTCCCTTAACACCCCCAATATAGCTTGTGAAATTCAGCGTTCCAGCTTCGCTGCGACGCGAGATATGAATTTCGTGACAGACGGGCAAACACACACAGAGAGACACACACACAGACATACTATGCGAATTATATATAGTAGGATATCCATAATGAAGAAAGTTATTCCGGAGAAAGCCACTCGAGGAAAATTTTTTGTAGAATTGACGAGATCTCCCTACCAATCTTTGGAAAAAATGATCCATTGTTTAGATGCCTCCAATAAATATCTTTTGCTCTCAAAGTTTTAGCGTTAGCTGGCCTTGCTGCGGGATGCGGCATGCAGCTCCTTTCAGCCCTTGTCAGCTACTATCACTTCCTTTCCCTCACCACTGATCTCCCCTTGCTACCCCTTACGTTATTTGTGAGTTGCAGGATCACATCATTGTTGTGACGGGAGATATGATTTTTATGGCAAACAGTCACACGCACACATATAGGTAAACATACTTAGCGGATTATATATAGTAGGATCATATAATGTTAAACATTCCATTAATATAACAAAGTAAAGCGAATCAGATTCCTTCTCGCTAGACTCCATCATGACTTGACTTACTTGACTCGACTTAATCGGCTGGCAAGTTGCCTGACGCGGTCATGCCGCATCTTCGCCGAAGTGTGTTGTCCATGAGCAGAGCTGAGACCATCGATCACGATCTTCAGCGATAGGTCGGATGGAATCCACCCACTCGTTGCTGTTCCATAACCTGCGAAACGAAATGTCTCGCTTTAACTGCCGATCAACGCCAAGCATCCTCAGGTCTTCCTTCACCACATCTGTCCAGAATCTCCGCTTGCGGCCGGGCGGCCTCCTCCAACTGGGATCCGGAAGCATCCTCAGGGAAAGTTGAACAAGGCGATCCGACTGTCTCCTCAAGAGGTGACCCAGGAAACGTAGACGATTCTGCGTGACTACCTCCGATGGGGGGAAAAGATGTTGCTGTTTTCCACAATTCATCCTCCGGTATACCAAATCCACCTCCGCATAAAGTTCTTCGTTGTGGCATACCCTTGGCCAGAAGTAGCCTAGCACTCGTCTGAGAAGTTTTCTTCCTGTGCAGTCGAGTTTTTCCATTACCGTGGACGGCGCTGCCCATGTCTCCGATCCGTACATTATGATGGGTCGAATGGCGGACAGGTACACGCGCAGCTTGACTTCATTGGCAATAGGAGTCGACCACAGACACCTGTATAGGGAGTTGAACGCCGATACGGCTTTAACGCAGCGCTGCTGAATATCCCTTTCACAGCTGCCGTTGTTCTTCAGCATACAGCCCAGATAACATAATTCCTCTACAAGTTCTATGGGTTGCCCATCCACCTTGACTCCCGCTGTAGGTTTCACTGAAATCCACATTTGTTTGCATTTGTCAGGGCGAAGGCGTAATCCATAGGCTGCAGCTACATTTGACACAAGGTTGACGACACGCTGCAACTTCGCATTGCTCTCCGCAAATATAACGACATCGTCGGCGTACTCGAGATCGAGCAAGGAACGTCTTAATGGTGAGAGGACGACGTCTGCAGCATGTCGCTCCGTCACTCTTCGCATGATATCATCAACGGCGAAGTTGTAAAGAAACGGTCCTGCTACTGCTCCTTGCCTCACTCCAGTTTTAACCTCGGACGGCGCCGTACATCCGGAAGGTGTGCCAACTGCTGCCGTTGTTTGTCGATTCATGTCGTCAATTAGGCGAACAAATTTTCCAGGAACTCCATCGGCTCGTAGTGCATTGAGTAGACGTCCTCGGTGTGGAGAGTCGAAAGCAGCCTCGAAGCTCAAGAAGGCTAGCTGCATTGATTTCGAGTACCGCTGCCACACTTCGATCACTCTCCTGACGATAAATACCTGGTTGACTGTGGATCGGCCAGGGCGAAAGCCGGCTTGCTCGTCACGGGTGGTTTCTTCCCGATGTTTGATGAGCCTATCCAAGATCATCCGCTTTAGAACCTTGTACGTAACGCGAAGTAACGAGATTCCTCGGTAGTTTTTAGGATTCGTGACGGACAGCTTCTTGTGGAGCGGTATAATGATCGCGTGCCTCCACGAGTCAGGTATCCTTTCTTTAATCCATATAGAACGGATAATCTTCGTCCACGAAATCCACATGGAGGAAGTGATTTCAGCATTTCCGCAGTAATTCCGTCGTCTCCGCCGCATTTTCCATTCTTCATCTTCCGAACACAAGCAAGACTTCCGGTTCATCGGGTGGTTCAACGCTGACCGTATATGCTGGCCTCTGGACGTGATGAAGTTCAGAAAGCGATGGCGCTTGTCGATTCAGCAACGAATTGAAATGATCTCTCCGAGTTGGAAGTGTTGCCTCACCGACAGCGACTCCATCGGCAGTGCTGAGGACAGCGGAACATCCCTTCATCTTGCCACTATACTGTCGGAGTAATGTGTAGGCCTTCCTCGGGTTCCTGTCCTCCCACGCCTTTTCGAGATCCTCCGCTCTCGACATTCATTCACTCTCACGATCGCGTTGCAGCTGACGACGCAGTTTTCTTCTTAGACGCATTTCCTGCTTCAGATCTCCAACAGAGCGAGCAACACATACGGAGTTGTATGTGGACCTTGTCTCCGCGGATGCGTAAGCATACTTCATTCTTGGCTGAAGAACCGAGAGTGTTTCCTTTGCAGCATCCTGGATGCACCTAATGAAAGAATCTGCATCGCCAAGCTTCTTCCTAGTGCGTACACCGATATGGACGGAGACACGTTGGCGAAACTGCTTCCTGCATGTTTCGTCTTTAAGGCCTGCTATGTCCAACCTCAGCTGAGGTGGAACTCCACGCTTTCTCTTCTGAAGAGGAGCCTTGAAGCTTAGTAGAACTGGGCGGTGGTCGGAATCAAATGCTACATCCCACACAGCTCGAGACCTCCGTATATTCGACAAATGGATATTCCTCGTCAGGACGTAATCAAGCTGCAGTTTTAGAACATCCATTTTCCGTCTTCGCTGTTCTTCTGGCATCAAGGATGTGAATCCCTGCCACGTAAGCTGATTACGGCGTTGGTTCCTCTTGAACGTCGACGCGATGATGAGGTTCCTCTGTTCGCAGAAGTCGATCAGTCGATGCCCGTTGTCCAATGTACGTTCCGCTGGATAGTACCACTTCCCGAGAGCATCGGACTCTTGATCGAGACCCATCTTCGCTTTCGCATCGATTCCGACAACAACAGCGTGCTGGTTAGGTACCTCAGACATCAACGTGTTGAGTTCATCATAAAACGCGTCCTTCTTATAATCCTCTGCGGCTTCGGTAAGCGCATGAGCGCTCACGATTCAGAGGTTGAATCCTCTGCGGTCCCGTAGTCGCACGAACGCACTTCTAGGCGACGTTGAGCCAAAGTCCTTCACCAGGTTCTTATAGTCGTTTCACACAGCTACTGCACATACTCCTACACCTCTTTCGTCAGCATCGCCCGAATAGCTGGTGTAATTCTCGATGTTGAGGACGGGCTGGTCTCTGATGCGTGTTTCTTGAAGTGCAGCAAACGGCGCATGGAGATAGCGTAATAGTTCGGACAGTGTGGCCCGTTGGAGTTCACTTGACAATGAGCGGCAGTTCAGCGTGACTTGTAGCCAAAGATCCCACACTTGACGCAGGTATAGAACCTGACAGGTCACTATGGGCTACGGCTTTGGGCTGGACACCAGCACCTTTTTGCAATATATGGAATAATTTTGCCATGATAAGTGTGCAACTTATATAGCTCGAACGATTCCAGCGTATGCTGCGAACGCTTACTGAGTTTAGTAAAAGCAGGAGTACCACGTGCAGGTATCAGTAAGCTTGTATACGCAACCCCCATCAGCTTGTATACGTCCATCATGAACTTCCCACAATTAGCTATTCAAGCTGCGCAACAGGTGAAACAAAACCGCTGGATATGCAATTGTACACAATTATGCGCGAAACGTTAATCATACAATCGCGAAAGAAAGCCAAAACCGTCGCACTGTCAAAATTCGTTGAATTCGTGGGCTATACGCCTCTTCTCGAGCCGCGCCTTGGTCAAGAATGCCGAGCGCGGCGCGCTGCAGCACAGTTTGCCTCGTGCACTCTGGACGAGCAAAACGCCAATGCGCATAGTGCATGTTTTCGTTAAATGATTGAGCTACTTCAGAAGAGACGATTGGAGGCACGCTTCAGCTTACTTTTATGTCTAAAGTGTTGCACTGTGATGCGCCATGGTGCAGCCGGCTATTAGCAGTGGTGGGCCGGACTGCTGCCACTGCCCGGCTTGCATCTTGTCCATTGCCTTCCAGTGATGCAGACATAGGTGAAGACTAAGGTGAGAAAGGGCCCTTTTGTTTGGTTGGAATTTCCATCCCGTATATCGCCACTGCGGCACAACTAGTACTTAACTCTTTACGTTCGAAAAGTGATCAGTTTATCACTCTCCGTGCCATCAGCACTATGTGCAGCTCCTTCTAAAACCTCTCTAAGCTTCCCTGACATGTTCATTTATCATTGCTTGGATCAAATAATGTTTCAGTTTGGGCGGAGGCGATGCAGTGACAGGTTATGCGCACTCTTGCTCTTATTCCGTGTTCAAGGTGCTCATCAATGCCCGTCTAAGGCAAGCAAGCCTTCCATCCCTCGGGTGTAGGTGAACTGGTACCAGTCTCGTCTGATAAAAGCACTGACTTATTGAACTGCTGGCTTCCGCAAGACATTGTTCAGGCCAAACCGCACTCAGCTGACATGACGACTTTGAATGGTACCAGAAAGCGCGGCGCGTCCCAGCAAGGGATTCATCAAAGTCAAAAGCTATAACCTTTATCCATCTGATTTTCTGGTCTAACGGGTGCGACCTTAACACTACTGATCTCTGTTTTTTGAAACATCCCTGGAAATTGAAGGAGTAACATGGGTAAAACAGCATGCTACTAGTATATCGCTATCCTCACATTACTGCTCTATCTGTTACCAGCTGGCGGGCGCGCACTACTGCGCGCGATTCATGACGATGTTGTGCAAAATGGGTTTGATCGGCACGACCACAGTTGTGTATGGAGTCGAATGGAAATTTCCTTTCCTCTACATCCAGCTGTGCTATTTATTTGGATAGAAGCAGAGAAGATGGCGTGATAAGAAAGCATTTCGGTACTATTATACTTCAGTTGCTTTGCATCGAACCCGTTTTGCACGTCATCGTCACGATCGCGCGCTGTAGTGTGCGCGAGCCAACGGTTTGGGTCATCATTGGGAGTTTGGATAGTTTAGACATCGATAGCTTTCTAATCGATTTCATCGACTGGTTGTTCACTTGCTGAGCATCTACTTCCTACACATTAATGGTAGATCCATATCCCTCATCGATGTTTATCGTTTTCGTGAACATGCTCAACTATTTGGAATTTTGCATAGTCTAGCGGCCGATACCCAGTGTTGCTGCCAGTACCGCATTAGAAAATGATTCCGAGTGAACCGCTTGCTTTGCTACCACAAATATTGGTTGTGTCATGATTATCAATGTAGTTCGCAGTATCAAAAGAAAGGCACCATTTTTTCGGACGCTAGACAATTCAGCGGTCGATACATGGGTCAGTGATATCAGAACCTAAAATGCTCATCCAATTCCACTGAGCATCAAACGCTTTCGTTAGAGCGGTCGTATAGTAGTAGCACACCATGTGAAGGATTTCATACCATCCCATTCCTAACAGTTCTTATCAGACTCTGTAAGCCGTTATCAGTTTCACTGAGGCACCTGTACCCAACAATAGCATTGAGCTCCCCGTACCCTAAAATACATGCAAATGTGAACATTCCACTGTTAGCCGCAAAAGCGTACCGCCCTTGGTGAGATTTTCCTTCTCACACTCCTAGTCGATCTTATCAACCATTATCAGTTAGGGTCATCCACTTATGAATGTCCCCATCCCACTCTGCTAAACACCCATGAGTGTCAGCGCTCTTGGATCAACGCGAATGGCGAAACGAATTTGACGACATTCGCCTTCTCATGCTCCTTATCAAATCTTATCAACTGTTATCAAGTTGGATCACCCACCGTTATTGTCCCCGTTTTACCCGCAAAACACTTGTGAGCATGAACGCTCCGGGACCAATGCGAAAAGCGAAACAGTTTGACGACTCTAGCCTTTTCACGCCCCTTATCGAATCTTATCAACCGTTATCAATGCGGGTCACCCACCATTAATGTCCCTGACCCACCCTGCTAAATACCTATGCGTGTCAGCGCTTCTGGATCAACGCGAAAGGCGAAACGGAGGTGACATTCACCTTGCGAGGCTCCTTATCAGACCTTATCAGCTGCTATCACTTTCGGCCCACCACCGTTGGGATTCCTTTGGCACCCCCTATATCACTTGTAAAATTCAGCGTTCCAGCTTTGCTGAGACGCGAGATATGAATTTCGTGACAGACAGACGGACAAACACACACACACACACACGGACAGACATACTAAGCGAATTATATATAGTAGGATAAGAGCGATTTTCAGAAGAAATGGATCCACGGAATTTTCGTGCACGATCCCTCAACACTTGTCACGGTCATTCCACATATGGGGATTTCTCATCGTGTGGGATTTCCCATTGTGTGGGAATAAGTGTCGTATCCGCAAATGGATCCGTTTTGATTGATACGCAGTTCTCTGGCTTTCTGACAAATGCGTACTTTTGCGCTGAGGGACGAACTGTGTGCCGTAGTGCTAAGAAGGACTACCAGGGGTTGCGCCCTATACTCAGCTTGCCACGTTGAGAACCCAGATTTGCTACCCCAACTACACCATCCCTTCTCGGCTGACCGACTGCTCTTGTCCACTGCGCTTGGTGTCAGTGTCTCCCGTTCAACCCAGTTTGGACGCTGCACGGTTACTTGTACGTCCACTGCTATTATACTGGACACCCCCTCTACCAATAAATGGTATTGATAAATGCGTAGCATATTGATTGCCACCCACATATATGAACTAAGTACCATGAGGTGGGAAACCCGTAAACCACATGAACCAACGTGCTTGAATGGCATTTATGCCTACTTCGCAAGTGAGGAAACGCCTATATTGAAGGAACCTACGGAATCGGTCTCTAGGGGAGCCGAGAACTAATTAACCCTGTCGTCGTGCGTGGCAGCATTACCCGGGGTGTTCATCAAGTGCGGTCGCATAACAGCAGGAGACGCAAATTTCTCCATCCTCCATTCCACATCTTTGCAAACGCCATCCGCAATGATAGACGACGACGCATCAGGAACTGCTTAGTTAAGCAGCCGCGTACGTGGCCCATTCTCCATTACACATCTTTGCAAACGCATCAGAACTAACTAACCCTGTCGTTGGCGACGACAAGCGTGCTGGATGACTTTTGCGTAGGTACAGACAGTGGACGACAGAGGGCGGAGATGGGACCAACCGCTTGGGGAGCAGGAAGAGCAGAGACTGACCGAGAATGATTTTACGCCTGATGCCGGCACGGCCAAGAATATTACGGAGTACTGTAGCTTCTGCGCGATGGAACCTCAGCACGTGAATCCGCTCATCACTGCTTTACACAACAAGTCCGATTTGATAGCAACTGTGTGTAGAGCTGAAGAACGGCCACATCAGCTGTAGGAGAGTCGTGCACGTGTCACAACAAGCTGTGCTCACGGTCTTTCTTTTTCGAGAAACTGCTTCAATACGAATAGTCGAGGTTATTTTCGACAGGCTTTCAAGGAATATGAAGCAAAACATGGTCTATCGAAAGTCGTCTTGGACTCCTTCACAAACGAGCAATTATTTTTCTTGGGCTCTGCAATGGTAAGGCTGAAGACATTTTTGTTCTGTAAGTAAACCAGTAGCTGGAGCAGATAATACTGTGTAGTTATTTACTATATATCTGAAAACTTTTTCTTTGGCTTTCCTGACCTTTCAAATGATCGATTTTTTAAAATCCAAGACTAATGAAATCCTCTAGTGAACCTTCGTAATAAATGGAGCGATTCAATTTCATGTAGCTCTGGATTTTTGCTGCGATCCTTTTTACAAGCGTGGAAAAGAAACCGACATGTAAGAAAAGATGATCGATTCGGTGTAGGGAATGAAAGGAAAAGCGACGTTGCACATATTCTTTTGTCTCGAATTTTTTCCCATTCTGTCGTTAACACAATGGTATCTGAAACTGTGGAATGGAGTGTAATGCAAGTGTTCCGGTGATTAATGCGGGGTTAGGTCACCTACTTCACCAGACGATTGGTTTACCGCCAATTTCAAGATCTTGACCTCTGTAGGTGGTCTACTTATGTCAAAGAAAAGGGTTGAAGAGTAAAGGCAGGTAGTTGTTAAGTTGATTATCCAGTAATTGACTTAGGAGAATTGACTCCATCAAATACAATTTCTAGCCGAAAGCAGATACGATCCATGTTGAAGCTGGAAGCCAGTCACTGTAACATTCCATAATACAAAGCTTTAATCTTACAGGACTGTTAATTTCGTCGTTTCTAGTAAATTACCCCCACACCAGCACTGATGACCTGACCTGAAACGCTGGTCGGAACACTTGCATGCCATCCACGCCCTCTGTGCGCATATAGCGATAGTTTTGATTGTTCTTGCAGCAACCACACATGATACTGTAACAAAGCGACACAACTCCTAAACAATTTCAAGCTCACGTCAAGAAAGATTAATATCTCAACTCGTATCAAAAGTAGTAAGAGGCACACAGCAGTGCCTAGCATATCCTCAGTTTGGTACGTGATCTCGTCAGTTTCACGCTTATATTTCAGAATTTTTGTGCGAAGATGTCCGACTTTTCTTTGTATCGACAACTGGACAAGGAGCATTCGCCGGGAATGTATCGGTACGTAACGTCTTCAAATCGAACATAGACATCTTGTGTCATTACTGCTTCAACTATGTGAGGATAGTTTTGGCCCAAGTTAACAATGTCATACATATTTACCTGAAGCCAAGTTTCTCCTCCACTTTGATGCCCAACTGTCGCTGCTTGTTTTCGATTGAGATTCATTTCACTTCCTCCCATTGATGAGCGAAGTCAGTTCATTCGCTCACAAGAAAAAACTGCTTTTACGGCAGCTCTGTAACTGTATCTGTAACTGAAATCGCTCCAAGAGACTTCATTACAGAGAGTTCAAACTATTCAAATAATTTCTCCGCCCACCACAATCATAGGTGCGCTTGATGATCTGCGCAAACCTGGTGGTGTTGGCTAACAATAAAACTTGGCAGTTATGGAGACGGCTTAATATCAACCAGTGAAGCAGTAGGCTTTTGTGCTGTTTCAATAGGAGTGGAAACAGCACAAATTTCTCCGCCCACCACAATCATAGGTGCGCTTGATGATCTGCGCAAAACAGAACGGGGGGGAAACAGCCCCTAGAACCTACTTCTAAACGCACCAATGCTGTAACAGGGTGGATTTCGCTGTTGTGATTTGAATAACGATCAGAAGTGCTGCAAAAATATGCGCGACAACTTAATGAAATACAATCGAAGTGCCGCGTGATGTTCAAGAAATTCATCGTGTGGATACGGCATCTCCTTCGAAGTTAGATTCCCTTTCCTATTTGATAGAAAAGGGAAAAAGGAGCAACCTCCCAGGTTGCAGCATCATGAGCATGTACCGATCACAGCGTGTGCATAGAATTGGAACCCGTTGTCACGAAAAGCACTGCATGAACGCAGATGTGAAAAGAATTGTGCACGGAAAACGAGTTTCTCTGTTACCCATATATTTATGTTATATTTGCTTGAAGGTAAAAGGTACATATCGCGATAATCGAATGTGTTGACTTACCTTACCTTCTTGAAACAGTGGATCCTTAGGTAACAAGTCAGACTGCACCTTTTTCGCGTCGCCCAGGTGTACTATCACAGCCCTACACCTCCTCGAACCCACTGCGGCGCCGCCCATTTCGCTCAGTTGACCAATAAGAGAGCTCAAGTGGGTGGCGTCGCAGTGAGTTCGAGCAGGTGTAGGGCCGTGGGCCGTGATAGCACACCGGGGAGACGCGAAAAAGGCGCAGCCTGACCAGTTACCCAAGGATCCAATGTTTCAACAAAGTAAATCGACTCATTGGATTATCGCGAAGTATGCCTTTACCATGGGGAGCATGCAAAGTTTACCGCGAGAAAGCAAGAATCCGGCTGAGATACAGCTGCTCAAAGAGAAAGGGGGGGGGGGGTCAGAGTAAGTGCCTCGCCTCGGAGATGCATAGTGAAAACAATGAGTTACGTAAGCAGTCACACTCTTCGATTCCATTCGCGGTAGACGACAGGCCGGGGCATTTACCCAGAAGAACCCGTCAGCCTCTCCTCGCCCCGTCCGTCACTCTGTGTAGGTTTATATTGACCGGATTCTCTTTTATTTCGCATTCGGCCCTTATTAGGCTGACGCAATATGTCGCGGAACGCGACTGTCCCTGTGGGCGCACCGCGCGCCCGGCCCCGCCCCCAGTCCGTGGCTCTATAAAAGGGGTCGCCTCTGCCAGTCGGTGCTTACACACTTTCCCCCCGGGAGGAGAGGGCACCGGGCTATGGCTGCTAGGATGCCAGGCTGGACTGTAGAGGGTAAGAGCTTGTCTCTTACGCTCTGCAGGCCGACATGGACGCGGTGCGGTCGGGCGGACCGCGGCCGGCTTGGTTGAGCGCTGGCATGCCCACGTCCGTTACACCCGAGGACGTGGACGGCTGCAGGCGGGGTAGATAGCCTGCAGGGTGCAGGAAGTTACCGCAGTTACCTCTGATATTCCAATAGTTGACCCTTGGGGGGATGAAGCACGGTCGGACCTGAGTCCTGGCAGGAAGATAAGAGTAGGGCGACTATTGTGGATAATATATGTATAATAAATATGGGTGCTGTAATCCTTGTACTTGCTGTCGTATCAAGGGCAATAATAGGTAGAAGTGTGAGAGCCAGTACCTCCGGGAAGCGGCGGCCATACTGTGGGGAAAGCAGTATGGTTCCTGGGGAAGCCCATGGGAGCAGTGACAACCCGCAGGCATAGCAGCCGGGTGGCGTAGAGTCCGGAGACCCGTAACCACGATGCTGTTGCGCTAGCGATTAGGAGGGCAACCGCCCGACGAGCCGCAACACAATATCTATGTGTGGGTAACACAGATCACTTCTCATACATTACTCACTGTCAGCTCAATTGAACTTAATTTTCTGTGCATAACTCAGTTCAATTGTCCAAAGATTGAGGAGAGATTTCGGTCAAAGGTTAGTCAAGAGCGAAATGAAAGCTGCATGCAAGTTTTTTCATAATTTGTCCATTACCAATCAGACTATCACACAGTACTCTGATACAGTGGAACTATGAGATGTGAAAATGATCTGAATTGGTTTCATCGATGTCGATGGGCCGTTATCGTGTAGTTCCTCAGAGTGAAACGTGGTCTTCTTTGCGCAAGTCACCAAAAACCCGGTTCGTGGTTGAAACTCTATCTTGTTACTGACATCGGGATAGGTAACAGTTTGCTCACAATGCATTCAATGCCCAACCCTTTGGTGACTCATAATCATACACCACTATCATATCTCTATGAACAGCCACTACTTTTAGAGTCTAGAAAAACATTGCTCGGTACCCTTTGTTCTCGCCTTGTTGCAACTGACATCACCTCCGCAACGAAATGTGTTTGGCCAATGGTCAACCAACATTGGGCCATAGTGATCGTTTGTGGTAATGGGCGGTGCATTGGGTTCTGCCATAATGGCTTGTTATCAGCTCTTATCATTCTTCATCATTAATCAGTTCAGCTTCAGCTCATCCACTATCAGTGACCTTGTGCGACCCTCGTAATATTTATAAGTGTTGACGCCACTCTGCCATTTCGAAAACTTTAGCGACTTCGGGGGGCTTTCGTCCTTAGCTGTGTAGTTGCCATTTATAAGGCTTTATCAGTTTCGCCCAATCGCTGCTAGTGCCCTTGTTCAGCCCCATATGACGCTTCTGCGCATCAGCTCTTTGCTGTCAACGCGACACGTGCGACGGATTTAGTGTCACACAAATCCTGACATTGTTTATCAACCCTTATCAGCAGTTGCATTCGATTTTGGTCGTCCACAGTTTATGTCTCCCTCTCTCCTATGCCATATGAGCGTCAACACTTCACTCTCAGCCCGTAAAGAGTAGCGTGTATGAAAACCCTTGACCCTCTACTACGCTAACGTATCCATTGCTCTCAAGCCTTTTAACCTACCTCTAACGTTCCAGTATCACCTGCTTCATCACTTGTAAAATTTTCGTAACCTGGCTGCTACATTAGATATAATTTCATGACACATGGACGGCTGAACACACAGACATACGTATGCACACATCATGGCGGATTATATACAGTAGCGCTCAAAAGTCTTCGGCCAAAACTTTTTTGCCATAACTTTTTTTCTACTTGACCAAATTTGACAAAAATTTAATATGTGGTGCCTGAAACTATGGTCAACAATTCCTTCTACTTGAGCGCCGCTTGCCACTTTTCATGATTTTTTACAAGAATTTACTACAAGACCACCCAAAAAAAGTAAGAGGCTTGTTCAAGAAAAACGGCTTTCTATACAAAAACAAAAAGAGCGAGCCTCAGAGAACATTAATATTCTGTAGAAAGACCACGACTTTTGATGACAGCGGCACAGCGGGACGGCATAGCGATGGCATGCCAAAATTAAAAAATTTCATATAACCACGTAACCTACACCGTTGCGCGCCAAAATAGTATATTAAGTATGCCGTGTCTCCAAGTACAACATACTAAAATTTCTCTTAGATCGGTGCAGTTGCAAAAAAGTTACAAGTGAAAAACCCCAAGTGAAAGACCATTTCGCCGAAGACTTTTGAGCGCTACTGTACATCTAGTTGGGCTACCGCATAGTACTGCGCGAATTACAAAATAGAATCACGTAATGAAGAAATGGTCGATGTTGAGCAGAAGATATCGACGGATTCCACATCGCTCAGTTCCACCTTATAGGCAGGGATGACAGCTGGTAACTCCACAGATGCCTATCATACCTATTGTTACTATGGATTCCAAGTAGTTTAGCAGACCCCGTTCCTGTGATATCGGAGTCGAACGTGTATTCGTGTGTATTGTATTCGGTTGCTGAGCATTCAGTGCTTAATCTATTAAAAGTTAATATTCTAGTCAGTTACTATCGCCCTGAAGAAGGACACCACTTTTTGGAGGCTCAGATGATATAGCGGTCGATACCCTCTGTAACAACGATATCGACGATCGATGTAAATGAATCGGGAATGGAATACTTATCCACTATTTATTCAACACTTTGTTAGAAATGTTCACTATCGGGGGTTTAGATAGTTTAGGAATCGATAGTTTTATGTTTGATTGCATCCAATATTGGTAGCAACTCGTCCACTTTCCCTTTGAATGTGCACATTCCACTGTCAGCCTGGAAAGGGAATTGGAATTGGTGACATTCGCCTTCCGACACTTCTTATCAAATCTTATCAAACGTTATCTGCTTGGATCACAATCACTAAGACCCCGTCCCACCCAGTGAAACACCTGCGCATGTCAGCACCTTGGAATAAACGTGAAGGGCGAAACGGATCGGCAACACCGTTATCAATGATCACCCTTCATTGATGTTCTCGTCCCACACTGCTACTTGTAAGTGTCAGCGCTCTAGGATCAAAGCGGTAGACAACCTTGATGAATTTCGCCTTCTGACGCCTCTTATCAGCCCTTATCTGCTGCTATCACTTTCGGTCCACCACGGCTACTCTGGCTCCCAGCTTCGCTGCGACGCGACATATGAATTTCATGACAGATAGACGGACATACACACACGCACAGACCGTGGCGTAAATTATGTGAATTTCACCGCTTTGAGTAATTGCATTCGATGGAAGTGGGGTCACTTTTTCAGTGACTGATTGAGGGACATTCGTGCCTTAATGACTAGCCGACGTGTCGCGATAACGTTTAATCTTCCCACACAGCGGCAGCAGCAAGGCGCCTATAACGCTTATAACGTGGGAGCACATCATGGGTGACACAATACTAATGCCCTGGTCTACATCCATGGGCGTTTGTTTTTCTGTATAACCGCTCACAAATTTATGGGTGTGATAAGGAAGACGTTCCAGAAAGTAGACCGCTCAAAATTTGAAGTTCTTTGAAGTTTGAGTGAATTTGAAGCTTGAGATAATGTTCGTTATTGATTATACCCTCTACTTCTGCACAGGTTGCTTATGGTGCCTATTGCTGCATCGCGTACGATCCACACGATCGTAAAATTGCAAAATCACATAATTGCAAAATCCCCAGACTGCACTGCAGGCTACTGTCATGCGCTCTCACTTGGGCGTACTACTATTTCCCGAGTTCTTCACCACATTGGGTCGTGAGTGGCATCGGAGCAGTTTCGTGGAGTGAAAATATCATGCTGAAGTGGGTGTGAGCACGGCACTTGCGATTCCGCAGTTTTGCGATCTTTGCGGCACCCGTTCATGTGCGCGCCGCCGACACCACGCCGACGCTCTCGCGACGCACTCTGTTTATGAAGCTCTGCCAAGCCATACCACAGTGGCGAGAGCCCGCACAGATCTATGAAAGATTAAAGTCCTGGCGAGAATATTGGCATAGTGCTGAAATGTGGCAAGATTCGCGCGCTTTCGCCACAGATTTGCGCGATCCCTCGCCACGATCATCGCACTGTATATGGTTCTGTCGAGCGTTGCGTGCGCTAAATTATGGCGAATGGACGTGCGCGCACATTTCGAACAACTATTCAAAGATGGTGTATTTTTCTCTGCTTCTCTCCTTTTTATAGTGTTGCCGTATTCATACCTAACATATATGACCGGGAAAATGTATCGTTGCGACCATGGTTGGAGTGTACATCTGAGCGCCATCTACCGATCCATTAAACGCTACAAGGAGCTAAAGACCGAGAGCGACCGATCTGGACGAGGGTGGGGGGGGGGGCGTGTAACTGTGATCACAACCAGCAATCTGAGTAAGGTGCACGAGAGGATCCTCAGAGAGCCGTCGCGTCCGGTCCGCCGAATGACTCGAGAAATGGACTTTGAAGAGACTTCCACAAGAAAAACTTTGTTCTTCACTTCGAAAGGCGTAATTGGACGTTCCAGCAGGACGAAGGTCTGTCTCACAGGGCACGTATGGTCCAGAACTGGTGCGAGACCAATTTTTCCTACTTTATCAGCTTTGACGAGTGGCCAGCTAATTCACTAGATTTGAATCCTATAGATTACAGCGTGTGTTCGGTTCTAGAGACAAAGGCTTGCGCAAAACCGCACCGCTTTGTGGAATCTACAGAAAGCGTGGGACGAGTTCAGCGCGCCGTACTTGCGTGACACGGGCGATGCTTTCATGACGCGTCTGAAGGCCTGTGTCATTGCCAACGGAGGGATTTTCGAAATTCACTGATTGTGCATAATTGATAAGTGAGCAATGAAGGTTACTATGTCTTCGGTTTTTCAAAACTGTGATGCTCTCGTTCTAGGTGATTCGAATACATTTTCGCCATAATTTTGGCGCACCCGTAAAGCTCTTCGCCGCCGGTGTTTTAAAGTATGAAAGTGGCCTGAGGAGGTGGCGTCATCGAGGAGGAGTTAACCACACAACAAAAACGATATCATGAACATATGCAGAAAATGGAATGCTTAGTGGGTTGTCGAGGACTGCCTGAGTTACACATATATTGCACATATGCATTGTGTTTGTATCAAAGCTCCGAGCTACTCTTACACAAAAGAGGAAAGGTTTTGCTACATAGTTATCCTCCAACAAGGCTATGCGATTCACATCCGGGCTCAAATCTTACGGCATGGCTTTCTAAGAGTGAATTGAAGAGGATCTCTCACTCAATAATGACATGTTACCCTTGACTTTTCAAAATGAGTGGCAGCGCTTCCAGATTTGTAGATTCTACTGTAGGGTCATATCAAGTACAAAGACCCTTGCATGTACAGAATTTGTAAATCGGTTCATATTTTAGGGTGAACACTGTGATTTCGAATTTTCCTCCTTTTGGTCAAGCATTCTTCTGCTCACCCACCTCGCCGATGGCAAATGGATCAGAATGCTCATTATGGTAAAAAGAAGTGTCACTGCTATTGCATACTCTCCGGATGAAAAATGTTTTCTATGAAATGCTTCCTTTAAGAGCTTCTGTCTGTATACAAATTAATCTGTAAATAAAATAATTACGTCTTGAAACATATAAAAAACATGACATATGCATATATTTCTATTATATATTCTTCCGGAATGTTTGATCACCTATATTGAAGGAAGAAAAAGTGTGCCGTAGCTTCGACGGGTGACGGTCGAGACATTCTTCCTGAGCGCGGTCTATTCATATTCGCCACGTGGCAGTGGCACACCTTTCTCAAGAAAATTTCTTCCCGAATTCCCGATGTCATTCTAAGCCGAATAGCGAATCTGAAGCTTTCGACACTTCTGCTTTAGTGAGCAATTCACGAGAAAACTTTCGCGGCGTCCAGTGAGACAGACAGCAAAACAGTGAAAACCCACGCTTTGATTCCGAAACGACCCTTTTTACAGGCAGTATCAGTTTTTCCAGCCGTATTTGTACATCAAAAAGGTTCAGTGAAGCTTCGGTAGGAGGCAATGTCACCATGGTGTTTAGAAGAGCGACTTGATTGAAAACACCAGAAGTTAACGGCTTTTGATCATAACCAGCTGGGGTGGCGCAATGTGCTGTACCCAACATACACTAGGATCGATGTTAGTCAAGCGATATACACAGATCGAACCCATATCGCATAGTCCTAAGAAGAGTTACCAGGACCGCTAGCGCGATCAGTTAGTACCTCTGCATCTCTGTGAACATCCATCACAATTTGTTGTTTTCACGACCGATCATTTTGCCACAACTGATACATGGTACTTGAGCTGCAATAACTGTTGAACTTATCGATTATCATTGCGCATCTAACACATGGAACACACTGTTTATAATATTTAGATATCTGGATGAATCGAGCTCCGTTGTAATCATTTTTCATGACACAAGCTCTTCTGTGACTTTACCTATTGCTATGCCATCCTACCCCATACAAAGGGGGTCTGCCTGCCTGTCTGGTGTTTGTTTGACAGTGTTTGTCCAGAATCCATTGCTTGCGTCGCAACAATCATATTTTTACAGGGGCACACTTTTGCGCATGGCTCACGTCCACCAAGTGTACAAGGCAGAGGGCAATGAAAGAGGTAAAAGTGTTGTGGCAAAATATCCCTGAAATCTTCTTCGAAAGCAGGAACGAGCTCTGGCTCATTACCTTCACCGCCATAAAAATATGTTTATGTTTGTGTTCATTACGTCTGCTTGAGGCATACGTGAGAAAAGACAGGTCACAAAAAAAAAACAGAACAACAAAATAAATATCGACAGCTCTTTAACAGGAAAGTACAAAACAGTGGAAATGACTAACAATTTCAATCATCTGGAGAATTAGGACTTCTAGTTTTCTCGTAGCTTATTTACAACATATCGTTTGAAATGAGCCTGCGAAAGAGTGGGTGGTGTGCTTTTGGACAGCTTCAAATATCGTTACCCGCTCTAAAAGTGAAACTATTGGCCCGGAGGCTAGATCTAGGATGATCCAAGGAAATTTTCATGGATCCTCCTCTAGTCTTGGAAAGAGACATTTGAACAAGCTGGATGAACCAGGCCCACACGCGCCCCTTATCAATTTATGAACCAAACATAAGTCGAAAACTTTGCTCCTTACTTGCAAAGACTGCAGTCCAAAGTGTTTATTACGTATAGCAGCGTTTGGTGTTTTTGAGTACGAAAAGCCGTCAACACGAATGAACAGTTTACGAGTAAAATTGTTCTGAACCCTCTGTAGTGCGTGAATATGCCTCTTAGTCAAAGGATTAAAAACAGTGGTGCTGGATTCAACCAATGGTCGTACATAAGCTTCATATGCTCGAAGTAATGCTTTTCATTCGCTATGTTTAAAACTTTAAATATCTGATAAGTTCGAAGCTAGGATGTTCACCTTCCTCCGAATGTGCTCAGAAAAGTTCAGTTTGTTATCATAGTGAAAGCCGAGATCCCTGACAGATTCAACAGCAGATACCCAGAAGCAAGAATGAAATATGAAGTACTCAGTCGGCACAGTCGGGCTATAGAGCACCTACGGCATTAAGGTCCGCGTGAAACAAGAACTCCCCCAGCAAGGGGTTTCATAGTGCACGTTCTCGTTCTTGGATTGATGGGCCTTAGGATTCCGGAGAAAACGGATTGTTTAGGAACGCCACCAATATGGAGTCCCTCAGGTACCCATAGTGAAGAGACCTTAGCAAGACAGTGAACCAAGGTGACGTAATCTCGGATTTTGCCGAGTTTTGGTGACACATCAGGTTTACTCATAAGAACCTCCCGATCCTACTCGAGCAGGAATCTGTCACGTTGAGTGATAGGATGAGATCTGTTACTAAATTTGGAAATGGAAATGTCTCACTAAAATCGCTAGAGTTCGACTACTATAGTGATGAAAGCAGAAAAAAAGACACCTTTCTTGGCACCCCATGTATAGAAAGATAACACTGCCGTAGCCGCTCCCAGGCCCGACTGAGAAAGGGGGAGGGTTGGTGCGAAGGGCTAGCAACCCTCGCGCTGTAAAAAAGATCCGAGCTAAAGAAACGACGAATAAGCATAAACCCGTTGAAGATTGGAAATCGGGCTTCAGCCTTGTGACGGATACCCCATGCTAAGTTCGACTTTCTCACCTAAAAAGGAAACATATATTAGCACCTGGAATGTTCGCTCATTAAATCGGACCGAAAATCTTGCCCAGCTATTTCGAGAATTAACAACTACCAGATCGACATACTGGGAGTCTGCGAAGTTCGCTGGTTGGGCAGTGGCCGTATGTTGAGCGAGGACAAAACTATCTCATATTCTTGCCACGAGGAAAAACATGAAAGGGGTGTGGGAGTCATTCTCAATAAAGAAGCAACGAACGCTCTCATCGGATGGAAGCCCGTGAGTGCTAGAATAATTTTGGCGCATTTCTTGAGCAGGCACACGCGCATTACGATCATTCAAGTTCACGCACCTACGGAGGATATTGACAATGAGCTGAAAAATGTCTTCCACGAACACTTCAAGATACACTAGATGAGGCCCCCCGGAGGGACATCAAGATAATTCTTGGAGACTTCAATGCACAGATGGGCGGCGACCGATATGGACTCGAGAGAACGACTGGCCCGTTTGCGTCCGCCACCCGCTTCAGTAACAGTGGTGGACGAGTTTCTTTTTGCAACCACAATGAGCTCTGCGTCGGGAACACTTATTTTGGAACACTTATTTTTAGCACAGGAGGATACACAAGAAAACGTGGAGCCCACCTGATAAAATGAATTCCACCGAGATCGACCACGTCTGCATCAGCCGCGAATGGAGAGCATCTCTTCAAGACGCTCGTGTATATCGCTGTGCAAACATTGGTTCGGATCATTACTTAACAACGGCTGCGGTCCAAATCAAGCTGAAGAAACAGAGGAAGATTGGAGATTGGAGAGCTACGAAACCGATTAAGCCTACTAAACTATCTGGAAAATCTCGAAGAAGAGTGGACAGCCCTCAAGGGAACTGTTCGTGCGTGCGCTAAGAAAATAGCCGGTCGAAGACGGGATAACCGAAGAGAACAATGGATCCAAATGGGACATGGCAAAAAATAGACGAGAGAAGACGCATGATGCTTCTAAAGAAAGAAGCCAGAACTGTCGAAAAATTGAATGAAAGGAGTCGCAAATACAGTGAACTAGACCGTATAGTCAAAAAGTCATGTCGTCGCAACAAGAAAGTATGTCATATACGAACAGGTGTCGAGGCCCAGCGAGCTGCAGATCGTGGAGGCACAAGGACCCTGTTTCGTATTGTGAATGAGCTCACAGGAATATCGAGCAACTCGAATGTGCCCATCAGAGATAGGAACGGTAAATTCCTTCTACTGAGCGATGACGTACAGAATGAAAGATGGCTCGAACATTTCCACGACTTCCTCAACTAATCGAGTCCAATAAACCTATCATATTGAAGAGGCTGACTTGATGGAAGATCTGAATGTCTATATCGGTCCAGTAACAGTTGATGAAACTATGCAAGCAGTCAAATGTCTCAAGAACAGGGGAGTCGAGGGATGGACGAAATCTCTGCGGAACTGTCAAAAGCAGGAGGTAGGCCTATGGCAGAGAAGCTAACAACCCTGCTGGAATACGGGAGAAGTTCCTGAGGACTCTAGGAGAGGAGACGGAAACTGGGGGGCGTTACGCTGCTGTCCGTGCCAGGGAAAGTATTCGGCGTAGTACTGCTACGGAAGCTGAGGAGCGCTATCAATGAAAGGCTTAGAGAAGAACAGGCGGTTTTCCGGAATGGAAGGTCGTGATGGGAACACACCTTCACCCTTAGCAACATCATAGAACAATGTGTGGAATACCGCCAGTCACTGTTCATCAAGTTCTTGATCTTCAAAAAGGCATTTGACAGCATTCATTGCGAATCACTGTGGAAAATACTCCGGATGTACGGTGTACACTTGCCCTTCATCAGGATCTCAAGAATGTGTATCTCAACTCGTCTTGCTGCGTAACGGCGAATATTGGTTGTACGGCTTTCTTCAAAATAGTTACGGAAGTACGGCAAGGATATAGGCAAGGTATTCTTTCACCGATATTGTTAAATGTCTGCTTAGACTTTGTCATGAAAAGGGCGATGAAACAGGAAGTGGAAATAGGCATAAGGTGGACTGGCAGAGATGGTTTCACGGATCTGATTTTTGAAGATGACATAGCCCTTCTCGCAGAGGATATTAACAAGCTGCAACACATGACCTCAAGCCTAAGCAGTGAGTCGAACAAAAATGACCTCCGTATCAGTGCGGGAAAGTCAAAGGTCATGCAGATCGGATTCCGTAGTACCCAAGCGAATATCGTGGTTGATGACGCACCGCTGTGATGGTGACGCCGAGATGGACGCACGTATAAGAATCGCAGAAGCGGCAGTAGTACTTCGACGCATACAACCGATCTGGGCGATGCCGTCTGTCTCGCGAAGCATCAAGCAGCAGTTATACCTGTCCCTTGTGGTTTTCACAGCACTCTATGCAAGTGTAACATGGAAAGATTCAACTAGCCTGTGCAAATGATAGAGCTTTCCACCAACGATGTCTACGACGGTCATGAAGATACGGTATACGGCACAGCGTAGGCTCCGACTGGCTGACCATATTCTACGTATGCCATCGTATCGAATTCCGCGAGAAACCATGTATTGGACTCCACCAGGTGTCAAGCGAGCAAGAGGCCGCCCCAGCAACACGTGGAGACGAACGTTTGATGATAATCCCCGAGTAA
Organism: Trichostrongylus colubriformis; assembly: GCA_963978905.1. NCBI lineage: Eukaryota > Metazoa > Nematoda > Chromadorea > Rhabditida > Trichostrongylidae > Trichostrongylus > Trichostrongylus colubriformis. The sequence continues at coordinate 43,335,537 of OZ022259.1, forward strand.
TGAATGTTTCTAGGAACGAAATCGAAGAAATGGCGCAGGATCGTCAACACTGGAGAAAATTCGTCGCCCGATGTGCCCAACAGCACGGAAGGAACTAAGTCCAAGTAAGGCGAGTCACAGAATCTGATACCTAGGCTTGGCCTCAGAACCAATCATTTCTGCTTGCAATAGTGTATTTTTGTACCTCAAAGGCAGTGATAGGGCACTTTTGGACGAACAGAGAACATATCATTGAAGTGGGTACTTAACGAAATAGACGGGTGTGAAACTAAGGAATATTTATCGGTTTCCAGCTCCCTACACACGAGAGAACTAGAACAACGATGAATTCCACATATTTCGCAGTTCTAACATTTAGTGAGTGTCCAGCTTTTTCTGCGGATTATATTACCACCGATTCACCAACCACACTTGGCTAAAAGGATGCGTAGAATAATGCGATTGCTTATCACATTTGTTTACAATGCTGAGCTATCTGGAAAACCCACACTTTCACACAATCACTTGATCTCAATGCGAAACTGTGGAAGGTTGGTGCTCCAAGTTTCATTGTGACAGGCTGTGGAAATGCTGGAAACAGTGTTCAGGAAACTCCACTCGTGCGGTTTACCACTTCGTTAACATCTCTTCATGTCTTATTGTCTTGTGGCTTCGTATGTGAGGTTTTGGCTTGTATAAGCCGAAACGTACAAAAAAGTCAATTTGCATGCTGTCGCAATGGAGGGGGTCGGTGAGGGGAGGGGGGTAGAGCTTATACAAAGTTGCAAATTTGAGCAACTTGCAGGAATCTTCTGAAGGCCATACTGCACACTTGGGCGCATATTTTTGCCTAAACCCTAGGAGGAAAGGGGTTGTTCTAATTCTAGGTAGAAGTAAGGTCCATAGTGGTGGGATTCCCCCACCTCATTGCGCTACCACCTTCGCTATCACTACTTATCGAAATACTAGGGAGTTGTTCTATCATGCGTAACAATCCAGCTAGTTCACCGTCTTTCCGATATTGGTGAAGAGAAGAAAGGGTTCAAAGCGGCGACGAACTTTTCAAAGTGATACGTCAGTATGGAATTACTCTGCATTTGAGCACCTGCCCACCGCCTGACTCTCGAACCACCTGAGTTATGGAGAAAGGAAACAATGAAGGCATTGAAAGCAGAAGCGGCTGGGCTGACTGAATCGGAAGAAGCTTGAAGGAGCATAAACAATGATGGGCAAAATTTCTCTGGTAGCAGACCTACTACCCGTTAATCCTTCCTAACTTTGTGTGTCTATATTCAGTGTGTCGGTCGGTATGGCTATTACCTTTAGGCTCTCCGCCCCAACTGAGTGATTATGATAAGGGAGTTGATAGAGTAAAGCAACCGCTTCAAGCAGCATGCACCTGATGGGTGTTGGAGTATCAGTGGAGAAATATCGTAGCGATAGCATTGACGACTTATATGAACACCTAGTTAGTACTCTCGCCGCTCCGCCATTCTGCGGTGTCCTCACGTCGCAATAGGTGTCAAACACGAATGGCATTAGATATGTCGGGTTCCATTAGGCTGCGTTCATATCCAACCAAATGTGATTTTTGGCGCATCAGTGCATCCTCGATTTGGGAATTTTGGCAATGCCACGCACAACTGCGTCATTTTACTTGCATTGCGGCAAGTAGCCAGAATCGAGGATGCGCCGACCCGACTGTTCTCTCAAATCACGGATGCGCAGATGCGCTCATTTTCTTGATCGATACGCATCTTCTACTATACGCCGATCCGCCAGAAATCCCATTCAGTTTTGTATGGGCGCGGCCTCACTCCATTCGCACAATGTTCTCAATGGATCATCGGTGCATTATTTTGCTGTAATCAAAGTGATTTTCAATAACCATGTGCTCCGTGATGCTCCGCTAACTGTGCAAGCAATGTGTACTCTCGCATTTGGGAAGGGGGGGGGGGGGCATTTTATAAAAAGTTGCAATAACAAAAAGCATCATGAAGGGATCTCTGAGAGGTCACCCTGCACATCATTCAGTCGTATATCTTTGCATAAGCCTTGTTGAAGGAGAGAAAGGGTTTCTTTCCTCTTCTGATTTTGTTTAAAACAAGTCCGTAGGCCTCGCCCTGCCAGCCGTCGGGAGATGGACTGTACGACGCCTTGACAACACTTTTTCCTTTACGTTTTTTTTGTCCCCACTCCGTTTTCGACCATCTGCGCAAGTACGATAGCTAACTAAGCAGACCATGACCTGCTAAAAATTTCATTTACTCATTACCCACCCTTAGGTAGGTCTAAACCAAACGGTAAAGTTCCCCGACATCTCAACATACCTGCATGCAATCTCACCTTCCTGACACCTAGTGACACGCCAGCACACCCCATAATGACGGCGAGAGTACAAAATAGGTGCTTATTAAGTAAGAGATGCTATCACTACGATAGCATGGCCTTACAATGATACCCAACATCCATCAGTTTCTCCCTCCCAGAGCGGTTGCTTTGCTCTATCTTCCCCTAATCACAATCATTCACTTGCGGACGGATAGACATACCAACAAACCTACCGACAAACCTACCGACAAACCGACACACAAAGTTAATGGTTTATATAATAGAAAAAAGATAATGTTAGGTGGATGACCCCTACCCCTCACTGCGATAGCACCACGCAATGTTCTGAGCTTGTCAAGGATCCAACGCATCCTTTATCCAGGCCGTGCGAAGGTGGAAGGGCGCTCGTAAACCTCTCGCGTCCAGGTGCCGGTCTGCCCCTAAGCGCCTTACCCGGAGACACATTGCCGTGATCGGCGAGATGGACTCACCCTGGAGAGCTAAGGGTCTTGCCGACCTAAGCCTCTCCCTGATGCCGGTACACCGTAGCCAACCATCTCTAACCTATGCCTGTCCACACACCCTACCTCTACCCACTAACCATCGAGCCCTGACAGCCACATCACTGGCAACCTACACAACAGCTACCACAACATAATAGAGCACAACATAAATACACAATATGCATTCATAACGCAATAAACATCAGTACAATATATCCACCTGACTCCCAAAATCCTGTCCACTAGAGCGACTCGCGACAGTCGGCTGACGCAGTAAATCGATATCCGGCTGGTGTTACGTAGCCATATGGCCGACGATGTCTCGCATGGGAACCTTAACACATGGCTGCCTCCAGTCGGTGAGCAAGGGTAGACACCGGCCAACTCATGTGCCAGCGCTCCGCTACTCGAGAACTGAGAGTGCCAAGCATTCCAGATCCTGCTTAGTATCATGACGTTACCTGGTGAAAACCGACTTGCAGTTGGCAGGCGGCCTTATATACCGGCTTCAACCACAGATGGCGGAGCCACCGTACGTCGCGAGGTGCGGCGAGCGGCGCTGCTTAGCGAGGATGGGCCGGGGAGCGCGGTGGGCTCGTTGTCGGCCGACGTCGGTAATATTCCTCACAATGATATGGAGGAATCATTCTTGTCGTTATCTGCATCTGACCGCTGTCATTAACTGCTGTTTTCGAATAGATTACTCCCCCTCCAAGAGGTCTTCTAGATAAAGGCATGGTTTCCAGAAAGCATCTCCTAAAACTCCTCAGCGACGGTTAATAGGTAAATCGTTTGATGGCTTCTACTGCTTACTCTACTTTTGAAGAGACACGTTGAAAATGTTTCCTCCTGTCTAACAGCTCTCCTCCTCTGCACGAAAAAGGCTTCAATTGTGTCTTTTGGCCTCACTCGTTGTGTATTCCCTCATAGCTATGCTGAGTAAGTTTTTCGAAAATAGATGTAGACTTGAGAAAAGGGAGGTGAAGAGTGATCCATGCAACCCTTTTTCCCCTAATAACTACAATTTTTGAAAAAAAAAATGCAGGATCCTCTCAATGCTACTGATGGTGCACGGATGCTTTGGTGGCATACTTGATTTTTGTGGCTATGATGTACATGATCACAATGCAACTATTCACCGATTACTTGCCGATTATATAAAGTTTTCAGTAAATTACAAGGTAAGTATGTTTCGAAGCAGCACATATGGTGCATATGCTATGACTGAATTCGTCATTTTGCATCATTGACAGAACTGGTGGTAAATACTAAGTCATGATACTGAAAGATTCCGAAAGAAAGAATCCCGAAAATAAAACAGGTAGCTTGCTGGAACCTTAGAAGTTCCAGTCCGAGTCGTAATTTCAAGTTTTCGGGGTCATAGTAATCCGTGCATGTGCTACACACTGGCCGTCCCCTTTGCCTAGTATCCATGCGATCTCATTGCTATTCGTTTCTAGTGACGTACCTGATTCCCAATATTGGATCTTTCGAGAAGTTCTTGCGGTTTTCCATCTTCAACTTCAAATTAGCGTATCTCAATCAATAGAAAATTTTACTAACCGCGTTAACAACCATTAGAATCAAGCGGGTTTTTGCCAAGAAAATACAGGTCTGTTTTTGCCGGTTGTCTGCCGGAACTATGAAGGTGTAGAAGCGAGGAATTCATCGATGACCGCTCCATCATCGTGTTGGGCCTCAGCGGGTTTTTTTGCAGGAAACTCTTCAGGAGTAGTATTGGTCATCTGTATGAGTTAGGTGACGGGAATATGGTGGATACGGTGGAGTTTCGTAGGACAGCTCATTCAAGTTCTTTGCGGCTGTTCATGGGACTTGTATCGTTATTGTGAAGAAAGATAGGTTTCCTCCTATTAGCCAATCCTGGGCCCATGATGCGCACTTTGCGATGCATCTCGCCGGGCTCCTCACAATGCTTTTTAGTCGTTATGGTTCCACATGGTGGATTAGTCCAGCCCGATTAGTCGCATACCACCGTACCGTCACCATGATGACGAGGCTGACTGCGGCGAGCTTGACGTCTCTCCAGCCACTGTACAGATTATTGTCAATTGTCGGACAAAATCCCTTTCTTGTCACATATCGCGATAAGTTTGAGGAATGAGTAATTTTTATTCCGCAGAAGTTGAGTGTGCGAGGATGGTGGTACGGATTTGCCATTTGTCTGCTGTGTTCTAGGAACTTTAGAAAATCCAGAATTCACTTTAGACATAGACGTTACTATGCTCTGATAAACAGTGAAGCGAGCTTGATATGCCATAAATAACCTTAGCGAAGAGCTAAGAAAATATTCAAAAGGTGGAATATTCGAAAACGCGAGATCCTTCCCAACCACCCAGTAACACGTTGTGAGAATGTTATCGCGATATAGATGGTTCCGTGAGCTTTGCGGGGAGTGGTGAGCGGATAACTGTGCAGAGGGAAGTACTACCGCGACTCGCGTCGTCATTCGGCACAGACTTTTTCTCGTTTCGTCGCTCCGTTCGCGTAAGAGGGAGCATGTCGCACTACAAGCAGAGTGTACTACGCGTGACTGGTGAGAAAGCCAACGTTGATCGCATTTTTACAAGGGAAGGATGGCAAGTCGAAGTGGCCGTTCGAAATGGGGTTTATACCAATGATAGGACTCGGGATGCCATTCACCATTCTGCATTCCATATCTGCTGTGCGTCTCTGGGAGCAGAGATACAAGCGTTGAAAGAGAAGCAACTCAGCACATATGCGATAGGCAAGTGGAACAGATGTGTGCTTCGATAGCCAAGGGTTATGTGCCAGGACTCAAATTCGAGGGGTCACGTTTTCAGATCCTTGCTGAACGTGCCTTTCCGTATTTTCCCAAATCACTTCCCGAACGTTACAAACAAGGAATTACATGCTCCGAGAGCTTGATCTCACTACGAAAGAGCATTTCTGAGGAAATGAATCCATTTTTGCTATTTTATCATGTACATTTCCACTTCTGCGTTTATTGCCTTTATAGTATTTTACAACAAATGTGGTAATCTAAATCAAAGTGATAAAAACAAAGAAGCTTTTCGTAGTGGGAACACCGAATAAAGAATAGCTTGTCACAGCCTACAACCTCACGATTCTCTATCAAATCTGTGGGAAATGAATAATGAATAGGTGTTTGAGATTCGCCTGGATGTTCATCACGGTACCCTTCAGCGTACCATGAGTGAGAGAAAAATGTTGTATCTGGGTGCGCAAAACTGGGAATATGAGAGGAACTATGCGAATTATGGAATCGCGTGCGTGAACAGAAAAGTCTAAATCATGACTTATGACGAAAGAAGTGAATCGCTTATACATGGCTTCAATGGGCAAGAAGAAATACACATCAAGTGGTTGTATTTGTGATGTGGCTCCTGGTAGAATATTCATTATTTTGATCTGCTTACCACTTGGAATTGCAGAGCAAATAGCATAATGGTCTTTGAATGGAGTCCAGGAGTCGACCAGAAGTAGAGTTGAAGAAGGGAAGTCAATCGAGCTCACCCAATCCAGCATTAGTTGCTTACTCATCATATGTGAGGTGCTGGTTCTCACATCAAAGTAAAAGCTTCAAAACACTCCCTATCCGGAAGCTTTCCACTCACTTCCTGTTGAAATAACTTTCAAAGAAAGCATAGCAAGCAAGGTGTCATTTTATAGAACCAACTTGCAGCACTACAAAAAGCTTTTCTGATAGATGGTCATCTGCTAAAATGGTGGGCATGATTGTGAAGGAATGGGTTGTGGCTGACATAGACTGCACTAACCTCTCGATATTCTCGTGCACTTTACGGCTAAAGGCCTGTCGAGTGAAGTTCTTTCACGAATCCGCTCTTCTCAGAGACAAATGTGGTTACACGTCTGGACACAATGCCACAACTTTGCTTGATGTTTTGTATCCAGTAGTGACTAGTCTTTAAGTTCTCTATGAGAGCTCTTCTTTGTTGAGATCTAGGGCTATACGACGGATGTCCGAGTCGTGCAAAGAAATTCTCATGCCAAACTTCGCTATCACCCTGTCTTTCAACTTGTCCGCTAACGTCTGGAGACGAACACGCCTGTCAGCTTGAATGTCACCTAATAAGCGCTAGCTGCATAGAGTGCCAAACAAGAAATGGGTAGAGAAACGCATAAAATTCAATAGCTCACGGTCTTTCTCGATTTGCCTCAACCTCAACAAGTGATGGTCAGAAGTTATGAACCGGAATCTATTCTTCATACTGGACAGAGGGCGACTACCTTTGACCGTTGCACGATAGAAGGTAATAGCTTGCTCTACCTGCATAACGGTTTCTTTTTTGAGCTGGTGACTTGAAGCGGATTGGACTCATTTTCCCTTCGGAACTTCCACGTATCCAAAGAAAAACGATTCTCTATTTTTGGATGTGAACAGAACTCCTCTTCATCGCACTCCCAAATTGGGTCTACGACATCGTCATCAACGCTGTTACCGTCTTCGGTATTGACGGCGATGTCATCGTACAGTCCAGTTCCCAAAGGCTGGCAGCCTACAGACCTGGGTGAGAGTGTGGCGGGGTGAGAGAGATCGATACACGCTCATCCAAGTCCGTGGGCCTCGCCCTGCCAGCCGTCGGGAAATGGACTGTAGCTTGCCTCGCGGAGAATTGATGCGAGAGTGTCGATAAGCTTCTGTTCTTTCCTAGTTGGTGCTCGCGTTCTATGAGAAAGACCGAAGACCTTTAACAGGTACGCTAGCACAACCTTGGGATAGAACATTTCTCACAACCAGCACTTTATGGATGACAATGACCCTTTGGCCTAATGTAAGTTCTGCCAAGACTGCCACTTGAATGTAAGGCAGGCTGTGTTGAAGGATACTCGGCATTTGTACAAACGTTCGTTCGGGTTTTCGTTAAACCTTGTAATTATTCGGAAGAGACACAATTACGACTAGTGTCCGTGTGAACCATGTCCACTTTTAGATTAATCCATACACTGACTGTGAAAAACATGTTTGTGAAGGCAATAAACGAAGATGTGGAAATGTACAAGATAAAACAGCAAAAATGGATTCATTTCTTCAGAAATGCTCTTTCGTAGTGGGATCAAGCTCTCGGAGCATGTAATTCCTTGCTTGTAATGTTCGGGAAGTAATCTGGGAAAAATGCAGAAAGGCACATCCAACAAGGATCCTAACTCGTGACTCCTTGAACTTTAGTCCTAGCACATAACCACTTAGCTATCGAAGGACACATCTGTTGCACTTGCCTATCGTATATGTGCTGAGTTGTTTCTCTTTCAACGCTTGTGACTCTGCTCCCAGAGACGCTCAGCAGATATGGAATACAGATTGGTGAATGGCTTCGCGAGCCCTATCATTGTTATAAACCCCATTTCGAACGGCCACTTCGACTTACCATCCTTCCCTTGTTAGTACGATAAAAACGGAAGACGTTGTAGGGTAGCGATGTAGTAGAGGAGGATCGGCCGTTGTCATCGATCGGAGTTCTAAATCGCGGATTTATTTGCGACGAGGGTCGTCGATTCACGCTATTGCAGGCTCGCCGCCTCAGCGACGAGTCAAGAGTCGCTCTCTTTGCACTGACCTTACAAGCCCAACACCGATATTTGGCGACACCCTATATTGTCTCCCACGTCGGAGCTCCCTTCCCTTGTAACGCGCGGGGGACGCGCGCGACTCTTGGTCCGCCGCTTCAGCCTTGCCCGATGAGATAAGAAGACCTAGAGTTCATAAGCATGCCAACGCGCCCCATGATGGAGTCCGCGACGCGCGAGTTCATGCGTCGCGGTAGTGCTTCCCTCTGCACATGTGTCCGCTTACGACACTCAAGCTTCATTGTTTACCTATTGAGTCTTGTTTATGCAGGAATGACGGCTGGATTTTCCGTTATTTTCATTGATGCCTTTTCGGGCATAAGCCTTCTTCAAATCAATCAAAAACTACTACTAACGACATCACAACATCAGTGCAAGGATACTTAACAGTGAAAACTATCAACCAAGTTCCTTATCGCGATATTATGCCCGTACTGTTAGGACTGGGAAGGTGAGGGTGAGAGTTTTGGGAGATGTTGACTAGGAATGACGTAGAGGATCGCTCATCCTTTATACCAGCTGGCGGGCGCACACTAGTGCGCGCGATTCATGGCGATGCTGTGCGAAATGGGTTTGATCGGCACGACCACAGTTGTGCATAGAGTTGAGTGAGCTTCCTTTCCTCAGCTCTCAGCTGAGTTATTCATTTGGATAAAAGCAGAAAAGATGGCGTGATAAAAAAGCATTTCGGTATTACCATACTTCAGTCGCTTTGCATCGAGCCCGTTTTCCACGTTATCGACACGAATCGCGCGGAGTAGTGTGCGCGAGCCAGCTGGTTTAGGTCATCATTAGGGGTTTGAATAGTTTAGACATCGCAGAATGCTGCTATCTCTGAGCTTCATCCGATATTGTTTGCTTGAATGATTCTGAAGCTCTTGAACTCCTTATATTTATTTATTGATAAGCTTTCGGCATTAATGCCTTCCTCAGATCTTAAACATTTCACATACAACTAGTTGCACTGTTAACACATCACTGAAGCATACCAGGAATCGAGGGTGACCTAGCGGCGCGATAGAGTAAATGAAAAATGAGACGCTCCTCCACTCTGAGACAAAGGGGGTCTTACTGATTACTCTATTAGCCTCAAAAGATCACGTAGCTCTTCTTTTGCGTTGATTTCTGGTCTGATTCGGCGTATTTCCCGCGCTTCCACAATCTTCCTTTCCAGGGGTCGTACCAGATGTCTATGGAGGACTTTTACATCAGATGATGGTGCATCCTCGTTTACATGTTTTAGGGTACGATGCCTGGAAAAACTGCTATGCGGATAAGCAGCGGGATTGGTCAACGCTCTTCTGTGTTCGTCCAAGCGAATCCTCAAGTGTCTCGCGGTCTCCCCTACGTACTTCTCTCCACACCCTCTGCATCGGATTAAGTAGACTGTGCGAAGTTCACAAATTTTCTCCGATGTGCAGTATCGGCAAGAGTGCGCATGGCACTTCCTTTCGTAAGGCCGTGACGATGTGAACAGATCCTTCAATGTGGGGGGAGGTCGAAACACGAGTCGAATGGGAAGTTGGGAGTCCTTCACGACATAATTCACCTCACGTGCCACTTTGTCATTCACGAAAGGCACTGTGAGGGTTATGCCATCCGCCGACCGATCTTTGCGGGACCCATGTTCTCGAATTTCCTTGGCAGTATCCATTGCTTTCAAGAATAGCTTCAATCTTAGCTTCTACATCTGGGTCCCTTTCCGTCCCAAGCTTCTCTTTTGTTCTTAAAAGGTTTCGCACAACGTTTGCCTCCATGAAAGATGGGTGGGCACTTCTAGAATGCAATAAGATGTTCGAAGAGGCGCTTTTCTTGTACCATAGGTGTTGCTTATAACCTTCACTTATTCGTACTTTGGTATTCAGAAAGGGTAGAAAACCATCTCTTTCTGGATTTTCTCTGGTGAAAGTTATATTGGCATCGTGTGAGTTCAGTCTATCTAAGGTTTCCACAAGATCTTCCTCCGTTGTTGCAATAACAAATACGTCATCAATATATCGTTTGTAGAATATGATTCCACTGGACAATGATGACTTTTCGATGTGGTCCAAGAAGATGACTGCTAACACGGGTGCTAGACGATTACCCATGGCCAGGCCTCGCTTTTGCTTGTAAAATTTGTTGTCAAAACAAAAGACGTTGCATTCGAGTGTTGCTTCGATAAGATCCTTTATCCGCTCGTCGAGAATCCCATCGTCGGTACGTGGTCCTGATATTCCTCGAGAAGGGATAATGCGGCTTGTACTGCGTCTTCATTGTTAACATTCGTGTACAAGGATACTACATCGAAGCTCGCGTAGAAGGCTGACGCTGGCACTGGACACTGGTGAAGTGAAGAAATGAAGTCATCGACGTTAACAATGTGTGCTCCCACGTGTCGCAAGAGTGGTGAAAGAACTCGAACCAACAGCCAACTCAGTCCATCCGCCGGGCCACCACAGGAAGCGATAATTGGTCTTGTTTTAATCTCACTCAATGGAAGCGACGATTTGTCTGCCGTCGAAGGAATTTTGTGGGTCTTCACCAGATTGTAGAGCGTTGGTACAGTTGGAGCCGTACTGTACAGTCGTCTTAGTTTAGACATCGATAGTTTTGTATTCGATTGCATCGATTGGTGACACTTTGTTTATTTGCTGAGCATCTAATTCCTACACATTGATAGTAGACCCAAATCCCGATTATCGACGTACATCGTTTTCGTAACATGCTTCACTATTTGGACTTTTGCATAGTTCATCGGTCTATACCCAGTGTTGCTGCCAGTACCGCATTAGAAAATGATTCCGAGTGCATCGCTTGCTTTGCTATCACAAATATACATCATGGTTATCAATGTAGATCGCAGTATCAAGAGAAACGCACTATTTTTTGGAATGCTGGGCAATTCAGCGGTCGATACATCGGTCAGTGATATCAGAATAAACAAAATATGTTCACCCAATGGCACTGAGCATCAGACGCTTTTGCTAAAGCGGTCGTAAAGTAGTATCAAGCGATGTGAAGGATTTCATCCCATCCAATTTCTAATGGTTCTTATCAGCCTCTGTATCAATTTCACTGAGGCCCCTGTGCCCAACAATACCATTGAGGTCCCCGTATCCTACAATGCCTGCGAATGTGAACATTCCACTGTTTGCCGCAAAGCGTGCCCGCCTTGGTGACATTCCTTTTCACGCTCCTAATCAAATCTTATCAAACATTATCAGTCTGGGTCACCCACCTATGAATGTCCCCATCGCACTCTGCTAAACACCCATGAGTGCCAGCGCTCTCGGATCAACGCGAAAGGCGAAACGAATTGGACGGCACTCGCCTTCTCATGCTCCTTATCGAATCTTATCAACCGTCATCAAGCTGGATCACCCACCATTAATGTCCCCGTTTTACCCCGCACAGCACCTGTGAGTATGAACGCTTCGGGACCAATGCCAAAAACGAAGCAGATTCGACGACTCTAGCCTTTTTGCTCTTCTTATCAAATATCATCAACCGTTATCAAGCTGGATCACCCACCATTAATGTTTCCGTACAATCCCGCAAAACACCTATGAGTGTCAGCGCTCTAGGACCAACCCGAAAGGCGAAACGACCTTGGTGACATTCGTCTTTTGAGGCTCCTTATCAACGCGTATCAGCTGCTATCACTTTCGGTCCACCACCGCTGGGGTTCCTTTGGCACCCCTATATCACTTGTAAAGTTCCCAGCTTTCCTGGGAGTCCCAGCTTTGCTGCGACGCGAGATATGAATTTCGTGACAGACAGACGGACACACACACAGACATACTAAGCGAATTATATAGAGAAGGATAGGCAGGGATAGTGACAGATTTTCATTTTGTCATGCAATTCACCACTCCTCACATATCATAATGTTTACATTGCTATCAACCTCATTGCCATCTTCTCTTCCTGCCGACGGTTGATCGGTGTTTTTGATTTCCATTGCTTCCTTTACTGTCCTTTCGACAGGGTATATGAGGTTCCTCTTGGCAATGGAAATTCGTAGCTCTGGCGGTACTTCTTGGACGTGTTCGAGTGTGCGGTGTTTCAAGAATGGATACTCTGGATAGCTTTGAGGGCTATTCACGACTCTTATATGTTTTTCCATTCTTTTATGAAGAGGTCTTCTTGTCTCTCCTAGATAGAAAACATGACAAGTTAGGCATTCAACTTTATATACAATACACTTCAGCTGTCAAACCTCGTGGTCAGCCGTGCAGATCGTGCAGTTAGATCTTCCACACTGATTTTCGCAAGGTCGTGATGATGTCAAAATGCGTCGTAGTGTAGGAGGTGGCCGCAACATCAAATTCATCAAAAGATCTGACCGCCTTACAACGCGATTGACATGAACACAGAGAGACTAGTGATGAAGGGCAACACCAGAGAAGAATCATAAAGTGATTGCCACAGGATCAGAATAGCTTACATATGACAAAAATGTTTTGTGTGTGATAGAAATTCAAAAAGGTGGAACATTTTTCTGAAGGGGATTGGTTTCGTTCAAACATATTATGTTCGAATACATAACGGAAATTTATGTGATAACTCATGCCTTAACTTTGTTATCTCGAGAACCTCAAACACCGGTTTGATCTTTCGAGTAATGCACATCCTTGGTAGATCAAAGAATGACTTGAATGGTACTTGAATGATACTATGGTACTTGAATGATACAAGTGAAAAAGGTATTGCTTGAAGTTCTAGCACTTCTGTAAACACCTTACTGTCATACCATTCTTGCATGTTCGTTGTTGATGAACTCTACACACATCACTGTGCTATTGGAAGCACTGAAAATCAACTTCAAATTCGGAAAACTTAAGCAAGCCTTCGGACTTCTGCAGAATTGCAAGTATCTTCTTGCGGTCGATAAGACGTAACATTTGCATTTGCTTGTTCGTCTATGGCCCTAAAGAGAAGATTACCCGTTGTAGATATTGGTTTGGTATGGTGTTCGTACCGCTTTCAACAACGTCATTTGAGCACACAACGCTAGACCCACGATCTTGTTGTCGTCTGTACCCATTCTGCCGCAACATTTCGCGCAATTCTGTCTTCCTATGTCGAAGTTCACGGTGGTTAGCTCGTATGATGCAGTGATCATGTGGAATATCACGTTCGTCTTCATGTAGTGAGGATGGCAACTTCGTGAGTGAATAATTATGTTCTAAGATGCCGGTTTCCCGTACTACATGCTAGTGACGTACCCATCGAATACCTTGATTTTTGTCTGATCTGATGAAAATAACCATCTTCTGATGGCTCCTCAGCCGTCAACTTTATGCACTCGCACCGCGAGTTTAGCTTCCCAAATGTATTCCGCAGTGCTGTTCGTGATCTTCTGACAATGAATACGTCATCGATATACCGGCCAAAATACAGCTCTCCCGGCGACAAAGCCGATCGTTCAAAACTATCCATAAAAATTATTGCGAGTAAGGCGCCGGTCTGCTTCCCATGGCCAACCCTCTCATCTGGTTGTAGTAACGATTTTGAAAACGGAATATGTTACTACGTTTCGCAGGAGCCCTTTGAAGGCCAAATGATAGTCAGGCCAACACACGATGCCACTATTGGTCTCGTTCTAAGTGATGTTACGTCGACGACAACGTACCAACTTACGCGTTTTGACCAGCTGATAATAAGCCGGTCTGTGGCATGCTTCGATATCAATCAGACCATAGTTTTTCTTTCCAACTTTAGGCCGAGTACTCTTGTTATCCCTTCCTCTAGTTTTTGACAGTCTCTTTTGTACTGTGTTATCCAATAAGTCAACTTCATCGGAAGGGACGTCTTGTTTCCGTCATCACAACAAAGCCACCGCATTTGTCTCCAACCGAAAACCATAGGGACCTCCTCAAACCAATCGCTTTTCTGAGATCTGTTCAATTTGTTGTGGTCATGTTATCTGAATCTTGCAGGTTCTGTTATTGTTGAAATCTTGTAGGAGGTTCGGTACGAACGTGGTTACTTTTGAAACAAAACCGGGGTCATATTGCGGTACGCGGATATGTTTCCGTGAAGATGGCACATTTCTTCGCAAACTTTCTTCAGATCTGGAACTATGGGGTTCAGTTGATCCTCCCAGCTCTGGCTATACTATTACTTTTACGCCGCTGCAATGATGCTTCCCAGAAGCTTTGGCTCCGAACAGAAGTTAGTCGGTTGAACTTTTGACTTAGCCTCTGCTGGGTTGCTAACCTTTGTCGCTCACTCTGTGATAGCCTATCAAACTTTGCTAGCATTTCCATTCTCTGCTTGTCGTTGTAAACTTTTGATGATGGATGTTCCTGATACAGTTACTTCTAAGCCGTAACAGAGATAATAGGAAATCAAGCCGTCAATCCTACAAAACAAGATTTAATAGATGTGTCAAAGTATTAACTTCGCTCACGGTTGTGATGATTTCGATGCTGAGTGCTAATGACAATCCTCTTAAAAATCAGCCAGTTTTCCAATATTCCCGTTTTTTTCGAGTATTTTTCTCGAAAATTGGGAATGAGTTTGAATACTAGGCGATTATTTCTCTCCAGAAATAATTACCTCAAAAGAAAAACTTAACCGAAAGCTCATGATGTAGTTTACTCCCTTTTCAGTTGCGAAACTGCCTGCACAAAATATTTGTCCAAAATGGCGAAAAAGACTTTATGACCATCACCTCGAAATGCGTCATTTTCGCAAAGCAATCCATGACCTCTTTCTTCGAGTTGGCAGTAACTCCACATCATCAATAGCATGTGTGGAAGATTGTTAGGAATGGAATGCTGCAAGACACTTGCATTTCCCTTCAAGTGGGTAGAGAATGGTCAATCGGGCTCTATATATGTACAGTAGTGCTCAAATGTCTTCGTCCAAATGGTTTATCACTTGGGTTTTTCACTTGTAACTTTTTTGCAACTGGACCGATCTAATAGAAAATTTAGTATGTTGTACTTGGAGACACTGCATACTGAATATTTTGCCGCTTAACGGTGTAAGTGACGTGGTTAAATGCAATTTTTTGGTTTTTGGAGTGCCATCCCGATGCCGTCCCGCTGTGCCGCTGTCATCAAAAGTCGTGGACTTTCTACAAAATATTGATGTTCTCTGAAGCTTGCTCGTTTTGTTTTTGAAAAGAAAGCCGTTTTCCTTGACCATGCCTTTTTCTATTTCGGTGTTCTTGTAGTAAATTCTTGTAAAAAACCATGAAAAGTATCAGCGGCACTCAAGTACAAATAAATGTTGACAATAGATTCAGGCACCACATATCTAAATTTTGTCAAACTTGGTCAAGTAGAAAAAAGTTATGACAAAAAAGTTTCGGCCGAATACTTTTGAGCGCTACTGTACGATCTCCTCTTTTTGACTTCTACAATACCAGCAACTAATGCCGACTTGCATAGTTGCAATGTGATTTATTGCTGTATATCCTTTCCTGGAACAAAACGATTATTATATTACATTTAGTCAAACGGTCAGACAGACGAAGAGTTTTATACACAGTAGGGATAATTCTCTTTGATAATGTCAGTCTAACCCCATTCGTGACATTCTAAAAAAGTCTGGGTTCTGTAATGTTGAGTAGTCAAAAAAGTCTTTTCGTTCTTTCGAATACGCGCTTTTTCCCTCCAAACTGCTTTCCAGCAATCTCTTCTGTACATACACATGTAGTACAAGTTCACACGCATCTATAGGTATTATTGTCTTCCATCTCCCGCATAACCTTTTTCAGCAAAAAATAAATACATCAAAGGAGTACTTTCGGGGCCTCCTACTATATGATTTCAAATATGGCCTCCCGGCAAACGAATCCAGTCGTCGTATAAACGCTGTATTCGAGGAGGGTCAATGCCTGAGCTTGCGGCACAACTTTGGTTCAAACGCTTTGGAGGGGCAACCACAACGTCAAAGATTCTGACCCGTCTGGACCCCTATCGGAGGTCGACGAACGATTGCGGGTGCTGGCTTGCAACACCATACTAATGTCGCGAAAATCACAGAGAAACGTCCGAACCATGACACGATTCTTTTCCTACACGATAGTGCTCGCCCACATATAGCAAAAACGACCCGCCGAAAAATTCTCGAGCTAGGATAAAAAATTTTGCCCCATCCATCTTATAGCCCTGATCTTGCTCCTTCGAATTATCATCTTTTCCTTTCCCTATCTAACGCCATTCAAAGAAAAACCTTCGAACATGACATGGAACGGTGGTCGTGCAACTTCTTCAAATCAAAGCAAGAACAGTTCCATGCGGATGGCATAGCAAATTTGCCTGAAAGGTGGCGAAGTGTGGTAAAACAAGATGGTGATTACCCAGTTTCCTAGTATGCTCTGTGTTTTGTGATGAAGTGTAAAAATGAATTGCTTCAAAAAACAAAAAAAACTTTTCCGACTACCCAATATTATGCTGTACATTCCCATTCATGCCGCAGGTGTCCATACGTGAGCAGATTGCCGGGACCAGCGCAATCACGAGCACAAAACATGGCAAAAGCACTTTCCCGGCGAACCATCAATTTGTTTCGTGAGGATTTGCTAACCAAAGTTGACTTTCATTTATACAATAACGAGTTTGTTTTCCCTTGCCTCAGCCCTCAGTGGCTGTCATTTCCTCTCAGAGATGTAGCGGGCGATTAAACTAGTAGCATATCATTTCAGCTCAGTGCACAAAGTCTGTGAAATTCTTCCGAATGCATGAAGATATTTTAAGGTGGATCCATGCGAAGACTTCTACCATTTTGCCTGCGGAAACTGGATACGCAATACGGAAGGCACACCACCCTTCGGGGGTGAAATATCATCACTCCAGAAGCTCGATGGTAAATACCGGGAAACACAAAAGCGTTAGTAAACTATTTGGTTAACAAAAAGCGCTCCAGGACCTGATAACTTGATCCACTTAATTTCGATGTGCAAGTGTCCGTAGCGTGCGAGTGTTTCGGTGCTAAATGGGTGTCATATCGTGTTTAGAGAATCAAAATACCCATGGCAAAGATAAACTGGGCAAGTCAAAATTTTGGTCCTCACATCGAGGGAGGAGTCACCTCATGGGTACATAGTCCTCTTTTGTTTGTAGGAGCAGATGACCTATCAATCGTTAAAGATCACTTGAATATGGACACGAACGCCTATCGCGGTTATTCCATCTCACAAACAACAAACAAGAATAGCAGTCAGAATTTTAAGACCCTGATACAGACACTTCTCGAAGCAAAGTCAGCAATTTTGAGGCTTCAAGTTTTTGAATTCAGTTCAAAATCTCGTGTTGGTTGAAATTTGCCCTCGGGCTTAGTTCGACCGCGTAAGCACGTATATAGCACCCGCCTCGTGCAAAAATGCCTAGTTCGCTCGCTATGAGCACAATATCCCAAAAATGGCATTATAGAGTCGCTAGAGTCCTTAAATCCGAAAAGCTGATGACCTGAAGTAACTTGGTATGCAAAAAACGTTTATTGTACCTTTTTCCAAATTAGGGCGAATACGAGCCCAACACCAGAAGACCAAAAAATACTGAAAAATTCCAAAAATTGTCTTCAGTGAGGTTCGAATTATCGAGCCTCTCTTAGACCGCTACCATACTTTGCGATTCAGGCGATTGTGCTATTCAGGCGAAAGAAAAAGGTACTTTACGATCGAGTGATTTATATCACTCACCCAGTCGATATAATCCTATCCTTTCAACCTGTGAATCTAATAACACAACGTTGCAAGAATGGAAACTTCAATCAATATTCGGGCCAATAGCTAATAATACCAATTTTATGCAGAAAAAACCAACATGGGAAGTTCCAAGTAAACCCTGAAAGGAGAAAGATGTGGGGAACGAAGCAGTGCAGTTCCTTTTCCCATGATTTTTCCATTTTGCATATCTCCTAAATTGAAATATTTCAGAGCTTCTGCAATCTAAAACAAAGTCGAGATCTGGGGCAATCCAGCTAGCCCGAGAGTTTTATCATAAATGCGTTTCGGCCGAACTATTATGGAACTATACTAAAAATCCTGGCATCAACTACGTCATGCAAAAAATCAATGTAGGTGGTCTCCTCCAGACACCTCCCCAATTTTCATTGCTACAGTTTTTGCTATATGACTAAACAAAACCAGAAGCTTTCCTGTCAATGAGAGTTAACAAAAATATTCCAGCTTTTGCCTTTTCCTCAATTCAACCGTAACTCATGCAATTCATACAGGGCATAGTGATGATCAGCAGCAAATGCTACTGTTAACATTAGATTGTGGTGCGTTGAGGATAGGGGAGGGATGAAACGGTTAAGATAGCGAAGGTAGAAGGCACAGTACCAATGCAAGTTCTGTTCAGCGCAACTAGGGCCGCGTTCTCATTTTGCGATGCCGTTTGCAGGGCGTGGGTGCGTGTCTCTGCGTCTCCGCCTGTGCTACACTGTTTTGTTGACTACGTCGTCTCTGCACCTCCCCGTGCTACTCTGCCTCGCTACCTGTGAACGCAGCCACGGCTTGCCGGTTCAAAGTATGGACGCATCCTAAGTGGTCGAAAATCGAAAAGAGAAAAATGCGTCACACATTGTGAGGTAGTGTTGAGACTGAGAAAATCCAGCCATGAATAAGAGGAGAGGAAGCGACTGTTTAGCAACACTAATAGTTGAACATAACTGCACAGGGTACAATTTACAGATTACAAGTATCGATCTGTAACGACGAAGTTGTCGCTTTTGTGTAAGTGGCTGGGAATGAGTCATGGACAAAAATGAAGGTTCCGTAGAGCTACGTGTTGCTATGACAAACATTGATGTTTCGGTCCAGTGGAAATGGGTATGAGCAAAGTTCAAAGAAAAGAGCGGCCCCGACCAACATACAGACGCCCATCGTGTGATGCGCAGAGTAGTGTGCGCCAACCAACTGGTATCTCATGACCCGTATATGACTCATTTCCCTTCCAGGATTTTGGTGTTTTTCCCATGCTGAGTGAGGAAGTTGTCGATGAGGAGAAATTAAATGCAAGCTTCGACTTGACATGGTTACTTGCATACTTCAATCAGAATAAAACGGTACTCCACAGAATTGCTCCGAAATTGATATTTTCCGTTTCTATGGAGCAGGCTGAAATTTCGGTGAGTTTTCAAACATCCACCCCCTAAAGCACCGGAGGAGGGAGGGAAAGTAGGAGGAAAAAGCAAAATGGGAATGAGTGTTTGTCTTCGAAAGTGTATTCGAGGTTTGATGGGATAATCGGGTAGGAAAGCGTGACGTTGTAGTACTTATCCGCACCGCTATCAGTGCGAACTGCACACGTCACATGTGCTGGCAGTGAGATGTAATTTGTTGTCCCGTGGGGTGTATTTCATTCATTCGTGATTATCCGAGAGAAGTAAAGCAAGAAACAGAAACATACAAGAGCAACAATGAAAGCAGGAATAATCAAGAGAGCAGAAGAAAGTTGTTTATGATAAAAGAAATTCGGTGCCAATGTAGTTGAGGGAGAGGAAGGGGAGGGCAAGAAGGCTCCAAGGTGACGAACGGGACACGAGTACTCTGCGCGGTCAAGTCGCAGCTTTTGTGCTGGAGCATGTTATCTCCGACAATTTCCCAGTCTCCCATGCCGTGTGGTTTGTCATTTAAGTTTTTGTGGAATGAATGAGTGGTTGAGAATTTTATCACTGAATGAGTCTCGTTTCGATGCAGTTGTAAGTTTGACTTTTTAGTTTGGGTTCTTTGGGAGAACCCCTGAAGCAGTCTAAAGTGCCATCTTTAATGCAGTCAGTTAGGAAACACTGATTGTGATGCCCTTACAAGTGGCTTCCGTTACGTTCATTGGCTGTTCAAAGTGAATTCGCTTACGATCAGCACATTGTTTGTACACCTTATTGGAAGCTCATCGGTCCAGTCCTTTTCTGGTAAACCATCGCCTGTCAGTCTTCTGTCACCAAGGGTCCATCGATGTGATGTAAACCGAAGAAGTTGTGACGCTAATAAGTCCACATCTCTCATTACGTCCCTTTTTCAATAACCGAAAGAACGAGTGTTTCTCGGCAAAAGCTTAACCAAGCCGACTTGAAAAGTCTATTCTATTCTATTTATTACATGAGGGAAACCCATGTGACAATGAAGTTAAAAAAAGGAAAGTAAAATCAAAGCCTGGCCAATCAAATCCGTATGATAAGAGTTAGTTAACAAGCACTGAGCAACATATATGATAACAAAACATGTAAAAAATTAGTCAACAAACATTGAACAACATGTAAAAATGCGTGGCTTGAGCAGTATGGAGCGAAGTGAATGAGGTGAATGATTACATTGAAAAAAAATTTCGAATATACCCTAGGAAGTTAGATACTTGTCCAATGCTGCCTTAAACGAATTTAATTTCCCTGTGACCACTCCTAACCTGAGCAGTCTATTGAACTCATTGCAAGTTCTGTTTACAAAGAAATGACGTCTAACATTGTATTTAACGGGGCGATCATAAATTTTCGCGGAACCACCCCTGGTTTTGGAGTCTTTGACTGCTAGAAAGGTGTTCGATTCGAGTCTAGCATGACCGTAAAAGATTTTGAGAAAAGTAATTAAGTCAAATTTCTTCCTTCTGTGAGCTAGAGTCTCGAGGCCGAGGTTAGCGTTGCGCACACTGCAGCTAGGTATCTGATGGTAATTGAACCCTACTGCCCTAACGAAAACCTTCCTTGTAAAACTGTTCTGTACTCTTTCTATAGCGTTGATCATCTTTATCTTGTGTGGGCTGAATACCACTGTTCCATATTCCAACAACGGCCTGATGTATGTTTTGAAAGCTCTGAGAGGTATCAAAGGATCCTTAGCTGAGAGTGCTCTAAACATATTGAACAACAGCGCCATGGCTCTGGCAGCGATTTTGAGACAGTGTTCATCGAAACTGAGGTCACTGCGAACGAAAAAGCCGAGGTCTCTAATCTCGTTTACTTCCTCCAACTGCACACCGTCTATCGAGTATGTAGTGCTGGTGGAAACCTTTCCCAAGTGCAAAATCTTAGATTTTTGAATAGATATGGGTAGTTTCCATTGTACGGCCCAGTTGCTGACAACGTTAATGGTCTCTTGTAATAGTTCTCTGTCCGATTGGGATCGAATTGGGTGGTACAGCTTGAAGTCGTCAGCGAAAGCGACACATTTAATTCTTTTGGCAAGAACTAGTGAAGGCAGCTCAAAGATGAATATATTGAAAAGGATTGGAGATAATACTCCACCTTGAGGCACACCACTGTCCATTTTTTTGGGCTCAGAGAACCTCGAGTTAACCCGAACAAGAAAAACTCCATCTGTAAGAAAGGCTTTAATCCAAGCTACTATCCTCGGATGAATTCCAATCATGGCGAGTTTCAAAATAAGCTTAGGATGAGAAACCCTGTCAAAAGCTTTTTCAAAATCCAAGTATAAGACGTCCGTTCCAATGCCCTTATCAAGGTTAGACGTCCAGTCATTGAGTGATTGCAGCATAGCGGTAACGGTGGACCTCCCCATTTGAAAGCCGTGTTGATGATCCGAGACAATACTAAATTCCTCCAAGTGGGATAGGATTCTCTTTTTTAGCACTTTCTCGAATAACCTTGCGAAAATGGATGTTATGCTCATGGGTCTGTAACTGAGCGGGCATGAATGCGGCTGTTTTTTCAGAATAGGAGTAACGAATGAAACACGCCATCTATGTGGTATCTCTGCATACATAAAACTTAAGTTAAAAATAAACGCAAGTGGGCCAGAAATTATGTGCGCTACCTTTTTGATGAAGTAGAGGGGAATGTGGTCAGGTGTATCCGAATGCGATGCAGGCCATTGAACTAATAACTTGTAGATTTCATCGCTATGGAACCACAGGGAATCGCTCATAACAGGAAAAACTGGATTGACATTTGAGTCTTCGGGGTCGTCATCTCTAATGTGTGCTTTACCAAAAACATGGGCCAAAAGTTCAGCCTTATCTTAATCACTACATACCGCATTGCCGTCCACCCCCCCCCCCCCGACCAGAGCACCAAAGCCCTTACTTGTTCTCAGCTTGGAATTTAGAAGTTTATAGAAAGCATTTTTGTTCTTAGAATATATCACCTTCTTCTCAATTTGTTTATAAAACCCATTTAATTTTTTGTCAAAATTATCTCGCAGCTTCCTATATGCCTCCCAATCGCGGGTGGCATTACTTTTTAAAGCTTTGTCCCATGTATTACTCTTCTTGTAATTAAGATTCCGCAAATATAGAGGGAGCTGAATGCCTGTAGTCTTTCGTGTTCTGAGAGGAACAAATAAATCAATGGAATGGTGGAGGGTTCCTAAAAACACCTCATACCTATCATTAACAGTGTCAGCACTATTCAGGGATCCGTACCAGTCAACATCATTGAGATAGTCAATAATCGCATCAAAATTGGCACTTTTGATATCTCTTACTAATGTTGGCCCTGTTCCTTCATCGACCTTCAGTTCAATCGAAAAGAAAATGGAAGGGTGATCGCTATTACCAACAGGTGGCCGAACAGCCGCATCCCTTATGAGCTCTTTGTTACTAGTTAATAGTAGATCTAGGATATTACAGCCCCGAGCCCGTTCCATAACTATCTGATGAAGGCTGAAGCTATGACAGAAGTTTATGAACCGACGCGCCCGGCAACCAACGGCCACTGGACTTCCCTCTCTAGACCAGGAAATCTCCGGAAGATTGAAATCACCGAACAAAATTACCGAACAGCTATTCACCATCAAATCACCGATTACCTTCAATAATTGTTCCAAAGCAGCGGCCGAACACGAAGGAGCTCTGTAGACCAATATCCTCCTAACCTGTTTAGAAGCCATGTCGAGGTCCACACTTAGCAGTTCATAAGAAGAAGAAACAAATTCCCTAAAAATAATCGAGGACTGTAGATTTTTTTCGCTATGATGGCAACTCCGCTACCGCGCCTGTGATGTCGATCGCACCTAATGATCTCATACTGGTTACACCACTCCCCAAGTAAAGATTCACCAGTAATCTCTTCAGAGAGCCATGTTTCCGTGAGAGCTACCACGCTACATTTGACATCCTGCATCAGATAACGGAGGTCACCGACATTTTTAGGAAGAGAACGAATATTCGCTAAAAGACAGCATGGATAAACACCTGACTTCCGAGGAAAAGTTACACGTTTGACATGTTTGAGGAATGAACTGACATAGGCGAGGTCTCAACTGCATCCTCAACAATGTTGCGGTATGAATTGCGACTCTGTCCCGTATGAATAGAATCCTTATTACCAGTAGACGTTCTTTTATTGCCGACTCTCTTATTCAGATGAGCCTCTCTCTCAATACGAATCCGCTCTCTTTCCTCCTTAGGGAGAGAAGGCCTTATGAAGACCCCCTTTTTGAACGGAAAGTATTTAAGTTGAGGTGCTCGTCTTAACACTAGAGTCGCGAAAAAAGAGCTCGGAAGAAGAACCTTTAGAAGTCTATCATGCGTTGGGCTAGGGCGCCCCATACGATATACTGAGAGCGGAAAACAATCGATTGAAAGATAGTCTAGTAATTGTTGAATACAGTTACGATCATGTACAACCCTATCGTAGCTCCTACGACTGCGACTTTCTGGTACAACTACAACCACTATGGATCTTTTTCTCTCTACTTCTTCGCTGGTTACAAATCGATCGATATTATCATCAACCTTAGACGGCATGATAATAGAATCTCTAGCAATATTGTGATCATGTGCAGACAATTTACATTCATTAAGTGACCTACGGAGTACTAGGTTCTCATCTTTCAAGGACTTAATTTCCTTAGACATATTACATAAGCCAAAAAGTGACTTGTTAATTGTTGATCGTGCTAATTAAAGGAGGACAACTTGTCAAATATTGAACATGGCTGACCCTGCTAAGCTAATGAATGCAAGTCGCAGAGCTCGAATTTGAAGAAATACCACTCTACACTTCTAATATGACCATTTTATTCATTTCCACAACATGCATCAATCACTCCACTTCATCCAGCAAAGTGTTCGACTCATCAATTCGACTAACAAGGCAACGCGAATAAAAAAATGAGTTTTGTATATACAATGTATAACGGCGGAATCCGAGGTAAAAACAAAATTTGAGATGGGCTAGAATGGTTAAACACGGGTCAATTTACATTTGAAACCAAGTGCACTCCATATGCAAAGACGATCATGATAAGTGGTACCAATTAGGGCAGCAAAGCCTTCCAAGACAAATCAATCAGTTCCGAGCTATCAAATGAAAAATGAGACTGATTCAGAAAGTCAAAATTGAAGTCGCTAGTAATCCTATATCTAGAAAGCGGGGTTGCAGTGCCACAAGCGGTTAGTGTTTTATTAGGTTGAACCAAAATTTCTGTTACACTCTTAGGGAAAACTGTGGAAGCTTCGGGAGCATCTGGTAGTGGGGGTGTATGAAGCGACTGAAAAGGGCTACTGATTAACACATTCATACTCTCTATGGCTTTAACTAGCAGTGAATCTACGACAATTTCGCGAAAGGTGCGAAATTCACGAACACCGCCGCGGTTCCTTAACATGCAAGGCCACCAACCGAATCAACCAGTCGATGGACCCAGGTACTGTCTCTCATATGGCGGCAGCCTGATGGCTCGATCGGCTCAGATTGAAACAGAAAAAAATTTCAAAAATTGCACAGAGGAAAAAAATTTTAAAAAAAATTTCTAGAAAAAGGACGAAAAATTGCCATTTAACACGACAGTCATTGCCGATCTCTGCTGCAGGCAATTGGACCCCGTAGCCGCAAATTTTACCGGAAAAAAGGACCGAGACTTCTTTCTCCACGGCAACGCTCGCCCACATGTGGCAAAGTTGACGTGTCAAAAGATCCAAGACCTTGGTTGGACCAAGCTCCCCTACCCACCGTAATCTTCGAACATTCGAACATGGCCCTAACTGAATACCATCTATTCCAATCTCTGACTCACTTCCTCGACAGACGGCAGTTCAAAGATGACGATGATCTCAAAATCGACCTCCAGACTTTCTTCGACCAGAAATCCCCAGACTTCTATAAGCAAGGCATCTATTATCTCCCTATTCGCTGGCAATATATTGGTAATCATAATGGTACATATTTTGCTGACTGAAGTTAGACACAAATTAAGAAAAAAAAATTGAAATTTTTCGTCATAGTGTAACAGAAATTATGGTTCAACCTAATAGATCCGGTATGAGTGAGGACTTGTCGCTCTGCTACAACGGTTCTGTCAATGACACAGCTTTCTTCTTCGGTTGTCTCCTTCACACGCTTTTTACTCTTTTCATTCGTCTAAACATAAAGTGTCACAAATCCCCTAAGAAAAGCGAAAACGAGCTACTAGAAACTTTTTTTGATATTACAAATCATTCTGAGCAAATGATGTGTCAGCCTTGAGTGCAAACAAAATTAAGAACTTGGTAGTGATTCAAACTTAGCAATGATATAGAAGAGATATTAGGTGATCTCTTTCGAAAAACACAGTTCGGAGGACCTAAGAATTATAAGGGACTAAAGACTCACTGGGGAACGTGACTGCATAATGTGGTAGTATTGCTTAGTCAAAGGGACAAAGTGAGAAACTGAAGCTATCCGGCTGGCGTGCAAGTGCTTCGACCAGTGTTCCAGGAGGTCAGGTTACCAGTGTTGAAGGGGGGGGGGGGTGTATATCACTAGGACAGAAACGTCGCGTGGCCGTGTTGGGTACGCCACGTTTGGTGCGAGCTCTGCTCGCCGTATTGGATGGGTCTTGAAGCGATGACAGTGCTCTACTCCTCATTCTATGCCTAATCGCTTCAGGACTCAGCTAATACGGCGCGCATAGCTCGCACCATCCCATCGCGTGCCGAACACGGCCACGCGACGTTTCTGTCCTAACAATATACAGGGGGTGCCAAAAAAAGAAATTTTGTCTCGTCCACTTTCACCCCACTTTAGTCAAACTACAGCAAATTCTGTTGAGGTATTTTCATCCCCAGATTCAAGAGCAGTTCACTCTATCACTATACTCCGTGGCAGCCTTCTGCACGAGCAGGAACGGGAGCGAGGAAAGAGTGAACAAAATGTGTCACCTCAACTGGGCAAAATCCGAAATTTGTCGCCCTTGTTCACAACCTTGCTGAGGTCCGTTCACTCTGGATACCTAAGGGGATTCATACTGGGTGGTGTTCTTTAGGATCTCGTTTTTTCCGGGTTCCCAGCGCCCTTCGTTTCCAAGAGCCAAAACGTGCACTTAGCACTGAAACCCCTCCGGAGGCGGATTTGGGCATGAAAATGATACTCCGGATCATAGCAGCCTTGTCCAAGCAGCAGGGGCTCTGTGACTTCCATGAACCGAAGGGCCAATCCTTAGGAAGCTTCCCACAAAAGACCTACCATGGAACCCGGCTCCACTGTTTTAAGGGGACTTTGATACCGAGTGTGCTTCGAAGCCCGACTGCGCCGCCTAAAGGTTTCATTTTTTTATGAAAATGAAAGTAGTGAGTCTCAGCTCGTTCCTGCTTTTAGAGGAACATTTCGGGAATATTTTGCCCCATTACTTTCATTTCCTTCGTTTCCCTATGTTTTTTATAATTGGGAGATGTGAGCCGTGGGCAAAATTCCTTTTTTTGGCACCCCCTGTACACCCGGGGGGGGGGGGGGGTAATTCCCTGTAGAAACGACGCAATTAACACTCTTGTGAGCTTATAACATTGTATTGGGTTGAGGAATAAGTCCCCGCGGTTTTTTTCAACCCCGTTTTTTACAATGTTGCCTTCATCATTTGACGAAGTTTATATATGTTTTCGACAGAGCTTTTTTTCCTCTACAAAATGCTACTATCTGTTTTCCGATTCCTTCGACTACCTAATATTTATGAGGTTTGGAAATGAAGTGAGCTAAAGGCAAAAAGTTGGCACTTGCGCACCTCGTTTTTCTCACCTACCATCAAGATCAAAAAATGTTTGTGTATATGTCTCGATAGGGCTTTTCCAGCTCTACAGAATGGTGCTACTTTTTATACAAGACGCTCAACTTTTTGGTGTTTTTAAAACTCACAAATGCAATATTCGCAAAAGTGTGCACTTTCGTTATCTTTTCTTCCTCGCATACTATCGAGACTGGAGAAGATGTGCATATGTGCATTTGATAGAGCTTTCTTTGCTCTACAAGATAATACCATTATTCTTTTGTATTACCTCATATTCTAGCATGTGGCAATAAGTTGTCACCTGTTTTTCAATCCAATATTGCATAATGAAAATAAATTTTTTCGGCAGAGCATTTTCTACCACTCGATAGAGCTCTTTTTGCTCTACAAGATAGTGCTTACGGTTTTTGTTTGAATAAATTTTTTTCCATTTTTCAGACCATTCAAAATTCGACGAAATCGAGCATTTTCGACACCATGTGATGAAAATGCTCGATTTCGTCGACTTTTAAATGGTCTAAAAATGGAAAAAATCTGTTCGAACAAAAAACGTAAGCACCATCTTGTAGAGCGAAAAGAGCTCTATCGAATGGTACAAAACGCTCTGCCGAAAAAATTTATTTTCATTATGCAATATTGGATTGAAAAACAGGTGACAACTTATTGCCACATGCTAGAATATGAGGTAATACAAAAGAATAATGGTATTATCTTGTAGAGCAAAGAAAGCTCTATCGAATACATATATGCACATTCTCTGCAGTCTCGATGGTAGGCGAGGAAAAGAAGATAACGAAAGTGCACACTTATGCGAGTATTGCATTTGTGAGTCTCAAAAGAGCAAAAAGTAGAGTGATTTAGATAAGAGAAAGTGCCATTCTGTAGAGCTGGAAAAGCACTATCGAAACATATCTACATGCATTTTCTGGTCTCGATGGCAGATGAGGAAGATGAGGTGCGCAATTGCTAACTTTTTGCGTTCAGCTTACTTCATTTCCAAACCTCATAAATATGAGGTAGTGGAAGGAATCGAAAAACAGATAGTAGCATTTTGTAGAGCAAAAAAAGCTCTATCGAAAACATATATAAACTTCGTCAAATGATGAAGGCAACATTGTAAAAAACGGGGTTGAAAAAAACCGCGGGGACTTATTCCTCAACCCAATATTATGGACTGTTGCAGTAACTAGCTTCCACCTTCATCATAGATCGTATCTGCTTTCAGTTAGAAATTGTATTCAATGGAAGATACCTCCACTCAATCATACAAGCAACAAATATCCAAATTCCCTGAATATTTACCTTCACAAATACCTGCCTTGACTGTTCTACCCTTTGCTTTGACGTAAGTAGACCAGCTACGTAGCCAAGATCTCGAAATCGGTAATAAATCAATCGTCTGGTGAAGTAAACACACCCATGGGTGATCTGACCCCGCACTAATCACCGGAACACTTGCAACACACCCGAAGCTATCCTAGCAGCGCACTAAATGACAGCCAATTGCACCACCCTACAGTTGACGACTACAAGCGTTTGCAGCTGAGGGGTCTGGTGACGGTGAGAAAAATTCAAACGACGAGACGAACCACACGGCATGGAAGACTTGCACACTTGCGGGAGATAACATGCTCCAGTACAAAGACGACCGGATGCGACCGCGCAAAGGACAGGTGTCCCGTTCGTCATTTAAGTTTTTGTGGGAGGGAGGGGAGCAACTGCGGCGGAAAGCACGCCCACTTTTTTTTCTACACTCAATCACCGAGAGAGCTTGTGGATTGGCGCGAACCATACCAGAGGCCTCCGTCGAGGAGTCCTCGACAGGGGGGTATTTGGTCCGCTGGAAGGGGGGTGGGAGGGTCGTAATCGTTGAGATAGGCAGTGATTAACGGAATCTCTCAGGATGAGGGTCCAAAGGTAAAGGTGAGATATGATAGAACAGACTAACTGGGTTGAAATCTGAAACTGATATTTAATTTATCTTCACCTAAAAAGTCGATGGAACAGAAGGCGGCACCTCACATCACAAATAGGAAACATAGTGAGACACAAGTTCTTCAAAATAATTGCTTAAGACGCTATTTTAGAGAGGAGAGCACACGGCCAATGCAAAAGGTAGTTAGGGTCAAAGACTTGGCTGACCCCTTGTCCTCTTGGAATTGTGGACTGTGAACAAGGTGTCAAGCTACTGCAACGAACGCTCATAACTTATGCTAAAGTGCGAGGTCGATACCTGATATCTTGTTTACACTGCACTATTTCAAGACGACTACAGGAAATAGTGTACTCTCTAACCTGATGGGTTGTCGATGGAAACCCCATGCATGGCAGGACCCACAAACGAGCCGGCCAACGTCAATAGCCCTTTCGTTGGTCCGCTACCACCGAAACCATGTACAGAGAGACCACAGAAATCTGCCGATTGTGAAAAGCGGTATCTATTTACGAGCGCCGCCGCGCCTTCTCATCCCTCTCGACGCTCTCTCATTAGAAACGCAGAGCACACTGTTGTGCCCCCCAACCCAGAATTAAGCGTGGGGTCGAGGAAAATTCTGAAAAATACGATCCCTCACACCTCACAGGGAGCCTCCATACGCTCCCCCCCCCCCCCCCCCCGTTCTTCAGGCCCTGCTATTCCTGTGATTTCTACCCAGCCAATGCG
The DNA here is from genome assembly GCA_963978905.1 of Trichostrongylus colubriformis. Classification (NCBI taxonomy): domain Eukaryota; kingdom Metazoa; phylum Nematoda; class Chromadorea; order Rhabditida; family Trichostrongylidae; genus Trichostrongylus; species Trichostrongylus colubriformis. The sequence goes on from OZ022259.1 coordinate 43,365,478, forward strand.
GTTCATCAATGAAATTAAGATTCTATGGACAAAAAAAAAACACTGGGGTCGAACTTCTGACAAAATGAGAAGAATAAGGAGCTGACAAAACTCAGAGCTATATTCCAAAACAAAAGCGTCTATGAGAATGAGAACCTAACGAAATTCAATACTTATATTTAGGAGAGGAAAGGGTAGCTGACCATTAGTAATGTGTTAATCCTGTGATGACAACGGAGATGACTTGAAGGTCATGCGAGTTATGCGCAGGGATAAAGGATGAAAAAACAAGGATAGAAAAATCAGAAACTGAATAGAAGCCGTACAGTGCGCTACACTGCGATTGCCGCGTAGCTACAGCAATAGCGCTCACGATCGTAGTTCTCTATATGGAAATCCAGTCAAGGAAAATTTCGAAAGTTTTCGAAGTGTTTCATTTAAAATAATCGTTATCTCCTTCAAATCTAATCTAAGAGTGCAGTTTTGTTGCCCGAGGTAGGTTGCCGTTTCCGATGACTATTTGAACTACACTATATCTCCAAAATGAAATTGTTCTGAAGGAAGCCAGTCAAGGGAATTTTTTTATCAAAGTGACGAGGTCTTCGCACGAATCTTCGTAAAAAATGATTTAGATTGGAATCGCATTAGAACTGAGTTATGGATTTGGATGTTGGCGTGTAACCATCCATCAGGGTAAAATCGATCCGCTGCGCGAGCCTCTTTCGTCACCTGACCCAAGCCGCACAGTTTCCCGCGTGAAAGCCAGTCTGGAGCCGAATATAAAACTTTTGCCCGAAAACCTTATTCCGGAACGGTCCCGGACAGCGGGCTGAGCTTGGCTTAGATGGTCTTAATACATGTCCCCTACTCCACCAATCCCGAGGTTGCCACTCTACGCAGGTTCTGTTCATATATACACATGGTATCCTACAAATACTGTTTATACGTTACGCCAAAAGCCTCTAGCCATGATTTTTGATATTTCTTTGTTGACAGAATCAGTTCCACCTTTGTGGAAGGAAGCATTGGTTACCGCCATTCCCAAAATTTCCAACACACGATTAGTCAGTGATTTCCGTCCCACCAGCATAACCCCGGTGGCGGTGAAAGTCCTGGAAAAGATTATCAGGAACAGGCTTGATAAGCGGCTTGACAGGCATCTCTTCATCCCCAGTGAACAACATAGTTTCTTAGAAGTTGCCCCTACAACTACTCAACTGTTGGATCGTACGTTCGATTGGTTTACGGCTCTGAATAACAAGTGCTCCGCTGATATAGTTTACTTTGACCTTTCCAAAGCATTCGATAGAGTAAAGCATTCCAAGCTTATCTTAAAGTTGAAAATGATTGGTCTTGATGAAAATTTGTTGAATTGGTTTTCATCCTACCTGTCAAACCGCTACATGTGGGTCAAAGTAGAGAATTCGTTTTCTAATCGTCACCTTTGTTCCAGTAAAGTCCCACAAGGTGGTGCTCTCTCCTATACTCTTTCTTGTGTACTGTATTGATCTGTCTGAGTGTGTTCCTGTCCAAAGTGCCTCCAGTAGACATTCCTTGCTCTTAAAGCTCCAAAAGGATGGCGAATAGGGTTAGCCGGCTTCGTTATGGATCGCCCCATGCATGAGGTTTCCACCGACGTTCCATTGGTTAACACGTTGGCGACCGCGCGTTTTCTCACGTGTCTGCCACGTGGGACATCGCGCGCTCGCCTTACCGATAATTGCGCCCCAGCATTGGGGTTTTTTATATTACCTTTCCGAACCCGCTGAATTTCGCGCGTACCTTGAGGGCTAATACAAAGTAGCGAACGCTGCGAAACTTTAGATACCCCTCGAGAACTTGAATAAGAGATTACCGCATGGTAGTGATGGGAAGTGCTCAACCAGATGATGGGCATTTGAAAAAAGTCGATGTCTCGCAAGTAATATATCTCGACTGAGAATTGAATGGCATTATATCTCCTAACTGACTAAGGACACCTGCCACGACTTCACAGAGCTGAACGCTAGTTTTAATGATCTGTTGATCGACAGCGATGATAACATACCTGTGCTGGATGGCGATACAAAGCATGAAAAAAAAACTTATTGAATAAGATGTCAACGGACTATGTTCACCCTAGATACCCCTGCGCATATTGATCAAAGTTAATTAGTTGTGGATTTCAAATCCGCTGGAAAACAGGAATTTTCTGTGCTGCATCCCACCATTGGGACGCATTGTCCCACGCGGCAGAAAACCGTCCCAGCACGTTTTCTGCCGCGCACGCAATGCCGCCAACGTGTTAAAGGGTACACTATTCTCGTGGTAGTCTTGGAATTGTGCATTGTGAACAAGGTATCGTTATCAACTTTGCGCTACAGCATAGGATATGAGCTTTTGGTTGCAGAAGCTTGACACCTCGTTCACAGTCCACAACTCCAAGAAAATCACAGGAACAGCGAGCCCTTTGACTCTATACATCTTTTGCACTGTCCGTGCTCTTTCCTCTCTACCACATCGTTTTCAAGGAAGCAGGAGGGGTGGGGAGAAAGTTGGAACTGTGAATACATATTTTCCAAAAAACAAACCTTTCACTTCCAAACAGTTGATGTGTGGCGGAATTCGCACTGAAAAAATCGGCCTAGAGTCTCATCACGACCTCACAGTCGGCGTGCCGTCCTGCAGCCTGGAGTTGCCGGCAAAGGTGGGACAACACTCGCGGCTGACTGATTTAGACTCCCCGCCCGTCTTCAGCCCACCCCGCCTGGTGACGCAGACGGATGCGAGAGAAGAGGGTTTTCGGATTTCTACTTCTCGGGTTTTCTCTCTTTTTCTCTCGTTCTTTCTGTAATGTTACATTGCTGAGCACCCGTACTTTCATATTCCACACTCTGTACTCGTTCCGCAGCTGGGGTACCGCTCCCTGTTCCTATTTTCGTGAAGTGTGAATCAAATATTAGTTGTGGATTTGAACCCAGTTGGTCAGTTGTATGACATCTCCTCTTTACACTTTGAACCCTCATTCTGAGAAATTTCGTTGATCGCTGCCTTCCTCAACCATTACGACCTCTCCCCTCCCAGTGGGACAAATACGACCTCCGTCGAAGATTCCTCGACGGAGGCTTGACCATGACCCCAACTACATTAGCACCGAAAATTCAATGAATTCACACTCGACGTGTAGGGTAGGCGTCGTCTGTGCAATGGCGGCAGGCCTATTGCCGTTGGCCAAAACTTCCCCTTCTCGCGGTGCCTTCAAAGCAAGTCACTTGTCCAAATTGCGTTACTCAGGGTTTGATAGGAACTTTCACATTCTCAGGAAGAATACCAAAATGATGTGGTCCCTGCCTCTTGCCAGCTTCTTCTTTCGTTGTTGGAACCATCCGGCACACACAACTTCGAAAGAAAACTATGGTTAGATTGGGATTTTTCCTAGAGAAGCTTGACTCCGACATCCATGAATCCAAGGAAACCACGGGTGTATATCATTAGGACAGAAACGTCGCGTGGCCGTATTCGGCAGGCAACGGGATGGTGCGAGATATGCCGCCGTTTTAGTTGAGTCCTGAAGCGATTACGTCTAGAATGAGGCGTAGAGCACCGTCATCGCTTCAAGACCCATCCGATACGGCGCGCTTAGCTCGCACCATCTCGTCGCGAGCCAAACACGGCCACGCGACGTTTCTGTCCTAACGATATACACCCGGAACCATAGCCATAACTCTGATGGAAGATCTGCAGCCAAGGGGCGGGCATACAGATCCAGTCATGTCACTTCACTTTGTACAGGCCTACTATAAAAGATTGTGCCCAATGAATCAGGCTTAGCAGTGAATTGTGACTTGAATGTAACTGGAGGTGAGAATTCCCCATGCTCGGTTTTGTAATTCCCCATGCATAGTGAGTTACTGAACTCACGAATAAGCGGAAGCTGTACTGAGGACAATGGGGTGTGGGTTTAGATTCCCGTTCATTGAGGGCTTTTCTCCCATTTCTTGTCTAGTTGCCTTCGTAACTGACTTAACTAACTCCCATTTCTTGTCTAGTTGCCTTCGTAACTGACGTAACTAACATAACTTTCGGAACGTGACTGCTGCCTGCTCCTGACTTGCTTTCTCCTTTATTAAGGCAAACATCTGTCACAAAAAAAAAGATTCGAAGCGATGCAGTCAACGAAAGTTCACAGAGAAGCGTCACGCATGCACGATCTTGATTCATCCATGCACGTAGGCGGGGTTTGTACCCAACTACGGTCATGAAGACATTATAGACGGCTGTTCCCAAGCCGACACATCCATTTGTAATCCTCCATGTAAAGCATTGCTCTTCTGTGAAATTTACGAATGACACCTATGTCGTGCAAGTAAAGCTGAAGACAGATCCTATGTGGCTTGAAGTGTTTAGCAGATGGATATGCTAGAAGCCCAGAGCGAAATGGATGTTCTCAAGGAATAGGCTAAATGTAGTGAAACTATGAGTGGGGAGCACAGACAAAGATTAAAACCAATATTCAGATGCTAATGAGTGCTTTCAGTTCTATCCATCGAGGAGCCTGTTCTCGTTTCTTGCCGACCCCTTTTCCATAAAACTGAAAACACACTTCACCGAATTCCTTGACTCGTTGGTAAGGAGCTTACCTGAAACTTTATTCAACTTTTCAGTTGGGTCATTGTCATTACGTCACAACAAATTCCCAAATTACAGCGACGAAGCTCACTTTGCTCAAGTTCTCTTTTCCTGAAACCTCGGCATGATGTTCATTGGGTCTGTGCAGAATAAATGGCCAAAACGGAACACTTTTTTCAAAACGCCATAACTTCGCTCAGACACAACTTTATTTGCCCAAATAAAAACCATTCGAATCTGCAGAATTTTGGTGAAAAATGATGCAGTTAGGCATTGAGCCTCTCCCTCACCCCCCCCCCCTTATTCCCCACACCTATCCCTGACGGATTACCACTTTTTCCGGGTTCCCGATGCAAACCTGCGGCAGAAAAATTATGCACGGTAAAAATGCCATTCTTGACTTTATTGATTCTAGCAATCCAGAATTTGATCATGGTGACATATTTTCTTCAACAGATCATTGGCGAAATTCTGTAGATTCGAATGGTTCTTATTTCAACAAGTAAACTTGTGTTTGAGCGAAGTTATGGCCAGTTATGCTTTGGCCATATATTCTGCACAGACCTAATAGATTATCCGTGAGTGCTGCTTTGCTAAGCAAGTTTTCAAGTGGATCGAACTTGTTGACGGCCTTATTTCATCCCTTTCGCCGCCTCCAGAGGCCTGAAAAGTAGCTCGAAATCCGCTGACCTATAACTGGTTCAATCAAGCACCTGAAGTCCCTAGCATTTCGGACTTACCCATTCAATCCATGGAGACGTCGAGTAGACGAATGAAAGAAATTGAGCATATCCAGTGATCCCCCGTGAGTGGTAATACGTCGCTACCGACTCCTGTTAGTATAATGTGCGACTGGGAATTACTATACAGTGGTGAGTGAGGTGCTGTCAGTCGCGACATCATTCTAACCAAGGAAGCGGTACAAACGACAGGAATTTACTTGTGATACAAGGGCACTCATTTCTGTGGTTTATTAGTGGATTCTTCACGGATATCTAAAACGTTTCTTATGCCTTCCTAGATGAAATCTTGTTTTGGGCAGCGGCAAGAATATTGGGGAGATCGACCGCGTTTAGCTAAGGCGTGTCAATGAATATCTGGCCAGTAAGAAGAGGAGAACAACAACAATTCCTCTTGGGAGTCACTGGCGTAAACATCACGGCAGAAATGACTATGACGTGAAGTGCAGAATTCTGTCACATGAGAGCGAAATTTCATCCAGGAAGGCATTATATCGCGGATCGCGACGGTTACCGCCGGGGCATCGCGCTCCCCGGCCCATCCGCGTGCGGTTGCAACCGCCGCGCATCGCGCTCGCGGTCGGCTCCGCCCTCTGTGGCTGAGACTGGTATAAAATGCTGGTCGCCGAATGTCAGTTGGTTTTCACCGAGCAACGCCATGATGCTGCTTGAGATCTGAGGTTCGGTGCACCTTGGCTCTCGATAGTGGAGTGCTGGCACATAGTTGGCCGGTGTCCATCCTTGCTCCCCAACTGGGAGCAGCCATATGGTTCAGGTCCCAACTCGGCACCGTCAGCCACATGGTCAAGAGGAAATGCCCGGATGGGGGTATACTACGTATAGCCGACTGATGGAGTCGCCCCAACTGAGGCGACTTGGGAGGAAGATAGCAGGTGGGAGACATGTTAATACGATGATAATAAATGCATTGTGTATGTTATATTGTATTGTGTCTTAAAACGTAGGATCGGTTCTTACAATGCTCTGTGCTATTCAATTGGTGTATTAACATCTGACCCCTGGGTCCCGCCGAGCCAGGAGCGGGTGTCCCGGTGAGGCGCGACACATTATAATGGTTTCGGATTTCGTGAGGAATCCAATAATGAACAACAGAAACGGGCGTTCTTCAATCACAAGTGAATTCCTGTAATTTGCACCGCTTTATGGGTTAGAATTGTTGGGACTGACAGCATCGTCTTGTTGTCATCATCAATTCCTACTCGCACATTATTCTAACAGAAATCGTTAGCGACGTCCTACCGCTTACGGTGGATCACGGGATAAGTTCAATTCATTTTTTTCATCTACTCGACGTGTCCATGAATTGAATGTCTGAGTTCGAAATGCTATAGGGTTCAGCGCCTGATCGGATAAGTTAAGGATCAGCGAACTTTGAGGTACTCTAGGCTACTAAAAACGACGAAAGGGTCGCAACGCCAGGCCGTTATTAAAATTGTACACGGATAATCACTTTGCTTGGTCTACTTTTTGCCACAGTATTATGTTTCGCAGACTGGCTTTGCCAAATTTTTCATGACAGCGTTCCAAGAACCTAGGAGCTGATTGTTCAGATAGCATCTGTGATAAGTGTTATCTGTGTTTGCATCACTGAACTACTAAACCCTGATCTTCTATTACATCCTTGCCATTGCAATTTCGCCGATCCTTCGCAGCTATTCAGCCTAGGCTCCCATCGCGCATTGTTAACTCCGTCATGAACTGCAAACAAACAATTTAACATCGATTTTCCATCACTAGGACAAAAAACTCGAGTGGCAGCGCGATGCGCATGAGCTGAGGACGCCGTATAAGTTGGGTCCTGAAGCGATAGAGCCTAAGGTAAGCCGTAGTACATCGCCATTGCTTTGGGATCCAACATACGCTTTGCCTCAAACTCGCACCCATCGCGTCGCGTGTCAGAGGCCGTGACCCGAAGTTCCTGTCCTCATGGCACACAACTTCTTGATGAAGCTTCCTTGTGAGCTGTCTAGAATGATGATTGTCTACCATAATACCACCTTGGTTAGTTTCGTACGCAGTTCTGCAAGTATCACGCTAGAGAAATGGGCGATGCAGGCACACCAGTATCGAATAGTCATATCGATCATTTCCAACACAGAGAACAAACCGTGTGATTCGCGTAGCACTGTGCGATAGCCATCTAGGTTTCATATAAGCGGCTGTATGTGCCCTTTGGTGTAAGACTGTAAATTTGTCACTCGTGAACCGGCGGGATAGAATTCTGGTCCCAACGGCGACCGACGGAGAGATACCAGTGCTGGATGATCAAACGACAATAACATAACAGGATTGATAAGCGATGGCCGCTACTGATATAGCTCCAGTGTTTCTTGAAGTAGAACGATGTTTAGAGCTCGGTAAACTTTTATATATGGGACTAATTTTACAGATGAAACTTATTGCTGAAGATACAGGAGTGAACTACGAGGAAACTAACGCACCACCAGATATCCTGGAAATGCAAAATTTCATGGAAAAGCTCCATTCAATAACGGTGCCGAATTTGGAGAGAATACTAGCGGACGACACTTATTATGACGACGAAAATGATTTTAGAAATTTGAGCGACGTGGACCGAACAGTGTACAATGTGAGTAGTGACAGGGTATGCAATATACAGTGTAAAGCATAAAGCTCCACAGTGAGTGATTGTGATAAGGGGATGACGGAAAAAATGGACAACCTAGGACAATGGTGACTATTGGGTTGTTGCAAAATTTATTTAGGGAATGGACCGCATACTTCAAACTACTATAACTCAGCTTAAACACAAGTTTATTAATCGAAGTGAAAACCATCAGAATCTACACACTTTTGCCAACGAACAGGCAATAAATTTAAGCCTTCACTATAAAAACTACTATCACGAGAATCAACGAAGTCAAGGAAGGCACATTCAACATCGTCTAAATTAGTAAATTGTTTCTGACGCAGATGAGAATTGAGGGCTCGAAAAAAGTGATAGTCTGTTGGGGAAAGGTCGGGAGAATACGCTGGGTGAGGGAGAACTTCTATACCCATGTGGGTCAGTTTTTGCCGAGTGATTTGTGAGGTGTGTGGCCTTGCGTTGTCCTGCAACAGGATCGGCCCTCCTCTATTCACCACCGCCGGCCACAATTTTTGCAACTTTCTATTACATTTGCTCCAGATCACAACAGTAAGACTCTGCTGTGACTGGCTGACCAGGTTGCAAAAAACTGTAATGGATTGCACCTTTGCAACACCACCACACAGTAATCATAACCTTTTTAGGGTGAAGGTCGGGTTTAGGAAAAGTTTTTGGAGGAGCATCCTTATCTACCCAGACTAATCCCCGCTTCCTGTTATCACAAAGAACCCACTTTTCATCTACAGTTATAATACGGTTTACAGATGGCTCATTTTTATGGCGAACTAGGAGATGACGAGCAGGTGTCGAAACGTGCCAGACGCTGCTCATCGGTCAGGTCATGAGGCACCCACTTCGACATCCTCTTCACCTTGCCGATTGTCAGCAAATGTCTGGCCACTGTAGAGTAATGTACGCCTAGGTCTTCTGCTAACGTACGAGTATTCGTCTCCGGATTTGCTTCGACGGCTCTCCTTAAATCTTGATCATTAAGCGATGATCTGCGTCTGCGACCCGACTTCTCTTCGAAATCAAAATCGCCAGAAGCAAACTTTTTAAACCAGAGCTCCACTGTTTGTTTGCAAGGACAATTTGTCCCAAAAACACTGCTGAGATCACGAGCTGCCTCCGCTGCGGAGTGTTCCAATTTAAACTCATAAAGCATGATGACTCGATAGTCGCGTCGGTTCATGATTATACGCAGCTGGAAAAGGCCGGCTGGGAAACTTAGAGCGACATTCATAGAAGTTTCTGAAAGAGCAGAAAAAATCCCACCAAATGGTATGCCTGGCGTTCCTTGGGATGGAATAGTTCAGGGTAAAAAATCTACTTATTTATACATACCTTGAAACCAAAATTAATTTTGCAACAACCTAATAGTTAGCTAACTTATTCGTTCATAGTTTTGGAATTTGTGGAATTTGCGGAGAAGGATTAGGTAAGTATCGATTGGAAGAATGGCAGTGAGGAATAGATATATTTTGATCGGAAGAATTGTGGAAATGCAGAGTTGTGGAATTTGCGGGAATGAGGACACTTCTCTCCTCTTAATTTCTCTAATCCTCTCGTCTCTCGTCTCTTCGTAACATGGAGATTGATACATACCTAATGCTTTTCCGTAAATTCCACTGCTGCATTTCCACAAAAACGCAAATCGCAATACTCCTGATCGATACGTATCTCTATCGTTTCCCGCCGATTCCGCAGTTATGGGATTGCGCGAATTCCAAAACTATGAACGCTGCTTCAATACTGGAATCTAGGGCCATGTTATCATTGTGATAGCAACTCCTACTTATAATAGCGTTTACGTAGTACTCTCGCACCATTCTGCGAGGTGCCGATGTCGCACTAGGTGCCAGCACTAAAGAAACATGCCGAGATAACGTGCTTTTTGTGATAGGGTGCAATACTGCTAAAAATGGGGGAAGTGGAGCACACTGAGTGCGATTGCAAGCTTTCTAAGGAGTCACATTCGGAACAGTTAATCATCGTACTGTGCACAGAGGGCCGCAAGAGGTAGATGGCCATACAAGATTATAAGTTTCCGACGCGGCACTTGATTACAGTACCCCGTCGTCAGATTAAATGCAATCGGGCACGTACACACACGCTGCATTACAGTATACAAAAAAATAACTAATTGATTTCCGCGTCACTGTGCAGTGAACTGCTAGCGTTTTTTCAGTGGTTTTACTTCCTTTAGGTCTTCTCAAATGGTTCTGAATAAGATATCTGTGCTATGACTAGCAAGCTGCGCCACATATAATTTTCTTGGACCTCTAGTCATTTAGAGGACTTTTTTAGGAGTTCCTCATCACAAAATGACCCCTACCATTGTCTTTACGGAAAATGTGGTTGCTACAAGTAAATCTTAATGCTCGAAGATTGCGTGTCGTTTTATTGAATCTGGAATGCCTAGTAGGCCCTTTGCTAGTCGTCGAACTTTCCTTGAGACACATAATAGAAAAGTGCAAGCCATCTCATGACTTTGGTGAAGTGACAGCAAGGTTATCCTCATTGAAGAGCAATGTTTGTAGCGCAGCCCATCGCAAACCGTCGTGTCGCGCAGTGGCTGTGACGTCACCAAGCACGCGCCGCATGCGCACGCCGGTGAGTTTTTCCCTCCTCTCAGATACACGAAGGTGTGACCTCTTGGCCAGCGATTTTGCTAGACATGTCCGCCAAATTCCACGGAAAGACTAGGGTCCACTTCTAGGGTAGACTCAATGATACGGCTGTTCCTATGCCCGATGATTGATGTTATAGATACTGTTGGATACTCCAGCAAAAGGTCGTCTCCAGATTGGTATTGTAGGTATCACGATCGATCATCTTTTTCAGAACCGCTGGCCTTCAAACCAGTGAAAACAGTAGCCAGTTTGACTCCTTTTAGCTTTCCAACTGCGACCCCATTCACCTAATAAACTTGTCCATGAACTTTGCACCTTTCATTTTACACAAATAACGGCAATATTACCTCTCGCAGGATGTTTATAAACAGTCTACAGCACATCATTTTCCTGAGGACAACTCGCATGCCAGATGCTTCCATACGAAGAGAAGTTCATATTTCATTTGTGTTTGAGTGCCTAAATTCAGGCTTGCCTCGCTCAGAAGAATGGGTGGATTCTTTTACAGATGAAAACTATTTATCTTATCAATCAACAACTTATTCATCGATAACACTGCCTCAAAGCAAATTCCATTCGCTAAACCACCTCGTTGAGTATTTCCTGTTAACATTACCTGATCCGTGTCGTCTAACGCGTGACGTACATCGCCTAGCCAAAACTGGTGACAAAGATAATGCAATGGGTGTATGCCATTAGGAGAAAATTCGCTCTGCCGCGTCCAGTGTGCCACGCGATGGTGCGAGCAATGCACTCCGTATTGAATGGGTCCTGAAGCGATGACTGTGCCCTACGCCTCATTCAAGATGTAATCGCTTCAGGAACCAAAACGTACGGCGCCCGTAGCTCGCACTATCACGTCGCGCGCTAAAGGCCACGCAGACGCAGTGATGACTCAGCACCTTTATGTGATACTACACATGGGAATCATCGGAATGAATCCACATGAATATGAAACCATTCGTACGCCTTAGCGACTTGAAATTTGAGTGATTCAGAGTATATAGCCCATGAGACTCAATTGGGAACCGTTAATAAAATTTTGGCGTTGGACATTTGTACTTTTTGGGACAGCATACTAACATATACCTACCAGATCCCTTATTCAGCTCGATCTTTTCCACTGCACTCGATTATGCTATCACTTTTGCCCATGTATATGGGAAGATGTTTAGAAGCGATTGTATTGCTCTTGAAGAGGGTAGCCATGAACAAAATTCAAAGGAATAACGTCTGACATTTGGAATTTATGGTCTTTAAAGACAGCGACAGGGGTAATGTGAGTGATAAGGAATCCGAAATGCAGTCATTTAGTGGAAAACTACGGGTCTGAAAGGCCTTTGCATGGTGAAATCCCCCGCGGGAGGCGCCCTCTTGAGCTGTGGCGGAGGCGGCCTCATCAGAGTAAGCCGACTTGATTCAGGGCAGCCCGCCTCCTAGCGGCGAGCTCCCCATGATTGGCTGGGGTGGGAGGGGCGAAGGCGATGCGGCCGACTGATGCGATCAGGGCGCGCTTCCGTGAACAGAACGTCGCAGACCCTCTTCTAATCGGCTTATTTTTTTCAATGTTTTTGATTTTTGCTACTCACCCGTAGAGTTTCTCTTGCCTATTCTTCTTCTCTTTTTCATTAATTCTCACTTGTTTTCTTCGCTCGCCTGCAGTCAATGATAGGATGCCTTTTAAGTATTAGGCTGTCGGGAAATAAATGACGCGGTGTGGGTATTCCCGGTTTCATGAGCAATATATGACTCCTCAATGGATTTTAGGAAACATGCAATAGTGCGTTTGGAAGAGCAAGGTTTGCGCTTTCATTTATGCAGTTCACTTTAGGGCAGTCTCAATTACTAACTTTTTTATAGACCCTAAAGTCAATTATGGAAAACCGCCTTCTTCGAGCTATCATGCTGCATGAATTCAAACTCGGCCACTCTGGAGGCGAAGCAACCAGGAACATAGTGAAAGCATGGGGACCGGAGTCGACTTCGAAAAGCACTGTGCTACGTTGGTCCAAAAGGATTGCTTCAGGCGATGAGAGTCTCGAAGATGAGCCCCATCGGTGACGAAGTTTCAAAAGCAGCCGTTGAAGCTAACCCCAAGACAACTACACGGGCGTTAGCAGCGGATCTGGTGGTACATCACTCAACAGTGGCGCGCCATCTTGCGGACATCGGCAAAGTGAAGAAGATGGAAAAACGGATCCCCCATGATCTAACCCCGGCTCAACAGCTCTCCCGTTTTGACTTTTGTAACAATCTGTTGGTAAGGTACAAAAATGAGCTTTTCTTTAACCGCCTCATAACCGTGGATGAAAAGTGGCTTCTGTATGACAATCGTAAGAGGGGATACGTCTGGGTTGATAGGTTTTCCCCTGTCCCCACCTTCCCGAAACCCGATCTACAACCGCAGAAGATTCTCCTTACTGTGGTGGTGTAGCAAGGGTCTAATCCATTATAGCTTCTTGCAACCCGGCCAAACGGTCACGTCAGACTCCCACTGCCGTGATCTGGAGCTGATGCATGGAAGTTGCAAAAATTCTGGCCGGCAGCGGTGAACAGAAAAGGCGTTGTCCTGTTGCAGGATAACGCGAGGCCCCATACTTCATACACCACCCGGCAAAAATTGACTCAGTTAGGGATCGAGGTTCTGCCTCATCCCCCATATTCCCCAGCCCTTTCCCCCACTGATTATCACTTTTACAAAACTCTCGATGCAAACCTTCGCAATAATTTTTATAATACTGCAGCTGAGGTAGAATCTGCTTCCCTTCGATTTATTGATTCCTGTGATGCTAATTTTTATTCTAATTGTATCGAATCTCTTCCTTCTCGTTGGCAACAGTGTGTAGACTCTAACGGTTTTTATTTTGATAAATAAAGGTGTGATTGAAGTAAGTTATGCTTTCTCAAAAATTGCCGTCGTACCGCGTCATTTATTTCCCGACAGCCTGTACGCTGTTTTTGCGCATTACTTACCTGGATACATGCCAATGGCAGATTCGTCCGGGCCACCCGCCTCTCGACGGAATGGTCGTCCACCTCGAGGATCGGGGTCCTACTTCCCGAGTTTTTGGCCATTTCCATCCGTTTTTTCTTCACTGTCCTGTTACTAGGCATCTCGACTTTCATGTTCACTACTTCTTTTACTTTTCGTCCGAATTTTCCCTAATGCTGCCCTCAAGCTGGCCGCAGAAGATGGGAAGCCTTATCATTGAGAAACCAAGGTATACCAGTGCTTTATGAGTGAGCGTCGTGCATTCAGCCTCCATTCAAAACTGCATGAAAGAAAATTCTCGGAGAGGATGAGAGACTTGGTAGGACTGTGGGAGGAGTGGTGTCACCTGACACTGCATCACCTACTTATCTTGAATATGCATCAAGACTACAGGGGGTGACAAAAAAGTCATTTCTCCTCTATCGCTTTCATACCACTAGTTGAACTATCATACTTTGACCCGATGCTATGAACATCGAATGCAAGAACACACTTCGAAGAGCACTTAGCTCGTATTAGTCTTCTGCAAGAATAGAATCGGAAGCTTTCGCCGAGCCAGCACCGTTTCAACCCTGCAAAATTTCCAATTCCATTTTCCTTGTAGACGGCTCTGCTAAGTCCGTCCAGACTTAGCACTCTGGGATTGATGTGTGTACTTGAATTTTGGTGCACTTGAATTTTCCGTTTTCAAGCATCCCTACCCCATTTTTTCCAAGTAGCTGTCATTTCTGGAACTCTCCCTAGGGCAGGTGTGGAGCATCAAATGACGATGCTCATCAAGTGACAATGATCATAGCACTGTTGTCCGAGCAGCAAGAATTCCTTGTCTATGGTTTTATCACCATCAAAGCGACATTCTCTGGAAAGCTGCCCACGAGAGACTAATCACGGAAGTTGGCTTCGTTGTTTTAGGTACACTCTGATGTAGCAGGTGCTTAAAGACGACGGTAGGGGGAAAATTTTGGCTTACGGTATGGGATTACGTTGGCTTGCACTTGCCGCAATGCACACACGACCATTCCAATACGTCGAAAGTGAATTTACTAAGATTTGATTGTAATCACACTTTTTTCTCACGCTTTCGCTTATTCTTCATTTGGTTGTTTCACTTGTCTGCTGCTGTGTGTTGTTTTACTTATTTATATCATCACGAATGTATGAAATACACTTTACGAGACAAGAAATGACATCTCCACAGCGGACAACTCGGAAAGTCAGTGTGTGCAGCTCGAAGTGATGCGAATGTGATGCGAATACACACCATAGCCTCGCGATTTGGAATCTGAGTTTTTCCACCAATTATCGCTCCAGACCTTGAACGTTCGTTACGAAATGATCATTTCTTTGTATCTTCCTCTTTCTTTAGTTCCCTTCCGGTTCCTTTCAGCTCGACAGCACTGGCAGACGACTTCATTAGAGAGGGTGGTTAAGCATAACATGCTTCTGCACAAGAAGAGCATTTCAAAATACTTTAAACCGATGTTCGCATTTCGTTACTCTGCGCTTTCCATACTTAGCACGTGTGGGTAATCAGCCAAGTGATGCCTGTGTGTTTGGCACTCCTTGTACTCTACTCATACTACTATACTGACAGTGCGGATGTCATTCTGCTCAATTGTATGTGTACAATTTTACCCCACTCTCCATCAACAGTCATTGTAATTCCAGGTAAACTGGACGGAGTATTTCCTTCTTGTTGCTCCACGAAAGATGCATTCATTCATTTTGGAAAATCCAGAAGTTTTGGTACCCGATGATGAATACATAAAAAAGTGAGAATTTCCGTCAAGCCACTTTTGTTATCACACTTCAGAGGAACAACACTGAGGAGTTTCTTCAAACCGACAGACATATATACAGATTATGCATGCATTATACATACAGGTGGGCAGAGGTGGTGTAGTGACGTGCATACCCCACTCTCATGGTGCGGGGTTCAAATCCCGCATCAACTCCAGCCTGGTCCAAAAGCCTATTTATCCTGTGTCGGCAAATTGGTACCAGACTCGTCTCGGAGGATGAAAGCGCTCACTTATACATCGGCTGGCCACCGCAAGCCATTTTATAGGCCACATCACACTCACCAGCCATCGCGATTCTGAATGGATTTAGCATGTGCGCCAAAAAGAGATTGATCAACGCCAAAACCTTCATCCTTTTTTATACATGCAGACCATAGAGATCTGTGAATCAGCCTGATCAGTAGATACCGAGCGAGGTGATGTCTCATGGTTTCGCCGAGTAATACATACTGTGAGCCAAGCAAATTTGCGATCACTTTAAAACGGCAAAGTGGTCATTCGAAAGGGAAAGTTTGGCGTGAATCAATTCCTTCTGTGGAATGCGCCACGCATTCTGGCTCCATTCAGAATCGTGGTGGCAGCAAAATGCTACTCGGCCTATACCATATATCAATTGCTCATCAAAACCCATTTGATAAAAATCAAATGGGTTTCGATGAGCAACTATTGCATTGGGTTAATGCATAAGTTTCCCGCCACGTCTTTGATCCTTCCGCATTTCGTGTAGATGGATTTCAGCAATATGTCATCACGTGTCAGTAACGTGTCCATGTTATTCTATCACCGCAACAGCTCGCGCTCCCTTACGCTGCAGTTAAAGGCTACAATGCTGCATAATCACCACCGTGACAAAATGTACCTACACCACCGCCTACTTTTTTTCCATTCGGGCTCCATTGCAAGGGAAGCATATATTGGGTTGAGGAATAAGTTTCCGCGATTTCATTAAACCCTGATTTCACATTGTTCCCTTTATCTTTCGACAGAGTTTTCGATAGAGCTTTTTTGCTCTACAAAATGCTGCTATCTATTTCACAATTCCTTCGACTACCTAATATTTATGGGGTTTGGAAATGAAGTAAGCTGAAGGCAAAAAATATGCACTTGCGCACCTTTCTCGCTCGTCTGCCATCGAGATCAAAAAATGTATATTTACATGTTTCCGATAGAGCTTTTTTAGCTCTACAGAATGGTACCACTTTTCATACAAATCAATTTATACAACGTTTTTCATTTTCAGACTCACAAATGGAGTACTCGCGAAAGTGTGTACATTCTTTCTCTCCTCTTCCTCGCCTACCATCGAGTTTGGAGAGATTGTGTACAGATGCATTCGATGAAGCTTTTTTTGCTCTACAATATAATACCACTATTCTTTTGTATCCTCTCATACTTTAGCATGTAAGAGTAAGTTTCCACCTGTTTTTCAATTCGAAATTGCGTAATGAAAATGAAATGTTTTGGCACAATGTTTTGTATCATCCCACAAAGCTCTTTTCGCTCCACGAGATCGTGTTTAGAGCTTCTGTTCGAATTGATTTTTGCAATTTTTTTGGTCATTTAAAAGTCTACGACATTGAATACTTTCGACTACATGTGTCAAAAATGCTCGATTCGTCGACTTCTAAATGATCTAAAAAGTGGCAAAAAATAACTCGAACAAAACCGTAATCAATCTTTTGTAAAGCGGAAAGAGCTCTATCGAATAATACAAAACACTGTGCTAAAACATATTATTTTTATTACGCAGTTTCGAATTGAAAAACAGGTGGAAACTTACTCTTTCATGCTAAAATATGAGAGGACACGAAAGAATAGTGGTGAGAAAAAAGAGTTCTATCGAATGCATACCTGGATATTCTCTTCGATCTTGATGGTAGGCGAGGAAGAGAAGATAATGAAAGTGCACGTTTTTATGAGTACTGCATTTGTGAGCCTTGAAAACAGCAAAAAGTTGAGCGATTTAAATAAAAGGTAGCACCATTTTGTGGAGCTGGAAAAGCTCTATCGAAAACACAGAAACATACATTTTTTGATCTCGATGGCAGACAAGGAAGAGAGGTGCGCAAGTGCCAATTTTGTAACCGACAAGCTACCTGAGCGTTGGTGTGGAGTAGTGGATGGTAATGATGCTTACCTCTGATCTTCACGCTGGTTCTCTTTTGAAAAATTCTCATAAAAGTAGTGGCGGGAAACTTATGCATTAGCCTAATACAATGTTGTTAAAGGAATCGTGCACGGGAAAGTGTTCTCTGTTACCCATATATTCATGTAGTATTTGCTTAATAGAGACAGCGTGAGAAGTTCCGTGCCGAATGCTCGCCTCATCCTCCGTCGCAGTCGGGGATGCATAAATGGGAACAAAAAATTACGTAAACAGCCCCACTTCCCACTCTTCGTCTCCGATCGCGAACGAAAGGACGGGCATTTACTCAGAGGTCCCACCCCTTGTCCACCACTTTGAGGAGCTGTATCTCAGCCGGATTCCTACTTTTTCACGTGGAACTTTGCATGCTGCACTTATTGAGCAAATACAACACAAATACAGGGGGCGCCAAAAACAAAGTAATTTTGCTTACTCACATCCGCCAAGTATACAAAACATAGGGAAACGAAAGAGATAAAAGTATTGGGGCAAATCATTCCCGAAATGTTCCTCTAGAAACTGGAGCAAGGAGACTCATACTTTCACCTTTCTAAGAATACGGAGCCTTCAGTCGGCGCAGTCGGTTCAGAGCACCTACGGTATCAGGGTCCGCTTAAAACTGCGGAGCGGGTTCCGTGGTAGGTCTTTTGTGGGGAGCTTTCCAAGGACAGAACCTTTCATTCATGGATATTACAGGGCCCTTTCTTCTTCGGACAACGCTGTTATGGTCCGACGTATCATTTTTCATGCCTCGAACCTGCCTCTGCAGGGGTTTCAGTGGTGATGGCACGTTCTGGTTCTTGGAAACTAAGGGAGCTGGGAACCTGGGGAAACAGAATGTTCAAGAACACCACCCATTATGAATCCGCTCAGGTACCCAGAGTGAACGGACCATAGCAAGGTTCTGAACGAGGTTGACGAAATCTCGAATTTTGCCAGTTGATGTGACAAGTTTTGTTCACTCGGAATAATCTCCCGTTCCTGCTCGTGCAGAAGGCTGTTACGGAGAATAGTGATAGAGTGGGGTCTACTCTTTACTTCGGAGATGAGAGTATCTGGTCAGGATTTGCTGAAGTCCGACTAATGTGGGGTTGAAAGTGGACGACAAAATTACTTTTTTGGCACCTCCTGTACATGGGTAACAGGGAAACTCATTTTTTCCATGCACGATTCCTTTGAGCTAGAATACCATTCACATTTTTTGAATAATCGACACCTTGCGATGTATTGATCCATTCAAATCGTCACACCGTCATAACTTCGTTTGAAGTGGATAAAATGGTGAGAATTGAGAGCGTACGACTCATTTCGATGTAGCGAAATCATCAACCCATTTGGTGTCGAATTTCGACAAGTAGACCACCAGCTTTTCGGTGGAAGTTGGGAAGTTTTTTTTTTTATAATGCGTCATTTTATGAGTAGGTGAACTCGCTTTTTTGAGATGAATCCAACGCTCTCAAATTTTCCCCATTCCATCCGTTTCACTCGAAGTTGCGATGGTGCGAAGGTTTACGGCAACTAATATGCCTCCAGGTGTCGATTTTTCAAAAAATGTGAGCCGTATTGTACACAGACCTCGATCTACTGAAGAAAGCTATCAGCTTCGTAAGCAAGACAGCTTAGCATGTCGTTCTTTTTCATGCTATTTGATGAGAAATCGAAATATGGACACGTGAGTGCGAACCCCCTAAGCAATTGACGCTAAAACTATGGTGCTCGTATCGTAGATGCGCTTGTTACCCACTGCTGTTGATCTTTTTCGTACCACTTCTCCTTTCAGTTTATTTATTGGTACCTCTGGATTGGCACCTCATCTATCCTCTCCTTCGTGATGCCTAAATGCAGACTTGTGATTTCAAAGGCACAGTACACTATAGTACTCTTAGGTCACTACGATTAGTAATGGTTCCGGGGAAGCCGAAAAATACGAAAGTGAGGAGTCAAGGAAACCCTCCGCAGTCCTGTGTATAAAGTCTTC
The DNA here is from genome assembly GCA_963978905.1 of Trichostrongylus colubriformis. NCBI lineage: Eukaryota > Metazoa > Nematoda > Chromadorea > Rhabditida > Trichostrongylidae > Trichostrongylus > Trichostrongylus colubriformis. Next base: position 43,384,985 of record OZ022259.1, read on the forward strand.
GTTACTTTGAGCCTAACCAAGACCACAGCCCGGCAGTAGAGATTGGGACCAGTCTTCACTCAAAGGCACACCACGCGATAATCAAAGTGGTCGCTCACCTTCTCAAGACAGGACTCCCTGGATGGCTGTGGAAATCGCACCCTTTTCGCGGCGCCACGGCTCACTCTCGCCGCGCACGACCTGGCCGACCTAAGCCGAGTTGAGCCCACCGAGCCAAATCACACCTGGCCTTAGACGAACCTATTTCCGACGTGGCCTTACGTGGAGAAGGAAACTTGCGATAAGGCATGATAAGGCAGCGAGTTCAAAAGTGAAGGCGGCCTTAAAGACAGTGCTAGGGGTAATGTGGGTGATGAGGAATCCCTAAAAGAAGTCATCCACTCGAAAACTAGGGGTATAGGAAGCCTACCTGCGGCGGAATCCCCCCGCGAAGGGCGCGCCCCCGAGCCGTGGCGGAGGCGGCCTTTTATGCTCGAGCCGCCTTACTGTGCTCGGTCCGCCTCCTACGGTCGACTTTACCGAGGAATGACTGACACGGAAGACCCATCAGGTCATGGTGAGCTTTTCAAAACGGTTTTTTGCATTTTAAAGGGTCACATACATGAAGCAAAAAACCGGTTTCAAAATCAGCTAAATGGTTTTGGGGAGCCCAGAAAATGGCTGATGGTTCGATCCCCACTGAGGACAAATTTTTGCATTTTTTTTAGTTTTCATCCATTTATGCTCATGTATGACCACACGTGCAAAATGTGTGCAAAATCAGTTTTTATTATGCCGGGCAACCGCTATCTTCAGTATTTTTGCGTATCAGGCGAATGATTTGTTTGGACCTAACGCTCATAACAGGAAAACTAGGCGTTTTCCCGCAAAGTACGAGTGATATTCATATTCAGGAGCTCAAACTACCCTAGGTAACAAGTTTTCGGCCTAATCGAGATTTTGGCCCAAACTCGAAAATTTGGGCACCCCTAGTACCACTACTACCGTAGTAAAGAACGCTTAACGAAAAGAAGTTGGTAGCCCATATAAGGAAATATTTGCTATCTTTCGCCGTCGCATGGTGTTGCTAGGTGCAATTCACTTGGAGTGCGTTGATTCTACACATGTTTCATTGAATTTAACCGAGGCTACTAGTTGTTTGATTGTACAAATAGAGCAGTGACTATGTGGCCATGTCCACCCATTGTCTCGAGTTTGGGTCAAAATCTCAATTTGGATAACATTTTGCATCTGAGTCTAATTGGGTCTTCAGAGCAATATCACACTAGTTTCGCAGGAAAACGCTTGGCACGTGTGCTAGGGACGCCGAAGGGTCCAAACACTTTAACCACTAAAATCTTACAAATGAGGTCACTTTCGTGCACCAGCGACGAGAATTGCAGTCATCCACTTGTGCGCAATTAGTATAGGGTTGGACAAACAAAATTAAGGAAATGCAAAAGCGTGGACGCCGAGAGGAGATGAACTACAGTCGCCTCCTTCACTGTGTCAATACCAGTCCATTCCACTATCCATTCGGCCATCCAACTACCACGCCAAGTCTGACCTGTGCATCCCCTATGAGTTTTCTTTGCTTCGTTTAGCAGTTACCATAAGAGATTCTACATTTTTGAACCAGCTCGCAGTGGTTTTGACGTAGGTTTGAAGAGACTCTTCAGATATGCATATACTGAAGATACAGCTGGAAAGCATTGCAACAAAATGGTCAAAATTGCTCTTCTCCAAGTCACTTTTATCACTCATTTTTTGAACCCCCCAGAACCATTTAGCCGAATTTGAGACCAGTTTTTTACCTCATGTATGTGACCCTATAAAATGCAAAAAACTGTTTTGAAAAAGCTCACCATGACCTGATGGGCCTTCCTTGTAAGGTGTAGAGTAAGGAGCATGATAGCAGAATGATACTTGTCGTATCGTATCAAAGCCGTATTGATTGAAATGACGTGGTGCTTGACGAGTCAGCTTTCGTGGTGAACACGTTCACCGGTCAGTATGAAAGCTTGGAAGGAATGAATCATTCGAATTACCCCTAACACTGCCTTTAACAGAGAAGAACTGGTGACATCGTAGCATTTTGGGCGGCAACACCGAGCAAAAGCTCATTTCTAATCTCCAATCCTCGTACGAGTACTGAGGGCAGAGAGCCTCATTTTTGGTAGTTGTGAAGGGTCTTGATTCATTTTTCTTCACTGGTGAGTAAACCAGGGCTTCTACATCGTGTAACACGCGCGATACCTCTCACAACTTTTTGCAAAGTGGCCTCTAATGTTAACACCCGAGGTTTGCGATATTACCTTTTTCCCCCGAGATACGTCGCCTTATCACCAGGATTCATCCATCCTCTCTTCAGAATCGGTAGCCAATGGTCTCCGTCTACTTGCGGGTTCTCTACGCGCTTACTGTTAATCTTGGCGTCGCGCTGAAGGTGTATACTCTGCAGTTGCGGAAACGCCACCTGCACCTGAAAGTAAACCGACACGGAATATCTAAATTATCAGGAACTGTACCTTGAACCACAAATATAGCATTTATATACTGACTGTAATTTTGATGCTGTCCTGGACTACATACGACCTCTCGCGCTTAGAATCGTTGCAATAGGCACACCTTTGGTGGGCAGCCACAGGGAACATATTGATCATTTCTGGCCTTGCAAGCTCGAAAATGCAAGTGAGACAATCAACTTTCCTTCTATTAGACTTTTCCAAATGCATATGACCATTATTGACTCACAGTTTGGTAGCTTCCAATTTGCCTCCAAGCTTGCACCTAAGAAATAGGCTTTGAAACTCTCAAAAGCTCAAAAAATCTTGAACTGCCTTGGCATTGCTCACCATTTCCATCAACGGCATTGTTTTTGAATCAACCCAATGCTGATAGCTGAGCGACGACAAAGAGTGATTCTCTTAAGCTCCTCGTATTTCGATCAGCCTCAGCAGACTTTATCTTCGATACAAACAGCAAGAGATTAAGATGCCCAAAGTAGAATTTTTAAGAACTTCGTTGGTGGTGCATTATCACTAATGAGTAAATCACTAAACAAAGGCGAAAACGGGGGATGTTGTAGGCAGTTGTCGGGACTGCCGAGTATGACATCATTGGCAAGACTCGCATTTATTAAAGGCACACTTCGCGAAAAATTGTGAGAGCTATCGCGCGTGTTACAGGAAGTAGGGGCCCTGGTTTATTTACAAGTGAAGGAAAGTGAATCGAAATCCCTCACGACTACCAAAAATAACGCTCCCTGCCATCGGTCCTCGAACGAGTATGGGAGTTTAGAAACGAGTTTTTGCTAGAAGTTATCGCGCAAAATGCTACGATATCACCTGTTCTTTCCTGTTGAAACTGCCTTCACTGCTGAAATCGCAGCCTTATCTCGTCTTATCGCATGTTTCCTTCCCCACGTGAGAGCCAAGTCGGAAATTTGTTCGTTTAAGGCCAGGTGTAATTCGACTCTGAGGGCGCGGCTCGGCTCGGGTAGAGCGCGCCTACCGCCGCGAGGATGCACTATCAAGTCACAACAAGGGTGCAGCCTGAACACCTATCTAAGGACCTACTTGCCCCAAGAAAGTAAGCCACTAATGTGATTATTGCGTCCTGTGCCTTTGATGAAGGACTCTAAGGTAAACCTCAATAGCACACCTGATAGCACTCTCCACCCGCTTCCCTTGTTGCTTTGCTTCTATAATCCACCATTGAAGGGCCCATCCTACCACAAAGTACCTATAAATGTCATCGCTCCAGAGGATACGCTCAACGGACCTGGTGTTCTCCGATGCCATGGTATAAGCGGTTATGACTTTTTTCACCTACCTTCAATGTCTCTGTGCCACTTCCCAGAGCACTTCAAAATTCAGGCTCCTACTGTTGCTACGACACCTGTTGGATATTCCTCAATTTTTAAGAGTTAATGGAATTTTTTTATTGACGGACAAACCAACATAGTCATATTAGTACATACAAACGCACTAGTACTCACCAGACTATGTATAAAGCGGTATAATGATATGATGGAATTTTCTTTAAAGAGTCAACAAAGTTCTCAGTGAAGCATCACCACGGACTATAACTAATTATGTGATGGTTCAGTATATACTATCGTGGATCCCATTACTGGAAGAAAGATATCACAGTTTAGTGCAGGTATGATAATCATTCACTTCAAGCAACAGTCATAAATAATGTTTTAAAGAAAACGTAAGTCATCTGCTCAAAATAAGCGCACGAAAGTAAGGAAGCAGAATCGTTTCTTGCAATTTCCAGGCATTTGCTTCAAGTATTGGAGAAACAATACCGACTACAAGGAATGACACGTGTTTCGCTGAAACCAATAGTCACTTCCCACTGGCAATTTTGGCTATGTATGCGCGTTTTGCTTCAAAAAATGTGAGAATGTTTAGCCACCAAGATTTACTATCCATATTTTATCTTTTCTATGACATTTTTCGTTTGCCTAGTGCTGGGTTCTGTTATTGTTAAACCAGGTGAGCTTCGCGATCTACATCGCGTTACGGGGTACCGGTGCGAAGCGGGCTGTGCGCAAAATGTTGCAAAAGAAAATACATAGCAATGTGGTTTGGCGGCAATCAATAGATTTTACATTTGTGCTGGGGGGTAGTCCATTAAAGCCGTCACTACAAAGGCTCATCTTAGCAATACGGTAGGTATCGATATGCATGCAATAAGTTCTATAGAATGTAAGCCTCTGCAATTGTGTCCATCCACTGGTGTGGTCCATCACATTGCCCGGCTCTCCGTACGAAAACCGACAGTTACGACCCATGGCACATGATGCTGCAGTTTTTCAACTTCTGCGACTGTAGTCATCCAATGGTATCCCACTACATGTTTTCAGCTCTCTGCTTAGAGATCTATGATTTCGATCGATGTCGACCAATAGGACTTCATTAAAGCTCTGCAACAGCGTCACCTATTGGTGTGGCTCGCTGATCACTTTCCAGAATTTCATCTTCTATGAGGGAACTCACTCAGTGGCATGGTCCATAAGCCGTTTCCAGCCTTCTGCACAAAAACCGATATTTTCAATCAATATCGATCGGTGTTGCATGATGTTGTAGAATATTAACTTCTATGAGGGCACTCACTCATTAGTATGGCCCATGAGCCGTTTCCAGCCTTCTGCACAAAAACCGATATTTTCAATCAATATCGATCGGTGTTGCATGATGTTGTGGAATTTCATCTTTTATGGGAGTACTTAATCAACAGTAGGGTCCATGAGCCGTTTCCAGCCTTCTGCACAAAAACCGATATTTTCAATCAATATCGATCGGTGTTGCATGATGTTGTGGAATTTCTTCTTTTATGGGAGTACTTAATCAACAGTAGGGTCCATGAACCGTTTCCAGCCTTCTGCACAAAAACCGATATTTTCAATCAATATCGATCGGTGTTGCATGATGTTGTGGAATTTCATCTTTTATGGGAGTACTTAATCAACAGTAGGGTCCGTGAGCCGTTTCCAGCCTTCTGCACAAAAACCGATATTTTCAATCATTATCGATCGGTGTTGCATGATGTTGTGGAATTTCATCTTTTATGGGAGTACTTAATCAACAGTAGGGTCCATGAGCCGTTTCCAGCCTTCTGCACAAAAACCGATATTTTCAATCAATATCGATCGGTGTTGCATGATGTTGTAGAATATTAACTTCTATGAGGGCACTCACTCATTAGTATGGTCCATGAGCCGTTTCCAGCCTTCTGCACAAAAACCGATATTTTCAATCAATATCGATCGGCGTTGCATGATGTTGTGGAATTTCATCTTTTATGGGAGTACTTAATCAACAGTAGGGTCCATGAGCCGTTTCCAGCCTTCTGCACAAAAACCGATATTTTCAATCAATATCGATCGGTGTTGCATGATGTTGTGGAATTTCATCTTTTATGGGAGTACTTAATCAACAGTAGGGTCCATGAGCCGTTTCCAGCCTTCTGCACAAAAACCGATATTTTCAATCAATATCGATCGGTGTTGCATGATGTTGTGGAATTTCATCTTTTATGGGAGTACTTAATCAACAGTAGGGTCCATGAGCCGTTTCCAGCCTTCTGTACAAAAACCGATATTTTCAATCAATATCGATCGGTGTTGCATGATGTTGTGGAATTTCATCTTTTATGGGAGTACTTAATCAACAGTAGGGTCCATGAGCCGTTTACAGCCTTCTGCACAAAAACCGATATTTTCAATCAATATCGATCGGTGTTGCATGATGTTGTAGAATATTAACTTCTATGAGGGCACTCACTCATTAGTATGGTCCATGAGCCGTTTCCAGCCTTCTGCACAAAAACCGATATTTTCAATCAATATCGATCGGTGTTGCATGGTGTTGTGGAATTTCATCTTTTATGGGGGTACTTAATCAACGGTAGGGTCCATGAGCCGTTTCCAGCCTTCTGCACAAAAACCGATATTTTTGTGCAGAAGGCTGGAAACGGCTCATGGACCCTACTGTTGATTAAGTGCTGGACCCTACTGGCGTACAGTACTGGACCCTACTGTACGCCGTTGAACAATTGCTCAAGTAGACGTATTATCTTATTCTAATTGATCAGATCAAACCAATCGCATCTCACCCAGCACATATATCCGAGTTCGTGTTAAATCGGAGTTTTCAATGAACAATTCGAATTTTCAATCAATATCGATCGGTGTTGCATGATGTTGTGGAATTTCATCTTTTATGGGAGTACTTAATCAACAGTAGGGTCCGTGAGCCGTTTCCAGCCTTCTGCACAAAAACCGATATTTTCAATCATTATCGATCGGTGTTGCATGATGTTGTGGAATTTCATCTTTTATGGGAGTACTTAATCAACAGTAGGGTCCATGAGCCGTTTCCAGCCTTCTGCACAAAAACCGATATTTTCAATCAATATCGATCGGTGTTGCATGATGTTGTAGAATATTAACTTCTATGAGGGCACTCACTCATTAGTATGGTCCATGAGCCGTTTCCAGCCTTCTGCACAAAAACCGATATTTTCAATCAATATCGATCGGCGTTGCATGATGTTGTGGAATTTCATCTTTTATGGGAGTACTTAATCAACAGTAGGGTCCATGAGCCGTTTCCAGCCTTCTGCACAAAAACCGATATTTTCAATCAATATCGATCGGTGTTGCATGATGTTGTGGAATTTCATCTTTTATGGGAGTACTTAATCAACAGTAGGGTCCATGAGCCGTTTCCAGCCTTCTGCACAAAAACCGATATTTTCAATCAATATCGATCGGTGTTGCATGATGTTGTGGAATTTCATCTTTTATGGGAGTACTTAATCAACAGTAGGGTCCATGAGCCGTTTCCAGCCTTCTGTACAAAAACCGATATTTTCAATCAATATCGATCGGTGTTGCATGATGTTGTGGAATTTCATCTTTTATGGGAGTACTTAATCAACAGTAGGGTCCATGAGCCGTTTACAGCCTTCTGCACAAAAACCGATATTTTCAATCAATATCGATCGGTGTTGCATGATGTTGTAGAATATTAACTTCTATGAGGGCACTCACTCATTAGTATGGTCCATGAGCCGTTTCCAGCCTTCTGCACAAAAACCGATATTTTCAATCAATATCGATCGGTGTTGCATGGTGTTGTGGAATTTCATCTTTTATGGGGGTACTTAATCAACGGTAGGGTCCATGAGCCGTTTCCAGCCTTCTGCACAAAAACCGATATTTTTGTGCAGAAGGCTGGAAACGGCTCATGGACCCTACTGTTGATTAAGTGCTGGACCCTACTGGCGTACAGTACTGGACCCTACTGTACGCCGTTGAACAATTGCTCAAGTAGACGTATTATCTTATTCTAATTGATCAGATCAAACCAATCGCATCTCACCCAGCACATATATCCGAGTTCGTGTTAAATCGGAGTTTTCAATGAACAATTCGAATTTTCAATCAATATCGATCGGTGATGCATGATGTTGTAGAATTTTAACTTCTATAAGGGCACTCACTCAGTAGTATGGTCCATGAGCCGTTTCCAGCCTTCTGCACAAAAACCGATATTTTCAATCAATATCGATCGATTCAATCAATATCGAAAAAGCGATGTGTGCTCTGTACATCCCCTACCATGCCCCACCCAACCCACACTTGAGCCAACCTCTCCCCTAATTTCCGAAGGTATGTCGAGGGTCGAGTACCTCAAACTTGGGTAATTGAACCGATCAGACAGACATCCAAACAAACACACCAAAGTCCTGGTTTATAAATAGGGTATGATATCAGGTAAAGGTTTGGCTGTCTTTCCTTATGTTGCGACCATGCTATCAACTCATGTGATGCTCTTCTTTGAAAGCATGGGCCTTCTCATTGTCAGTGAAATGTCGCCCTCAATGCATCGGTAGGGGCAAAGGAAAGTGTGAACTGAGAGAACATGCTCTTTGAAAACAAACCTACAACTTCAGAAGAGATGATCTGTAACGAAACTCCCACTGACCAAGAGCGACTTCAAGCCTTTTCACGATCTCGCAGCATGGTGTGTCGTGTAGCGACCGGCTGATTTAGCCTCTCGCTGTCTGCAGTCTGAGTAGGAGTGACGCAGAGGGCGCAATAGAAAATGAGGTTTCGAGTTCCTATTTTCGAGGTTTCGCTGTTTTATTTCGTTCTTTCTATACTGTTACACTGCTGGGCACCCCTGCTTTCACTTTCCTGGACCTGCCAACTTTTCTCAATCTGGTGTCTTTGAAGCTTGTTTGCACCTTCCACTGTTTCATAATATCTGGAAACAGTCGTGGTCTCCAGCCGCGTCCTGCTGCACGAGGAGAATGGATTACTCATGACTAGGACACTCAAGTATCACAGCAAAGACATGATTGAGTTGTTCTGCGCCAGAGCACAGTGGGCAAAATAAAAATTGTCTTCGCTGTTCTGCAGAACAGCAAAGACAATTTTTATTTTGCCCACTGTGCTCTGGTGATGTAGCGGGTTTCTTCTTAACAGGAGGGGCATAGTTATGATAGACATGGATGCTGCTACAATGAGCTGATTTATGGACAAAAGCTTTTGTTTCACACGAGAATCCAATCTGGTACCCATAAGCTGAGCCTGTGAGCTCATAATTCGGCACCCTTGTAGCAACTTTCGCTGGCTGCAAAGAAATCGGCAGCTCACATAATTATCCTACTATATATAATTCGCTTAGTATGTCTGTCTGTGTGTGTGTGTGTGTCTGTCCGTCTGTCACGAAATTCATATCTCGCGTCGCAGCAAAGCTGAGACGCTGAATTTCACAAGTTATATGGGGAGTGCCAAGGGAACCCCAGCGGTGGTGGATCGAAAGTGATAGCGGCTGATACGCGCTGATAAGGAGCCTCGGAAGACAAATGTCGTCAGATCCGTTTCGCCTTTCGCGTTGATGCAAGAGCGCTGGCACTCATAAGTGTTTTACGGGACTGGCCGGGAACATTAATGGAGGGTGACCCGCATTGATAACGGTTGATAAGATTCGATAAGGAGCGTAAAAAGGCTAGAGTCGTCATATCTGTTTCGCTTTTCGCATTGGTCCCGGAGCGTTCATACTCACAGGTGTTTTGCGTAGTGGGACGGGTACATTGATGGTGGGTGATCCAGCTTGATAACGGTTGATAAGGTTCGATAAGAAGCGCAAAAAGGCTAGAGTCGTCGAATCCGTTTTGGTTTTCGCATTGGTGCCGGAGCGTTCATACTCACAGGTGTTGTGCGGGGTAAGTCGGGGTCATTAATGGTGGGTGGTCCAGCTTGATAACGGTTGATAAGACTTGATAAGCAGCATGAGAAGGCGAATGTCGTCAAATTTGTTTCGCCTTTCGCGTTGATCCGAGAGCGCTGACACTCATGGGTGCTAAGCAGAGTAGGATAGGGACATTCATAAATGGGTGACCCAAACTGATAATGGTTGATAATATTCGATTAGGAGTGTGAGAAAGAAAATGTCATCAAGGCCGGTGCTTTTCGGCTAACAGAGGAATGTTCACATCGCAGGTATTGTAGGGTACGGGGACCTCAATGGTATTGTTGGGTACAGGGGCCTCAGTGAAACTGATAACGGCTTACAGAGGCTTATAAGAATCATCAGCATTGGATGGGATGAATCCTTTACTCGCTTGATATTACTATACGACCGCTTTAGCAAAAGCGCCTGATGCTTAGTGCCATTGGGTGAACATGTTTTGTCTATGTTCTGATATCACTGGCCGATGTATCGACCGCTGAATTGTTTAGCAATCCAAAAAATGGTGCATTTCTCTTGATACAGCGATCTACATTGTTTATCATAACACAACCTATAGTTGTGAAAGCAAAGCAAGCGATTCACTCGGAATCATTTTCTGATGCGGTACTGACAGCAACGCTGGGTGTCGACCGCCAAACCATGCAAAATTCCAAATAGTGAAGCATGTTTACGAAAACGATATACGTCGAAATCGGAATTCGGATCTACTATCAATGTGTAGGAATAGATGCTCAGCAAATGAACACATTGTTACCAATCGATGCAATCGTATGCAAAACTATCGATGTCTGAAGTATTCAAACTCCCAATGATGACCTCGCACACACTACAGCAATTAGTGTCGATGACGTGTAAAACGGGCTCGATGCAAAGCGACTGATGTATGACCGAAATGCTTTTTTATCACGCCGTCTTCTCGTCTTCTCTGCTTTTATCCGAATAAATAACTCAGCTGAAAGCTGTGGAAAGGAAGTTTCCACTCAACTCCATACACAACTGTGGTCGTGCCGATCAAACCCATTTTGCACAGCATCGCCATGAATCGCGCGCAGTAGTGTGCGCCCGCCAGCTGGTAGTAGGATAATTCGCTTAGTATGTGTGTGTGTGTGTGTGTGTGTGTGTGTGTGTGTGTGTGTGTGTGTGTGTGTGTGTGTGTGTGTGTGTGTGTGTGTGTGTGTGTGTGTGTGTGTGTGTGTGTGTGTGTGTGTGTGTGTGTGTGTGTGTGTGTGTGTGTGTGTGTGTGTGTGTGTGTGTGTGTGTGTGTGTGTGTGTGTGTGTGTGTGTGTGTGTGTGTGTGTGTGTGTGTGTGTGTGTGTGTGTGTGTGTGTGTGTGTGTGTGTGTGTGTGTGTGTGTGTGTGTGTGTGTGTGTGTGTGTGTGTGTGTGTGTGTGTGTGTGTGTGTGTGTGTGTGTGTGTGTGTGTGTGTGTGTGTGTGTGTGTGTGTGTGTGTGTGTGTGTGTGTGTGTGTGTGTGTGTGTGTGTGTGTGTGTGTGTGTGTGTGTGTGTGTGTGTGTGTGTGTGTGTGTGTGTGTTGTGTGTGTGTGTGTGTGTGTGTGTGTGTGTGTGTGTGTGTGTGTGTGTGTGTGTGTGTGTGTGTGTGTGTGTGTGTGTGTGTGTGTGTGTGTGTGTGTGTGTGTGTGTGTGTGTGTGTGTGTGTGTGTGTGTGTGTGTGTGTGTGTGTGTGTGTGTGTGTGTGTGTGTGTGTGTGTGTGTGTGTGTGTGTGTGTGTGTGTGTGTGTGTGTGTGTGTGTGTGTGTGTGTGTGTGTGTGTGTGTGTGTGTGTGTGTGTGTGTGTGTGTGTGTGTGTGTGTGTGTGTGTGTGTGTGTGTGTGTGTGTGTGTGTGTGTGTGTGTGTGTGTGTGTGTGTGTGTGTGTGTGTGTGTGTGTGTGTGTGTGTGTGTGTGTGTGTGTGTGTGTGTGTGTGTGTGTGTGTGTGTGTGTGTGTGTGTGTGTGTGTGTGTGTGTGTGTGTGTGTGTGTGTGTGTGTGTGTGTGTGTGTGTGTGTGTGTGTGTGTGTGTGTGTGTGTGTGTGTGTGTGTGTGTGTGTGTGTGTGTGTGTGTGTGTGTGTGTGTGTGTGTGTGTGTGTGTGTGTGTGTGTGTGTGTGTGTGTGTGTGTGTGTGTGTGTGTGTGTGTGTGTGTGTGTGTGTGTGTGTGTGTGTGTGTGTGTGTGTGTGTGTGTGTGTGTGTGTGTGTGTGTGTGTGTGTGTGTGTGTGTGTGTGTGTGTGTGTGTGTGTGTGTGTGTGTGTGTGTGTGTGTGTGTGTGTGTGTGTGTGTGTGTGTGTGTGTGTGTGTGTGTGTGTGTGTGTGTGTGTGTGTGTGTGTGTGTGTGTGTGTGTGTGTGTGTGTGTGTGTGTGTGTGTGTGTGTGTGTGTGTGTGTGTGTGTGTGTGTGTGTGTGTGTGTGTGTGTGTGTGTGTGTGTGTGTGTGTGTGTGTGTGTGTGTGTGTGTGTGTGTGTGTGTGTGTGTGTGTGTGTGTGTGTGTGTGTGTGTGTGTGTGTGTGTGTGTGTGTGTGTGTGTGTGTGTGTGTGTGTGTGTGTGTGTGTGTGTGTGTGTGTGTGTGTGTGTGTGTGTGTGTGTGTGTGTGTGTGTGTGTGTGTGTGTGTGTGTGTGTGTGTGTGTGTGTGTGTGTGTGTGTGTGTGTGTGTGTGTGTGTGTGTGTGTGTGTGTGTGTGTGTGTGTGTGTGTGTGTGTGTGTGTGTGTGTGTGTGTGTGTGTGTGTGTGTGTGTGTGTGTGTGTGTGTGTGTGTGTGTGTGTGTGTGTGTGTGTGTGTGTGTGTGTGTGTGTGTGTGTGTGTGTGTGTGTGTGTGTGTGTGTGTGTGTGTGTGTGTGTGTGTGTGTGTGTGTGTGTGTGTGTGTGTGTGTGTGTGTGTGTGTGTGTGTGTGTGTGTGTGTGTGTGTGTGTGTGTGTGTGTGTGTGTGTGTGTGTGTGTGTGTGTGTGTGTGTGTGTGTGTGTGTGTGTGTGTGTGTGTGTGTGTGTGTGTGTGTGTGTGTGTGTGTGTGTGTGTGTGTGTGTGTGTGTGTGTGTGTGTGTGTGTGTGTGTGTGTGTGTGTGTGTGTGTGTGTGTGTGTGTGTGTGTGTGTGTGTGTGTGTGTGTGTGTGTGTGTGTGTGTGTGTGTGTGTGTGTGTGTGTGTGCGTCTGTCTGTCACGAAATTCATATCTCGCGACACAGCAAAGCTGGGACCCTGAATTTTACAAATGATATGGGGGGTGGTAAGGGGACCCAGGCGGTGGTGGACCGAAAGTGATAGCAGCTGATACGCGCTGATAAGGAGCCTCAAAAGGCGAATGTCACCAAAGTCGTTTCGCCTTTCGGGTCGAAAACCTTAAAGGGTGGGTGGGGGCCGTGGCTGGACAAGCTGGCCGGGGAACGTGCTGCCGATGTGCGTCCCAAGCCGGCGCGTCCCCGAGGAGCCGAAATTTTGCCTCTGGGAGCAGCAGCCCATTGTGTCCCAGAGGAGCTTCTCCCGCGGGGGGAATGCGTCCCGTTGTAGCCTTTGGGCGGCAAACGCGGCGAGGCTACTACGCGTTCGGCCCCGCGGATGCGGGCCGAACGCGTCCCTGTGCGCGCGCGTGTGCTTGCCACACGCCCCGCCCGCGACAACTCGTCCATTTCGGACGAGTTGTCCAGAAGAGAATGTGTGTGTGTGTGTGTGTGTGTGTGTGTGTGTGTGTGTGTGTGTGTGTGTGTGTGTGTGTGTGTGTGTGTGTGTGTGTGTGTGTGTGTGTGTGTGTGTGTGTGTGTGTGTGTGTGTGTGTGTGTGTGTGTGTGTGTGTGTGTGTGTGTGTGTGTGTGTGTGTGTGTGTGTGTGTGTGTGTGTGTGTGTGTGTGTGTGTGTGTGTGTGTGTGTGTGTGTGTGTGTGTGTGTGTGTGTGTGTGTGTGTGTGTGTGTGTGTGTGTGTGTGTGTGTGTGTGTGTGTGTGTGTGTGTGTGTGTGTGTGTGTGTGTGTGTGTGTGTGTGTGTGTGTGTGTGTGTGTGTGTGTGTGTGTGTGTGTGTGTGTGTGTGTGTGTGTGTGTGTGTGTGTGTGTGTGTGTGTGTGTGTGTGTGTGTGTGTGTGTGTGTGTGTGTGTGTGTGTGTGTGTGTGTGTGTGTGTGTCTGTCCGTCTGTCCGTATGTCACGAAATTCATATCTCGCGTAGCAGCAAAGCTGGGACGCTGAATTTTACAAGTGATATAGGGAGTGCCAAGGGAACCCCAGCGGTGGTGGACCGAAAGTGATAGCAACTGATATGGGCTGATAAGGAGCCTCGGAAGATAAATGTCACCAAATCAGTTTCGCTTTTCGCATTAGTCCCGGAGCGTTCATACTCACAAGTGTTTTGCGGGGTGGGACGGGGACATTAATGGTGGGTGACCCGCACTGATAACGATTGATAAGATTCGATAAGAAGCGTAAAGAGGCTAGAGTTGTCCAATCCGTTCCGCTTTTCGCATTGGTTCCGGGACGTTCATACCCACAAGTGTTTTTCGGGGTGGGACGGGTACATTGATGGTGGGTGATTTAGCTCGATAACGTTTGATAAGATTTGATAAGGAGCGTAAAGAGGCTAGAGTTGTCCAATCCGTTCCGCTTTTCGCATTGGTTCCGGGACGTTCATACCCACAAATGTTTTTCGGGGTGGGACGGGTACATTGATGGTGGGTGATTTAGCTCGATAACGTTTGATAAGATTTGATAAGGAGCGTAAGAAGGCCAGAGTCGCCAAATCCGTTTCACCTTTCAAGTTGATCCAAGGGCGCCAACATTCAAAGGTGTTTTGCGGGATTGGTTGGGAACATTAATGGTGGGTGATCCAGCTTGATAACGGTTGATAAGATTTGATAAGGAGCGTAAAAAGGCTAGAGTCGTCGAATCCGTTTCGCTTTTCTCATTGGTCCCGGAGCGTTCATACTCACAGGTGTTTTGCGGGGAGGACGGGGACATTGATGGTGGGTGACCCGCATTGATAACTGTTGATAAGATTTGATGAGGAGCACGAGAAGGCAAATGTCGTCAAATTCGTTTCGCCTTTCGCGTTGATCCAGGAGCGCTGACACTCATGGGTGTTTAGCAGAGTGGGCCAGGAACATCAATGGTGGGTGATCCAAACTGATAATGGTTGATAAGATCTGATAAGGAGCGTGAGAGGGGAAATGTCACCAAGGCCGATTCGTTTTTGCGGCTAACAAGGAATGTTCACATTCGCAGGTATTATAGGGTGCGGGGACCTCAATGGTATTGTTGGGTACAGCGGCCTCAAAGAAACTGATAACGGCCTACAGTGGCTATAAGAATCGTTGAGAATAGGATGGGATGAAATCTCTTACATCGCTGGCTACTACTATACGACCGCTTTAGCAAAAGCGTCTGATGCTCAGCGCCATGGATTGAACATATTTTGTTTATGTTCTGACATCACTGGCCGATGTATCGACCGCTGAGTTGCCTAGCGTTCAAACAAATGGAGCATTTCCTTGATACTGCGATCTACATCGATAATCATGACACAACCTATAGTTGTGGTAGCAAAGGAAGCGGTTCACTCGGAATCATTTTCCAATGCGTTACTGGCAGCAACACTGGGTATCGACCGCTAGGGTATGTAAAATTGCGAATAGTGAAGCACAATTACGAAAACGATAAACATCGATAATATGGATCTACCATAAAAGTGTAGGAAATAAATGCTCAGCAAGTGAACAAATTGTTACCAATCGGTGCAATATAATACAAAACTATCGACCTCCTAACTATCCAAACTCCCGATGATGATCCCAAACAGTTGCCTGGCGCACACTACTGCGCGCGATTCATGTCGATGACGTGCAAAATGGGTTCGATGCAAAGCTACTGAAGTATAATAACACCGAAATGCTTTTTCATCACGCCATCTTCTCTGTTTTTTTCCAATTCAATAGCTCAGCTGTAAGCATAGGAGAGGATTTTTCCACTCAATCCTATACACAACTATGGTCGTGCTGTTTTGCAAACATCGCCATGAATCGCGCGCAGTAGTGTGCGCCAGCCAACTGGTAGATTCATAAGTGTTGTATGCGGTGAACATTAGTGGTGAGTATTTGGTAGAGTAAAAACTGTTGATTACTGATGAGAACGAAGAGCAATTGAGCGTGGCAAAGTGTATGCGGCACCATTATTGGAACTCATGTTTCATAAGCGAAAGCTTTGCTTTTCGTACGTCGTCGTTGAAAAAGCGCAGATATCACTTAAAGGAATAATCCGTGGAAAACTGATTTCCTTTAATACCCATATTTTTATGTTGCATTTGCCTAATAAGGGCCGCATGCAAAGGTTCACGCAAAGAAGTGAGAATTCAGTAGAGATACAGCTCCCCAAATTCTCGGCCGGGTGGGCGTGACCTCCGAGTAAAAGCTCGTTGCCGTCGTCTGCGGCGGTTGAGAAAAAAGAGTGGAACTATTTGTACCTTTCTATCTCACGATGTGTCTCCGACCGCGGCAGACGACGGGGTGGGCACTTGCTCAGAGGCCCCACCCACTCGGTCTAGAGTGGAGGAGCTTTATTCAGCCGAATTTTCACTTTTTCGCGTGAAACTTTGCATGACAAATACAACACAAGTATATGGATAACAGAAACACTCAATTTTCCGTGAACGATTCCTTCAAAAGTATGGATATCCCATTAGTAGTGAGTGCTTGTATAGGTGTGTGTAGCTCAATTATTAGACGCTGCGCATGCGTCTCATTACTTTGTGTCAGAAGCATTAACACTTATAAACCACTTCAACATTTGAACTGCCAAAAGTGGAGGGGTTCATTAAGATAAGAAAAGCATGGTAAATAGCTGTCGCTTCCACTATGCGCTGTATCTATGCGAGATAGGTTAAAGACAACGGGAGGGAGCAATGTTGACTTATGTTAAAGGCACAGCTCACGATAATTTTCGTGCCTCATCGCGCTTAAAAAAGACTCTGGGAGTGCTCAAGATCACAAGTGTTGAGAAAAAACGGGGAAACTTTCAAAAAACCCTGAAAATGAAGTGTTTGGATTCGACGAGTTTGCAGCTTGAAAGCAAGTAATTTTTGGACAAGTTTTTACGTGATAATATCCGATAATGTTGTGTTTACAATGGGAGTATTTCCCATCATTTCTTATCGCAGTCGATATCATGCTTCTCATAACCGTAAAAGCCACCGCTAACCAGCTAGTCGAATCGAAGATGGGTGTGGGCCATCTCGAGAAGGTGGCCGTCATCTTATTCACATGTTCCTTACGCGTTTAGCACCCAGCCTCGCGCCATGATGATGGCACATGCTTTGCCTTGTGGAAGGGGCTATCTTCTACTCGCTGATGATACCAAGGTACTTATATTATCGTGAACTGTGCCTTCAAGAACTATCGTAACGCTTGCAGTTCGTTGCACACACGACAGCTTGCTAGGACGTCGAGTATCAATTCGATGGTTTTTTTTTTCACTATTTCGCATCATCATGAATGAGTGTACACCTTACGAGACAACAAATAGCATCTCCCACAGCAAGCTACTCGGATGGGTGACGTTGCAGATCGAAAAGATGCGCGGGAGATGCGATTACAATGTCAGGCTTTTGAATCCGGGTTTTTCTAATGACTATCGCTCCTAAACTCGAATGTTCGTTTCAATGATAATTTCTTCCCATCTTTCCCTTTCTCTCGACCTCTTCCGGCTCTTCTAAGGCGATACTCATGAATCGAGACAGAGCTCATTTTCAGCAACTCCGCAGTGCGTTGTGCTCGGTAGAGTGCGTCTGCTCAAATTGCTCTGATGACATGCAAAAGACTCCTTTTTTGTAATATCCTCTGCCATTTGTCACCATTTTATTGATAATGGCTGTTGCGAATTTCAATGCATTGTTCACAGGTTCCCAAGTCAATAATAGAATACATGGCTTCTGGAATTATGAAAGAGTATAAAAATATTATCAAGGAAAACGCATGGATGGATAAAGAGTTTAAAAAGGTGAGTGTTTAAAACAGTTTCCTTGGAGTGTGAATGTCGTAAATTCAATTTGGTTTTGCGATGGTAACTTAGAGCTGAATTTCACGAGCTTACCCAAGTAATCAGTGCAACTTCTCCATAGCTTAGAAGTGATTTCCCATGACTTACAATGCTCACTGACATCACACATTCCTGTTGAGATAACTTATAGTTGTCTCAGCACACGCTACGATATTGGTCAATATGCAGTTCCCGAAATTATGAGCATGATCGCGGCACATATGCTTCATGAAAATTGTATAGCTCCTGATTGGAGTCATAATTTCTTTGAAGACCGCCTTCCGCTCATTCTTGGAAATGACCGACTCATGCGTACGTCTTGTGCTATCGCTCATCTATACCGCTCTCGTGCGTTCCTTACTCTTTCAGCTACGAAGAAGTTATCAAGATGAATTTCGCTCAAAGTGTAGGTGATCAATAGGAATTTTATAATGATTCTCTAAAATTTGATAAGATGGCGTCTGGCCCGTACACACTGGCGAAGTGATGATGGAGAGCACATGATGTCGGACGCGCGCCATCGTTGTGCAAATCCTCCCAAATTATCACTAGTGTAGAATTCAGCGAATCGATTAAGTTGTGACAAGTAATGCAGGCACCACCCTCCAAGATACTTTATGGAACGCCGAGCTACTCAAATTCTTGTCGCTCTGTGGTTATTGAATCGAGGAGTTGAAGTTGTGGACGCTGTTCTGAGGCCATTGTTGCCGTGGTCACGCCTTGTGAGCCAAGCCTGCTTTCATTCATGGCTGGAAGTCATTCAAATTGGGTCCGAGATGAATAATCAAGGGACGCACGTGTTTACTAATGATATTGTTGAGTCAGTTATGCCGATTGGTGAGACTTCAATATCGTCGGATTTGGGGAATTTCTATGCTCCGCGCCTTGCAGCAACACATCTTCCACACAGCTCGGGAGCTGAGCCGCATCTTGCAACGCAATGCCTGCTCTACTCCTCATTATTCGGTGCTGCTTTTAAGACTACTCTGGTGAGAGCATTAGTTAATTTGTGTGACGATCACCCGCCACCCGCGACCCACAACAACTGTCGGGTTTCTCGGTTTCCCTTTTGCCGATTGGGACTTCTTGACTTGTTTAGGGGTATTGGCCCATTCCTACGTAGCTTTGTTGGATGCTACCGCTCACAGTCGACGTGGAGGACAAGACTGACATTGGCTCGCTACGCTCGCCTTATATAGGAGCGAAAAGGGGCGTGATCCTCAGGGGTCCTGAGACGAACAAGATTACTGTAGATTTCGAGTACGGAAAGCAATGCGTACTACACGAGGGAAGGGGGAATACCAGTGGCTATATCTACACAACAAGTATATAACAGAACAAATATACATCGTATCTACACAATTTCTTTTCCCATCCGTCTTCGCCGTGTGTCCCAGCCAAAGTTCACGCGTAAATGTGGAAATTCAGCTAGGGTACAGCTCCTCAAAGTGTGGCCGAGGGGCGGGGATAAGAATAAACCCGCCCCGTCGTCTGCCGTGGTCGAAGACGCATAGTGAGTTTTTACGTAACTTCGATCTCGTTATGCATCTCCGAACGCGGCGGACGGCGGGGTAGGCACTTACTCTGACTTTTTTGCGTGAAATTCCACGTCGTATCTCTCCGGCCTCTCATTCTCATGCGGCCTTCATTGAGCAAATGCAACATCAATATGTGGGTGACAGGAAAGCTCTTTTTTTTGTGCACACTCACTCTGAGTAATATTATAAGAACAAGGGCAATGAAAAAAACGCGATGAAGGATCGATATAAAAGGCGAGGTGTCTCACCGCATGTCATGTAATGCATTCAAAAGTAAACATATGCTAAAAAGCCAGAGCATCTTCACAGCAACTTCAGCTAATTACGGAAGGTGACATCAGAAGTAGAGAATGGGGTCCTACCGAGACTTCTTCCTTATCTCTTTATGGCAGAATCACAGGCCCACGTAAACGCTACGTTGGAAAAAGCTTCGTCCAATGCCGGGTGCAGTCACAGTTAATGGGCGCAGCGGTAGTTGCCTCCTGCGCGCTTAGCACTGTCAGGAATCCCCCTGGCGCCGCTAAGAGGGTACGGCCTAGACGTTCACCCGAGGGTCTATCGGCTGCTGCAGGGTAAACAGCTGGTGCGATTATCGCGGAAAGTGTCTTTGAACAAAAAGTTGACGCATGTGAAACGGTATTTCAAAGTTGGCGTAATACTGCGCATATACTAAATTACAATTTTCTTTCATGTGCACAGGAATGCCAGGCCGGTGTTCCCATTCTTGGGCTTGGAGCTGAGGGGAGCGACTCCCATGCGTACGCAAATGAGGGTACAGCTACCGTATCCTTGACCTTGACCTTGAAGTCCGCACATCCATCCGAGCGTCACGATTCCATCTTTGACCAATTATCTTCTTCAGTGGATCGCTCCATCTTGTTGGTGGTCTTCCCAACAGCCTTTTCACTCCACGGGGTTACCAGTCGGTCACTCGGCACGTCCAGCGGTTGTCTCTGAGGCGGGCAGAATGGCCGGCCCATCGCTTCTTTGAATCGTAGATGGTTTCGATGACATCTCTGACACAGTATCGCCTCCGGATCCCGCGACTGGAAATCTTTTGCATGATCGACACGCCACACATAGCCCGTTCCATAGCCCTTTGAGTCACTGCCAATCTGTCCTCCCTAGCCCGAGTTGTATTCCATGTCTCGCATCCGTAGACTAATGCTGAGAGTAGCACATGGGTATTGAACACTCTCCTCGGGTCTGAGCGTCTAGGCGCTTGTCGGTGAGAACATCACGATACTTGTTGAACGCGGCCCAGCCTGCCTTACGGCGCGGCTGATCTCGGCCAGGAGATCATTATTCATGGTGATTGCCTGACCGAGATAGATGTATGAGGAGACATTTTCAAGTACAGATCCCTCCAGGTGCAAGCTATAATTCACGTAACTGTTCTTCATCCACTGAGTTCTGCCTGGATGGATTTGGAGCCCGCGAGACAAGCGGCTTCGCAAAGAATTCTTAACGAGTCCTCGAGAGCACACGGCTTAGTACCGATAAGGAGGATGTCCGCGAAAAGCAGATACTGGAGCTTCTCATCATCTATATCAATGCCACAAGGTAGCTCAATGACTCGAATTACGAGCTCGAGAGCAGCGGAAAACAGCCTTGGAGAGATAACCTCGCCTTGTCGCATTCCGCGTTGAATTCCTACACGAACTGGACTATTCAGTAATTTGACATCAGTGAAGCAGCCCGTGTTGCACTAGCGTATTACGCCATGTATCGCTGAGAAACTCCAAACGTAATGAGAGCATTAATGAGTAATGAGAGCGTAATGAGAGCGTAATGAGAGCGCCTGATGTTCGATCGTGTCGAATGCTTTCTTGAAATCGACAACAGGAAGCATAACGGGAGCCGGTACTCTCTATAGCGTTCCGTGAGCTGTGAAACGACGTGAATGTGGTCAATGGTCGAATATCTCACAAAAGCCAGCCTGTTCTCTGTGCGTCTCCATAGTGAGAGTGCGGCATATCCGATTGGGAATGAGGCGAGAAAAAATTTGAGTACCACGGATAGGAGAGCGATCGGAAGATAGTTGGCCAAGGCGTCACGCGAACCCTATTCGTGTACCAAGGCGGTGTTAGATCCGAGCCAATGTTGCGGATCCTACCCGTCTCAAGAATTTCCGTGAACACATCAGCGAGCGGGCGGGTGATGAACTCCTCCAAACACTTAAGGTGCACTGCTCCCACGTGGTCTGGTCCAGGTGCTCTTTCTTTCTTCGTCTCACTTACAACGTGGGACACCTCCGACTCCAGAACTTGCCACTCCTTCCTTCCAGGTGCGTCATCAAATGATATAGCATACGGCTGAACTTGCACTTTGCTGGAGAACAAATCCTGGCAAAAACTTTGAATTTTTCCCTCCATGTCCTTGCGACTTCGGGCAACAGAGCCACCCCGTTCTAGTCAGATACTCAGGAAAGATAGTCTTGAGGCGAGTACTGATGGAAATATTTTTGATGCTGACCGATTTTTGCGCCGCTTCCCTTGCTCTCCGTACAGCGTATTCCCGGTAGTCGTTCTCCATTCTAGAGCGAATGACCTTCTTTAGCACCGAGTGAGCCACTGGGTCCAGAGAATTAATCGGCTTCTTTCGAATAGCCTGCATCCGTAGGGTCTCTACGCTTAGCCGCTGGCGTAGTCTACTTAGAACGCACTCTGAGGCAGCCTCGACAACTGTTCGGATGGCAGTGATCATCCTACCGTATTTAACATGTCCATATCCACCGGAGAATTCTGTCGTAGAAGCAGTCGTCTTCAACGTATTCTCACAAAACGTTCATCGAGCCCTCCGTGAGTGACTTGCAGTAGCCATCACCTTTCTCGCTTGAGATTCATCGCAATGGTCGCTCGAACTAGATGATGATCAGAGCCGATGTTGAAATGCCTTTCTCCGACGATTGTGACGTTGTGACACAGGCGCAGACATTTTGTCCGAAATCGATCTCATGAACGCTTGAAGAGTATGATCGTCGATCGGCGTCCCTGACGCTTCTCGTAAAATGAGCTCGCCACCCGTAGTCGACACCGTTCAGCGAATAAGGCCAGGGCTTCTCCTCGTGCATTTCGTCCAGGTCTTCCATAGGGACCCACAAAGCTCTCACCAGGCTCGCCGACGCCCAGATGGGCATTAAAATCGCCAACGCATCCGACGTAGTCACCTTTTGGGTAGGTGCTGATTGCTCTTTCGAACGCGTCGTAGAACTTCTCGACAGCGTCATCGCTATAAGCGCACGTGGGCGCATACACAGACAAAATCTTCAGCGTCCCCGATTTGCCGATTTCGAACACAAGCACTGCGATCCTCTCCGAAAGGACTTCACACATGCAACACGAGCCGCCAATTGTGATGATACTGTGAAACCGACGCCGTCAACTCTGCCTTCTCTTGAACCGACTTCAAGAACGACCTCGTGATCTGTGTTCCACTTCCACCTACTCGTTTTTAG
The DNA here is from genome assembly GCA_963978905.1 of Trichostrongylus colubriformis. NCBI lineage: Eukaryota > Metazoa > Nematoda > Chromadorea > Rhabditida > Trichostrongylidae > Trichostrongylus > Trichostrongylus colubriformis. Next base: position 43,407,739 of record OZ022259.1, read on the forward strand.
CCTTCGCGTCTCCTGAATGCATGCCACGTCAATCGCACATCGATCCAATTCAGAAATTAGTTTATCAATTCTGGCATCGCCTTTGAGGCCTCGAGTGTTAACAGTGCCGGTATTTAAAAAAGAGTTTGGCAGATCGCTTGCCGTGAGATTTCTCCCCCTCTACCGTTGCCCCCTCTGCCAGGAGGGGCGGTGGCCGCACGGAACTGAGGGTACTGCTTTATGAACTTTATCCATAGATGTTGATGGCCTGGACAAACCCCTCACCGCCTAGCCAAATATGTGTGTAACACCACTGCCGGTAGTGGAATCGTCTAGGAGGGGCCCGTTTTTAGCCTCACTCAACACGTCGTTGTTCCGGCAACAACAGGAAGCAACTTTGAGTGAGTTTCCACCAGCCCACCGCTTTGAGATAAGAGGGCTAGGGGCGGAGCTACCGTATCACGACCGCTTGTATCGAGTCGTCTCCCCGTCTGAGAACATGACGTGGGAATATAAAAACGGTCGTGAAACCACGTAAAATTCAGTTGAGTTGCAGAGTTGACGGAATGGTCCCCTGACAACTTAATCTCTAATACCAACCAAAGCGAGGATTAGGTTCCTGTCTATCGTTCAAAGCAGCGGTGGACGCAAGGCCGCGTAACGGCTGCATAAAAGAATGAAGAAGAGAGTCCACTGAACCGATTTTCTATGTGATAATGGGCGTCTTTTCAAGATCTAGCGGTGAGCTAGCCGTAAGATGCCCAAGGATGGAATATTTGAGTGAAGGAAATAGATTATACTACGAGAGTTCTGTTTCGGATTCGCAATGTGAATCCGGGAAGTACGTCTGAAATGTGCTCAAAGAGAGCCGGAGGAATAGGAAAGTGCTGATAGAGAGGAGCGTGAGAAGGGAAAGGACCCAGAGAAGTCTTTGAGAAACTAATGAAGGTGCTAATGAATGCCTACAAGCTCCATCGCCCAGCGGATCTACCATTCAGTGCTACCAGTGTTAGTAATGGTGCCAACCAACCCACTGATTTGATAACATTCAGCACAGATTATTAAACAATATTTTCATAGCAACCAGTGTAGAATCACGCCAATGCAGAGGATGGTGTCTGCCATCACGGCGAAGCAGTCGAACTTATTAGCCACGGCACCGTGTGCTTGAATCCAAAATTGGCGAAGGTTGAAGGACGGCATCTAATTGACCTTAAGGTTCCATGCATTCAGTCTTGCTGTCCACTAGCTAGGACGCTCATTTCTGTCTTCTGTAATCAGCAAAGTTCATCGGAAAACAATGATGCTCCAAGCGCCGTCTCAGCCTCAATCGATCGGTGCTCCTGCAATAGACAGACGGGCAAGTTCAATACAGTTGGGGTTATAGGTCACCAGTTGGCTTGTGCACACTCCTGTGCGCGTGATACCATGGGTGTCAGTTTGTCCATCAAAATTGATTTTCTCTAAAAAAATCTTTCATACATTGTAACACGCTCCACCCATTGTGGGTGGCTCCCCGCTCATTTTGAGTGGGCTCAAGACAGCTTGAACGTTCGTTATTTCCACCGTTTTTTTCGTGGTCTCGAGGTTGCATTATGACCTAGTTATGAGTTCTGTCGTAAGGACCGCCTACTCGAGGTGTGCTTCGCCCACTATGCCCAGGTCTCTTTATCGACTTTCAAAAACTCATCGCTGGCCTAAATCCGTCTTTCCCACGCTTGGGTGGTATTGTAACACAATCAACAATTTTCGGTCTTCAAACGGAATATTTCAGCGCGCGTTCGCTCTGCGCGGAGTTTGACTTGGATTATGTGTGCTCTTTACTTCTTTTCCCATGCCCCACCCATCCCAAATTTGTTCCTATCACCACAGGTTGTTTTTCATGTAATGCCTAATTTCGTAACAGACGGACGGAGGCACGGGCAGATGGACGTACAGAGAGACGAATAGTATTCGTATATAGTAGGGAGTCGTATATAGTAGGGAATATTCAAAGAACGGGTATCTTGAAAGTATTTTTTGTCATCGAGACCATTTAATAGGCTGTGCTGAAAAAGCTAGACAAACTAACGTGGAATCTTCTTGCTGATGATCTGTTCTACAACAATACTGCCCTAGATGCACAGTATCTCAAAGTAAGCATATACTTCAGCAGTTTGACAAAACTCTAAAGATGGATGTAGATTTTTCAGTACGCTGGAACAGAAAAATTATCTTTTCTCCATGCGAAGGAACGTCTCGCTTACATTGCTAAAGTTGAATCTTTTATGAGACTCACGGAGGAGCGAAATCTAAAGGAAGATTTTCAAAAATTCAGCGTTATGGGTTACGTGGCCAACGCCTACTACAATGCTCGTACAAACGGAATGAGTAAGTTACAATATCACGGCATTCATGCTCGCGTTCTTCATAGAAAGGAATATGGACAGCTCATGTGAATATGTAGTTTTTTTTTGAGGATGCTGGATGATGGACAAGAGCATCTGAATAGTTTTTTGAGGATGCTGGATGATGGGCAAGAGCTGTGGCTCGCACGCCCACGTACACTTCAACCAGCATTCCATGCTTTCTGAGCTTACGAGGAAGGTCTTCCAACTCATGACGCGCTTTCTGGAAGCGGTTTTCTGCATGTATGGGGGTGCGTACAAGAATCATATAACTGATGTTCATTTTTGCTGAGCCGCCACATGAATGCCAAAAACGGGGTTGATGATTTGATCCCCACTGAGGAAAATTTTTGCAAAATTTAGATTCTCATTTTTGGACTCGTAAACATTTGAATATGAAGATTAAAGGCACCGGGAGGGGGGCACGGGCGGAATAACGTTTATAAAAACAATGGCGTCTGAAAACAAACATATGGGTTCGGTAGATACAATGTGTAACGAAACCGGCGTTGAAAAACGCGCCATAGGGCGCTATTTGCCCCCAGGGCGCGCTTCCGTCCGAACTGCAAGCTTCCATGGCCGAGCCACGCTTCGTTCATTTTAAAGCTCTTGTCTTCGGTCTGTTGTAACCTTATTTTTGAATTATTTCCTCTTTAGACTGTTTTCTAGTGACATATTTTACTTGTTTACTTATGGATCTTCTTAATTGTGCATTTCTACACCTGAAAATCTCAGAAGGGTCAAATAAAGTCGGGGGAGACGCGACTTTGCGTCGACGTCGAAGCTCCTTTCCCTTACTAGGCTTAGGCTAAAATTGATACCCCCTCCTCCCACATTGAAAAGCATCTGTCAAAGCATAGGTCTCATCTGCTTTAGCCTAATCCTAGGAAGGGAAAGAAGCTTTGACGTGGGCGAAAATTTTGCGTCTCCCCTCCCCGACTTTATTTGACCCGTAAGTACATTCAGAAACAATATAAGAAAGAACAAAGTTAAAACTAAAAGTAAAAAACAAATCTATAATAGAACCATCTTCTTTTGGCACCATGCCAAGGCGTCAAATTGGCGAGTTTGTGCAATGGCGGCCACTCAAACTCGTCCACACTACGTCTGCTCTACAGTAACCCAAAATTACCCCCTCCTGGTGTCTTAATTGCAGTAATCACACTTAGAACCCCGGACTGCCCTCCTTTGTCAAGTTTGACAGTCCAATTTTTTGCCTCTCGGCGCTCATAGCGCACGAACGAGGTGTTTTTGCGCGAAACGGATTTTCGATTTTCATGTTCAAGAGGGTGAACTACCCCCAGGGATAGATTTTCAGCTCAATCGAAAGTTTGACCCAAATTCGAAAATTTGAGCTGGGCATTGGTATACCTTGGACTGCACGTTCATTGAAGGAGACGACGGTGTCACTTGTTAGGAAATTTTCTCTATTTCTCTTGCTTGGAGCATGATAGCTGAAGTTATAGCGATAGGCATCCATGCTGTGCATATTCCATTGATTTTCCCTGATTTTGAGTTACTCACTTCTACAAATAGAATGGGCACCATGTATCCCATGACCAAACATCTTTCTCGAGGTTAGGGTCAAAATTTATAATTGGCTAGAAATGCGTCCCTAGAGGTAGTTTGACCCCCTGAACACGAATATGGCATCCATTTTGTGCGAAACCGCGAATTTCGAGCGCTACGGGCCCGTACGGGTCCAAAAAAGTCAGATATCCAAATTCACTGAAATGCGTAAATTGAGTCAGCCTAGCACGCTGTCAACGAAAATCATAGTCATTTGTTATAAACAGAGATATTTGAAGATAAGGAAGTGAAGGCAGAAGAAAATGCAAAAGCTCTGCAGTGTCGGTATCCGAACCCACAACCCCTGCTCATCTGTCCGTTCGCAAGTCCATCATCGTATCCAGTAAGCCATCCGATCGATGCGTCAGTGCCGCCTCGAGTAACACTCATGAGACTGCTAGGCACTTTTACTACAGGGTGGAGATAAGATTTTATTTTTTTCCAAATTGAGCTTTTTTTGCATGTCAAATAGAAGAACACCTTGAAATCTGCACATGATCAAGTTACAAGAACTGTGTATTACAATAAGTGGGTTAAAATCGCCCTTTTTGAAAAAATATTCTTCACTCCTTTTTTGGCGCTCGTAGGGCCGCTCAGCAAAAATGGAAGTCAGTCGTATGTTTCATGTAGGTACCCCCATATAATGTGGAAAACCGTTTTCCGAAAGTGCGTCATGACCTGAAAGACCTCCCTTGTTAGTGCTAATCCATTACACTACCGGAACCACTTTCACCTTTTACTGTCACAACTCATCAGGACTTCCAGTCTATTCGAGAAACCCCTCTTTTTCAAATATTTTTGCGTTTTCCTGTCTTATTAATATCATTTCAAACTGCCAGGGAACCAGTGAGGGGATAATGTCACAGCATCTGGGCTGGGCACACATGTGCGCAAACAGCATGGTTGAGAATACTAAGTAAACCGAATTCGTTCTCTGCCATTAGATGTTGCGCTTATCTGACCAGTACTTAAAGGCGCGCTCCACGATAACCAGACAACTCGAAGGGTCACGTCAGAATGGGTTCGAGCAGGTGTAGCGCCGTGACGGAACACTGTGGGGGCGCGAAAAAGGTGCAGCCTGCATGGTTGTCTGAGGAACTACTGTCCTAAGAAGGTGGGTCGACCTATCTGTTCATCGTGGAATGTGCCTTTCAAGTCCGAACCTGACGGAAGTCCAAAAGCCGAAGAAGGCTATACCTTTCGAAGTGTGCATGCATTTACATATGCGACTGATCCATGTATTACGACAGCCTTGCTATCGGTCTTTGTTCCAATATTGAACATTGCTCCGAACTAGCTGAGTAGATAACGTGGCAAACGAAATGATTCACCGATGAAGCGGGCGAACCGGCCGGATTTAGCGGTAAACATATGCAAAAAGAAATTTTTTTAATGCCTCCTGCAATCGCTTCAGTGTTTATTTCAGTGATACCACTTCCATTTGTGCAGTTTCCACTATTCGATATTACGTTTCCAAGGTGAGCAAGATGACTGCGAAAGTGTTTTTTTTTTCAAAACCGATCTATTGATTTCATGTCTTAGTCTTCATGAAGTGCAATGGTGCCATTGTGTAGTGCTTGGTTGCAAAGTGGTAACTTCGTATTTTCTACTCAATTCGTTGAGCGTGAAGGCAATTTTAGTCGGTAGAGGTGGCCGGTACAAAATCGTACCCTAGAAAACCTTGCGACGTATTTGCGAGAACATGGCAATCAAGTCAGCACAATGATGGAAACTCAAAGCAATCGTAGTAGAGCAGTACGGATCCATTGCATTTCTGGGAGTACAACTATGAGCATCCCGCTAAAACAACAGCTCAGCGCTCAATTGGAACCTATCAACTAAACTAATTCGGGATCGTTAGGACAAGCTAGAACCCATTAGATCCGGCACATTTTGGCACAAGTTTCCGAACAAATTCAATTAAGATACGTACGGAGGTATGGATCTTCAGCTTCGAAAAACATGAAACGATTGCTATACTCCTTCCATCGAAGAGCTTTACAAGGAAAGGCTCCCGGGTCGCCGTGGCCATTCAAAATGATTTATATATGTGCATATATGTAATATTATAGTTTCTGACGGGGATCTCAAATCTGCCCTTCAAATCTGCTGAACGATTCTGGGAAGGAAGTTACGGGAGCCTGAAAGATACGGCGCAAGCGCAGGCGCTCGTCATATCTCGAAAAAATTTGTTGTTGACGCTTGGATGGAGCAGTTAGTAAGGTGTTGGGCTACAAATTGGGGCAAGAGAGTACGATTCCTTGATGCATTTGCTTGTTTTGCCTTTGCTTTGAGTGTTTTTCAAATGTTTGCAAAACGCTTTTACGCTCCGATAAAGCCGCCCCTGCTGATGAATAATATGGAGATATGGGTTCTTTTCTAGATGATTGAACATTGAACAAACAACAAACAACAACATTGAACAAACAACAACAAACAGCATTGTCCGCATATTTAAACAACCATTTACTATTGAGGCCTTCTACCGTTGTTCTGGAATTTGGGAGCCTCTTTCTCATCTGCTTCGCCTCGTCTTGTTTGATTCTGCTGCTTTTGTTCTTCCCTTGGCAGTAACAAACAGATGTTATTGTGCACCGTGTAGTGCAATTAAATAAATAAATAAATAAATAAATAAATAAATAAATTTAGCCCATCTTTTTTACCAGATTATTTTGCGATCGTGGGGAATTAGGCGTTGTTGCGTGAAACGACTATGATATTCGCGCTCAAGAGCACAAATTACTCCTCTGTGCAAATTTTCAGCCAAATCGAGTTTTTGGCCCAACTTCGGAAAATTAGGGGTGCCGGATGGGTAAGTAATAGTTCTTGAATTTTTTCTGCAAAAATCGTGCAACCTGAAAAACCACAACTTAGACATTTCTATTACAGATGCTCATGGCAAAAATGTACGTAACAAGCGTCAAATAAGGGCATTTTCTCTGCATGGGTCAATGACTTCTGCTTCGTTGAATGGCTTGCTAGCCACTAGCCCATCAATTTTTGCGAGATTTGGTCAAATTCTCGAATTGGCTAAAAACTTGCTCCAAGGGGTAATCTGAGCCCCTGAACACGAAAATCACACTGGTTTGCGCGAAAACGTCTGGCTCGCCCGCCATAGACTTCCGAACGTATCATGTAATATGTAGTGCCAGTCATTTAAAGAAAGCTCCATAACTCCTCTCACAGAATCGTTTGGCAGATTTGGAATACAGATCCGAAATCAGCGTCTAAAAGTGCGTCGAGTGATATGTGTCTCATTGCAAACGGCCCCTTCGGCCTGGTACCCTCCCTTTCAGCCGGCCCTATCGCCGTATCTTTCAGGCCTTATCACTTCCCTCCCAGAATCGTTTAGCAGATTTGGAGGGCAGACTTGAGATCCCCGTTCGAAAGTACATGTGGACAAAAACAACTCATCTTGAATGGCCACGGTGACCCAGGAGCCTTTCCTTGTTAGTCAATAACCGCCTGGTTTGAACATTTTTGTATAGTGCATATTATGCGAATTGAACGGAATTTTCTCTCCACTGATGCAGAACACATTGGCGAATCTCCTTTAACCTTCACATTTTAACTCTACTGTGATCAACCATCTTGGGCAATATTTCCAGGAAAATTCTATTAATGTTTGGCCTCACTGTCTTTGTTTTGTGCAGATACTTTCCACCTCTAGCGAACTAAGGCTATTTTGTGTGATGCATTTACAGGGCAAACATGGTCGGAGTATTCTCTAGCGCGGCTTTGCAAGAGAAGGAGCTTTATGCCTCATTTGTTTATATGGGTGGTGGGAGTGACTCCCTGCGGATCTTGCCTGAAGCCTTTTCTCCTCCACGACGCGATTCTGTTTCTTCACAGTTGTGATGGCATACTGGTTGGTAGCTAGACCAGTATGGCTTCGTTTTTCTTCCTTGTACTTATTATGAACTTCTAAAGAGATAGACTCTCGGTCATTGTGTTGCAATAATCGACGATGATGGGTAAATGCTTTTGCGCTATCAGGAGGTTACTCTGTTAACGTTTTAGCTTAAAATCGTCCACGGAAAATGAGTTTTTGTGTTACCCATATGTTTATGTTGTATTTGCCTAATGTTGGCCTCATGCAAAATTTCACGCGAAAAAAATGTGAATCTGGCTGAGATACAGCACCACAAAGTGCGTCCAGGTGAGCGGGACCCCCGTGTAAAAGCCTCGTCCCGTCGCCCGCCGTGGTCGGAGACGCATTGTAGGAACAGAAGGTTGCGTAAACAGTCCCACTCTCCGTTCGCAACGGCGGCGGACGACGGGACGAGACTTTTACACGGAGGCCCCGCCCATCTGGACGCACTTTGTGGTGCTGGGTGCGGATAGCAGGTATACCCAATCGTTGTATATCACATAGTTGAACTTTGCTCCGGTTATGTTAACTATCACTTGCACTTCGTCAGCCGCGACGCACGAATTTCATCGTACACTTTCAAATGGTCCTTAGAAAATCGAAAAATCACCAAAAAAATGCATGAGAGCGCACACGGTGCAGAACAGCGAGAGTTATTCGTCCGGAGTAATGTCATAAAGCTACTCGCAGTCTCAACATAGAAACGTTCCTTGATTCCATTATGTATGACTTCCTCAGTGTACACCTGACTTTTCCAATCGGTATTCCGGGGTGTATATATAGTAGTACAGAACATTTATACGACCGGGTTGCACGGGCAACGAGATGGTGCGAAATAGCGTTCGCGTACTTGGGTCGAAGCGATTACGCCGAAAATAGTGCAAGGAGCTCTGTTATCGCTTGAGGACCCATCCAGTATGGTACCATCGCGTCATGCTGGAAGCCGGAACGCGGATTTTCCGTTTCGGTGGTACATACTCCAGTATTCCCAGATGACGCGTAGAGTGCGCACTTCACTGCAAACCATGCCGCAAACACTCAGAATCAAAACAATACGCTGCCTCGGTGTGTTTTATCTAGTGTGCATACTGAGAAGCTTCCTTTGCTTCTGTTGAAGTAACATAGCATTCTAGAATCGTTACTTGCAGATCCTTTACATTCGGCAGTATTGGACATATTATCGGTCACGAACTTTCGCACAGTCTTGATATTAATGGTAATATTATTCATATATGAGACTTGGACCTTAGAGCATTCACACTTATTTAACTGCTAGTACAGCTTGTGGCGACTTTTTTTTCTCGTCCTTTCCTTGAGCTGCACGCGCACAACGTAGTTCACTGAGAAATATCAATATTAGCATGTTATTAGTGGCGTTCTTTGAAGCTTTGCAGGGATCACAACATTTGGAACACTGCCCTTATGCTCCTCGCGTGTCAAACCAGTCAAAATCCAAATTCAGAGCTCGAAAATATCTCAGCACTTTTTCACAGACGAGAGCGTCACAATGTAGACCCCGTTTCCGCCCATCTGAATAAAATTACTGTGTGGGGTTCTGTTCGCGTATGAGATGCCTATTTTCGTTCGGGTCTACCACGATCTTCCCCTTGCCGTCGAAATGAAGAGCTGTGTAACGGCGACTCCCTTACGATTCTGCGCCAACCACTTGAAGATTCTTCGTAGCAGTCAAACTTCAGGTGGTATGAAGTGAACATGTGAACGATATTCGAAATATATCACAACTACTTCATAAATAATGTTTAGGAAGGTACTTCGATGGAGATGGAATACCACGGGACTGGTGGACAGACGAGTGGAGCGAAAAATATAATTTGCATGCAGACTGCTACAAGAGAAGGTATTCGAAAGTTAAAGTGAGCAGGTGGAAATAATTCTGTTCTTTTTGTACATGAATAGTTCGCCCAATTCTGTATCTATATATGTATGTCGATGTCTGTCATGGAATTTCGCATTACGTGAAGAAAAACCTGGCGTGAGCACGTCATGGACCACTGTGGGTGGACATGCACTGAAATGTCTGTCCTCGAGACGAGAACTTCGGAGAAGGTTCCACAATGACCAGCACGAGGGAAGAGATTGCCGAAAGTTAGTGATGAGTTGTCGGATGGCATAAAGGACCACACGGAATCGGTGGTGCGTGGATTGAATGGGCGGTACTCACAACAACCATTCACAACCCCAACAACCATTGGTTCCAATTCAGTGTAGAGGCCAGGAAAAAACCGTAAGATTATCAACCTTCAAGCTATGTATGTACTTTATGCTCAAAGGGAGCGAAAACCCGCTATAAAAGATCGAGCTTGTAATCAACGCCCAAATTGACTGCGAAAAATTGCAGTTTGCCTTTAGAATGGAGGGAGGGGTTAGTATTATATGGAGCTGTGACAGTGCGATAAATTTCAGCGGTACGAGCGTAGCCTGAAGACAGCATTAGGAGTTGTGTGGTTGTTGGAGAATCCCTTAAGAGAGTCAGTCACATGGAAACCAGGAGCCTTAGAAGCCTATTTATCGTGGAATCGCCGTCCATAAGCCCACACCGAGCTGTGGGGACGGCTTATCGGTTGACAGCTGACGCCTTTGATTGACAGAACTCGCCTCTAGGCGACGTGATCGCTGATTGGCTATGGCGAGAGTGGTCAAGGTGATGCGGCAAGGTTAAACGTGCTGCGGCACGCTTTTTCAGTTTTAGCCCGAGGTTCACACCCTAGAGAATGAAGAATAGATGCTGCCGTATTTCCAAAATCACTTCGCGTCTTTGTAACCTTCCAGTGGAATACTTGTTCACACTACCCACCTTTTGACGGAAAGGTAGTCCGCGTCAGCGGTGGGGTCCCATTTCTCGACTTTTTGGCCAATTTTTTCCATTTTTTCTTCATCATCGAATTGCTGAGCATTGGGACGTTTACATTCACTAAATTTTTCACTATTCGTCCGAATTTCCCCTAACGCTGCCTTTGAATGAATCGTTCATGAAAACTCTATGATTTCTTCAAATCACTCTACTATATATCCCGCTACATTTTCCGAGGCAACATTAGAACTGTCGTCAACGGCTGGAGAGCAGTTCAAATTTCGCGGCCAACAGTGATTGCTTCCCGGAACCCATAAGTGTCGCCTCTTAGCTCATCAGCTCTCTAGTGTCCAAGCTACTCAGACGCTCCCGTCGGTCCCCTTCGAGTAGGTTAACCTAAATTGCGTTCATTCACATGCGCGCAAAATTTTGCATGCGGCCCTCAGTAGGCAGATACAGCTTAAATATAAATAACAGAAGAACTCAATTCCCCTTGGACGATCCCTTCAATCGAGAAATTCTTTATGAGGTTTCGAAAGAGCCTGAAGATTGGAAAAAGACTGGATAAAAGTGAGAAGCAAACGCCACACACGAGGACTGGGCCGCGCCAAGAATGACAGTGTTTTCTCGATATGAGCTCTAACCAAAACTCATAATTCGATCGAGAAAGAATTTGTTGACGAAGAAAGCTCGAATAAAAGTGAGAGGCGGATGTAGCTCAAGCTACCTAAAGCGGATGCTACACCGGGGGCGGAGGTTGAGTGGAAACTCAGCAGAGCCATGGATCAACGATCGAACTTGCGGTATTGTGTAAGTGGCCTGAATCCGATAAGCATGTTACCAATCAAATTGCCACACACTCGCATGAATTAGATGTTAGACATGTGAAATAGGCTCAACCTTCATAGTTCTTAATTCATCCGATATCAGAAAAGCTCCTTTTAACTTTTCACTCTACCATGTGGTGCGCACAGTAGCGTGCGCTAGCCCAACCGTTGCTTCAAAGGCACTGGGAGGAGGGCAACGGGGAGAGCTCATCCTGAAATACGTTTCTTCGTAAACGAGCATTTGAGCAAAGAAGTGATGATGCGTAGAGAAATGCGTATGAGCTCTGAAAAAAGCACCCTCAAGACGCTATTGTGATCCTTCACCTCGAACTGCATGCCTTGTTGTCGGTGGTCGAGTTGCCTGCTGGCGGCTGGAAGTGTGTAGGACTTGTAGAGGAGGTTTATTGTTGAACGGCTAATACAGTTGGTGGTAGTGGTAGAATGCTAATCAATCAGAGCGAGGAACCTGGGCGTGACTCTAAGTCTCAAATGAGGTCACACCCCAGGTGCAGAAGAAACGATTAAGTGCACCTGATCTGTGCATTAGTAGCCAAAGGTAACTTATAGATACATTCGTGAGAGAGAGTGCGGTTGGTTCTGGTGCAATACCAGAACACTCCGCGGCGGCAAAAGGGGAAATAATGATGATAGGACATAAATTGTAGGTGTAGAACATCGGAAGCAGTTGTAGTTGTGATGATATCAGCAGTGTTTGGCGCTGTGATGAGGTCGTTCTTCAAAGGAGCCCTGGTGCATGTGGGCGGATTGTGCTTGGCAGTGGCTGCTTGGATGGTATTGTCATCACGTGAAGTTGAAGGGTGTGAAAAGAGAGATCGTTATAGTGATAATAGGTTAAGATGGTATAATATGTGAAGGAGAACTAGATGTAGGTAACGAACTAGATTCAGCGCTTTCCATTAACTCCTCGGTCGTAGAACATTGAATTGGTTGGGGAGTTGATAGCAGATTCAGGAAAGTTTTTCGGTACGTGAGATGTCGGTTTGTGAAAAATGCAGATTAAGCCACATAATTGATCATGCAATAACTCGTATAACACGTAAAGTTTGAGAGGCAACATAACCCATTTAATGATACTGACTAGAAAGCTAATAGTAGTGATAATGATAAATGGAACAAATAGATAAGTAGCCGCAGTCAAGATTATAAGGGTGGTAGCGGTAGCAGCAGCAAGTTTCTCCCTTCCTGTACTGCATAGTTTATGGAGGGAGTAACTGGTGGCAGTAAACGGTCGTCATTGTAACCGATCTGCTGGAGAAATGTCTGTGGACAGTGGCTATGATGCTTAGTCCATCCTGTGTTGCAATCACAGATAATTTTAGTAGCACAGCTGTGGAAGAACGCTGATGCTTTGTTGCAGACCCCCGAATGTGGCAAATAATATGTGCCTACACTATGTGGTTCGGCATCGTATACTCTTTCGATGACACCTTGGTCTTCGTAATCGTTAAGTATGTGGTGATACCATTCCTGCTGGTTATTATTTGCCAGAAGGTGTCTTTGTAGTGCGGCTAGTCTTTTTATAGCGATCGCATAGTTATCGTGCAGGTCAACTGTGTTGTCCTTCAAGGGAAACGGCGCTGTGGTACAATTGTCAGCGAACGTTATTTTCTTGGAGTACTCTCGAAAGTACTGAGGAGTGCTCTCTTCCTTAACATTTTCAACAGGTTCTATGCCAAGACTTTCTAATTCAAACATTCTTCGAATGTTTTTGCTGTGATCATCAGATATTTCGAATATGGATGTCATTGCATGCGAAGCATTTGTAAGGTCGGTCGGATCTATGAGTCCACGACCATACAATGTAGGTCCGAATACTGTGGTTGCAATGTGCAAACCTGAGGGAGTTCTAGTGGTGCTCGCATTCGATATTACTAGGTCGTAATAGCGGTCGAGACCGACCAAAATGCGTGGAATATGACGTTCTCCTCTTATTTTTGAGTTTGCAATGAAAATTTCCTCCTTTTGAAGAAATTCGAGGTCAATCTTAGTGATTTTTACTGAGGGAAATGCCCCTGTCAGTATGGGCTTAGTTTTAATATTCATATCTATTTCTTGCCCGTGTGCGCTGTACACTTTAAGTGCTACAAGATGGCTTTCGAATTTCTCTGTATGCCCTCCGATACCAGACATTACGCAGGTTTCGGTAGTGATTCTGGGTAGACCTAGTCTTTCGGCAAGTGCTTCTTCGATTACGGTCTTTTGTGCGCCAGTGTCGAAGAAAAATAGAACTCTCTCGAAAGTATCGGTTCTATTATTCCAGACATTCCCTTCAGCTGTCATTAGCACCAGCTGTTCAGATTGGGCATGATACGCGGGAGTTACGCAACCAATTTCAATATTCTGGTTGGAACTTAGCGGTTGATTTTGATTTGACTGATTTCGCCTTACATCACTCCCGCCGTCTGGATAGCCCCTACTCACGATCGGAGTAGTTTTCGGATGTGATCTGTTGGACGGGAAATAACCGTAATTGTCATTGTTTTCATTTCTTCCCCAGTGATTCGCAGGAAGCGGTGGGTTTATAGCAGGTGGATATGCAGACCTTTCTGGTCTGGCACACACCGACGAATGATGTAGGCCTCCACAAATGGTGCAGTTCGGCTTACTGCAGTAATTACTTGCATGGTTGCTTGAAAAACACTTCCAGCATGACCTGCTATCTTTCAACAGGTTTCGGCGCCGTTGGCGGTCGGTCACCGTTCTACAGTGTATGGAATAATGATTAGATCGCCCACAAAACAAGCAATGGGCTTGCTGAGAGGAGCGCTCCAAGTGGGGCTTTTCGTCACGGGACGTATACGTGGTGCCCAAGCGCAATTGGACATATGCCTTTGCGCTAATTTCTTTATCTAGAGCCTCCAAAAGATTATTTATTTCCATAGTATCCGTTTCTTGATACTTCACGAGTATGTCTTTAACAATTTCGTGAGGAAATTTCTTTAGTATGGTTTCGGACCACATAGGGTCACAAGTGCTCCTGATGTCGTACCCTGCGGACACCATTTGGTTGACTAGGGCTTTGACCGCATCGAAGCACTCTTGACAGCTCTCCGCATCACTGGATGCCGCCTCAAGATCAAACAATTTTTGTACGATCTTTGCTTTATTTGTTGGCTTGTTGCCATACCTTTTAGTGATAGTTTCTACCATCCAGGTGTAGTTTTTGGGAACAGGCTCTATCCCCTTTATTACTTTTTCAGCGGGTCCCCTCAGACTGTCTTTGAGGAGGACTATTTTTTCTATATCACTTATCTCACTGCAATTGTGCACGAGCGTTTCAAAAATAGCCCAAAATTCCGAGAACTCCTCTTGGTTCCCGTGAAATTTGGGCAGGGTCACGGTAGGTGCCTTTAATGTTCGGCATCTCCGCTCTGGGGTTGTGGAACCGTCAGTTGTCGACTGATAGGGGGTGACTTCCCCGCTCCCACTGTAGTGTTGGTTATTGGAGGCTATTTCGCCTTCGCCCAATACTTTTAATTTTCGCTGCACTTTTTGCAGCTCTATTTTTGCCTCCGTTAACATACCTTCTATTATTTTTATGAACGAGTTAGAATCGTCCAGTAGTTTCGAATACTGTGTAGTCTTATCGAGGTCTTCTGCCTCTGCTACTACTTCTTTCTGTTCTGTCTTCGATTTTGTCGAAGCACAGAATTCCTCCAAAAGATCTGCCTTACGTAGGAGTATCTCCCTTTCGCTTTGTATGCGTAGAAGGCAAGTATTGAGCCTTTCTCTATTGGCTACGCACGCTTCGAACCGCTCACTATCCTCTACAGGGTATACTACTTGCTGCATGTACCCCTCATAATTTTTTAACGATGACTTAATAGCTGCTGCGGCGCTAGTGATACCCTTTTTAATAAAATAAACTGACATTTTTTACTATTGTTTTTATGGGTTGATGACTGTTTTTTGAAGTCCTACTTTTAGCGAAGGATTAGCTACTAATTTATATTTCGAATGATAAGTGGACGGTAATAATCCAAGTGAAATTGTAAACGATGAGCAATTCTAATTATTTGGTACCTCAAATTCGATTCCCGGCTCGTTGCACCAGAAATGTGTAGGACTTGTAGAGGAGGTTTATTGTTGAACGGCTAATACAGTTGGTGGTAGTGGTAGAATGCTAATCAATCAGAGCGAGGAACCTGGGCGTGACTCTAAGTCTCAAATGAGGTCACACCCCAGGTGCAGAAGAAACGATTAAGTGCACCTGATCTGTGCATTAGTAGCCAAAGGTAACTTATAGATACATTCGTGAGAGAGAGTGCGGTTGGTTCTGGTGCAATACCAGAACAGGAAGAGAAAACGGAATTGTTAACATTCATGATGATGCACAACAAGTAATATAACGAACAGAAACTAGTAAGTGGAAAAATGACAGGGAGACCAAGCGAAGAAATACGATTATGATGGAAAATATCCAATGAATCACACTGACGACTTGGCAAGGCATCGTGAGTGCAAATGCCGTAACACAAGCGAGTACCGTAGGTCGACGTGGCCTCCTCCCAGTATCTCTTATCTTAGGTTGTTTGTACTCACTCTTCATCACTCCAATTACGTATGATGTGTAACTGAATACAGCAAGAAGTAGCATGTGCAATTTTCAGATCCCGAAATTTAATATACCGTTAAACGGAACCGCGTCCATGGCAGAGAATATTGCTGACAATGAAGGAATCAAATTAGCATACAGGGTATGTAAACCATTTTTGCACTCTCTTTTCTGTCTCAGCTTATACAGTTTTTTTTTCTCTTCTGTCGCTGTTTGCTCTAATTACCACTGATGCCCACAAGATAATAAGTTTCCGACGCGGCGATTGATTACAGTACTCTGTCGTCAGATTAGATGCAATCGCGCACGCACACACATGCTGCGTTACAGTACATCAAAATAACTAGCTGATTTCCGCGTTACCTCTATTGTGCTTGAACAAAGAACTCAAAGATTATTTTGTTACGAACGAAAGGATGCGCGGGAAAATTTGATTTTATCTCTGTGGTCGGTGTGAAGTCGTTTGGACTGATATAAGACCGTGTCATCGTTTTTGGCAATCAGTGCTGTTCAAAACTATCCTTTGCGTTCAGCGACATTACTGCACACATGAGCTGTCATTTTGTAGAAATTTGTAGTAACGGGAAGTTTCGCAATAGGTTGGTATAACGACGTGGCGGGTACCCAGGCGGGTACCCAAAGACTATTTTGTTACGAACGTGGCTGTTGAGATTCTTGTCGGGACCACATCACAGTGACAAACTGCCGCTCTTTTATCTGAGTTTTGCTGTAGGGTTACCAATCACTTTCCAGTACCGCTCATGCGATTGGTACATCTCATGTGACTGCCTTACTCCCCATTCGCATGAAACACCCAAACTGGGTGGTTACATGGAGCAGTCATATTTATATTTATGTGCCTGTAGCTCATCATTGGTGATAGCTCTAGCTCTGAAACTTCGATTTTGCTCATGTGGCTAAGCCTCCAATCTGAGATTAGTGGGACCCCGATCATTTCGAGATATTGTAATCTCAACATTTCTTGGCTTGGGTCACGATTTGTTTTTTGTCTTGGCTAGATTTACAAGTCTGAGTATATATTACATGCTACTCATCACTTCGGACGGTGTATGTAGACCGTTTGCACATTGGTGTGCAGGGACCCGGCATTGAATGGCATCATGGCATAAGTTGAATGGAAACACAAGTTGAGTAATTGCTCAAAGTTGGTGTTGATCAGGAGAGGGAAACTGTGTCATCACTCTCAAAGATCACATTGGTCACACCGATGGCCATCTCAAAAATATCATTTTACTGCAAGCGCGGAAACTGGAACAATTCACGTGAGATCCTTAGTAGTGCTAAGTGTCCCTCATGTGCTCTAGCCATGAGTTTCTGAAAACTCTCTGGGATTTTCAAGGAATGTATCGCAAAGATCATTCTACAACCAAATTCACAGGCAGCTTCTATCATCAAGCATGGGGTTTTTCCTTTGAATGTTCACGCTACCCAACACTTTACACCAGTCAGCAACTGAAGTATGAGATCAAGCACATGAAGTGGAGTATGAAGGACCAAGCCTTCCGCTGATGCAAACGCTTGGAGCAAAAATTGGAAAATTGGTCGTAACGTTGTGAGCAACGAAAGAGACCAACATTCATTCATTCTTCAAGCTCTTCGGCTGCCCATAACGTCATGTCCATTAAAGTTGAGCGGAAGCAGTGTGAACGAATTCGTCTCTAAAACTCTAGTCTTTGGGTTCTTTGTTCGAACACAATTGAGGTGACGCGAAAATCAACTATTATTTTCTGTGTGCAGTAACGCAGCATGTGTGCATGCGCGTTTGCATTTTATCTGACGACAAGGTACTGTAATCAAGCGCCGCTTTGAAAACTTATAATTTTGCCTGATGCCGAACCTACCACCGCTCCTTATTTGTATAGTGCTTGTTTGTTTATATGTCTTCTCCCGTTCATCCAGAATTGGTCTTGTGTGAGCACGAAATCTCTCTAGTTCTTGAAAATAATCAGCTGCTGAAACTTTCGTTAGAGACGCCGAAAGGGGGTAATTCTTCCGTTAGAGACGGGGTAATTCTTGGCCTATGGTGAAACTGTCGTAGTTCGGACGAGTTTAAGGGGCCGTCATTGCACAAACTCGCCAATTTGACGCCTTGGCATGGTGCCAAGAGGAGATGTTCTTATAACAAAGTTGTTCTTTTCTTTGACTTTTCTTTTGTTCTTTCTTCTTTGATTTTTAGATGTACATACATGGATGCTAATGTAAATGGGAAGCGCCGGTGCGCGGCCTGTCCCCCACAGCGGACAACTCGGAAAGTCAGTGTGTTGATGGGAATGTAATGCGAATACCACATCGTCGCTCTTTTGAATCCGGGTTTTTTCGCCGATTATCGCTTCTAACCTTGAGTGTTCGTTTCATAATGTGCACTTCTTTGCATCTTCCTCTTGTTTCGGACCCCTCCCGGTTCCTTTAGCCATGGTAGGGACTCCATATAGCCAACGTGGTCAGCGCTCAGAGTCGCATACTGCAACAGTGCGCATAGCACACAGAACACTCCATTCCACCAAGTACCCAGACTGATATGCTGACTGAAGAAAACGTTACGATGTCGCTCCCTCTGTCACACTGCTTGCTGCTGGTTCATGTCATAATGAATCATGAACTATATATACGGTAAAAAGTTCTATTTTAACTGGAATGGTACTATGAAGCCACAATATTCATGAATTACCCTTCCAATCACTCCCCGGTATTATATAAAGAAAGGTATTATATAGGCAACGGTATTATATAGATTCATACTCTTCATGAAAACTACACGAGAAGATGGACAAGAAAATAGTAACTGTAAATCATCTCACTATCCCTACCATAGTTATGTTCGGGCAACGAAACAGTAACGGTGTGCGCCGAGCTCGACCACGTCAATACAGTTCATTGCCGGCTCATTCACCGATCGACAATAATAGAGTATCATTTGGGAGACCCTCGGACTGGAGTCCGTAGGTGGAGACGTGGGATCCATAGAGGTGTCGTGGGGATGAATTGGTGAGGAAACGGGATGAGGAGAGGGTACGTCGAAGACAGCCGCTCTATTCACTGTCGGAGGAGGCGGTCCTTGAATCGAAAGAGTTAGTACCGTTACCCTGATAAATAGGGGTGACTCAGTTGGCACGGGAGCGAGCGAGATTCAGCGGATGCTCACACTCTATATAAAATGCTTCGTCTATCTTTCCGTCCGTCCCCTTGCCTGTCACAAAATTAAAATAATATATAAAACAATATACTTAAGCATTGTCTTGTCCCGAAGCCTCATGTTTATCTGAATGTGTATAAGGCAATGTGAGACTTCCAAAATATATTCCAAAAGACTCAAAACAGCTTTTACAAAACCGATTGCAAAAATTGGTTGCAAAAGACATTTTAGCCTTATAGGCAAGCTTTCGGCGCCTAGCGCCTTTATCAAGCCTGAAAATGTACAAATTAGATTTCATTTATAGACTCTGTTTGAGAGTCTACAGTCGTAGTATTAAGTACAAATACGACCGTAGACTCTCAAACAGAGTCTATAAATAAAATTTAATTTGTACATTTTCAGGCTTGATGAAGGCCCTAGGCGCCGAAAGCTTGCCTATAAGGCTAAAATATCTTTTGCAACCAATTTTTGCAATCGCTTTTGTAAAAGTCTTTTGGAATAAATTTTGGAAGTCTCACATTGCCTTATACACATTCATATAGAACAATGTGAAGATGGGGATAAGTCTGGGATGGATAGGTTATGGGACAAGATCGAGCAAATTAAGCTCCGTCCACGGTTGCGGAGCGTACACTGGAACCAGGGCATACCCAGGTGTCGAAGAAAATGGCCGCTCCAGGACGATCTCCCCCCCTCAACAGGAACCCATACACGACCACTCCCTTTCCTTCAAATCTACATGATCTCTACAGTATCAGTAACCATTGTCGATTGCGTAGCATTACTAACTCAAAGGAATCACCCACGGAAAATGAGTTTTTGTGTTACCCATATGTTTATGTTGTATTTGCCTAATGCTGGCCTCATGCAAAATTTCACGCGAAAAAATGTGAATCCGCCGCCGTTGGGAACCGAGAGTAGGACCGTTTACGTAACCTTCTGTTCCTACAATGCGTCTCCGACCACGGCGGATGCGGTACGAGGCTTTTACACGGAGGCCCCGCCCACTGGGACCGCTCTTTGTGGTGCTGTATCTCAGCCACATTCACATTTTTTCGCGTGAAATTTTGCATGAGGCCAACATTAGGCAAATACAACATAAATACATGGGTAACACAAAAACTCATTTTCCGTGGTCGATTCCTTTAAGCATTTTGTTACTGTAATTTTTGTGTTGATCACGCAAACTTAGAGGAATCATCCACGGAAAATGTGTTTTTGTGTTACCCATACGCTTATGTTGTATTTGCCTAATGTGGGCCTCATGCAAAATTTCACGCGAAAAAATGCGAATCTGGCTGAGATACAACACTACAAAGTGCGGTCCCAGTGGGCGGGGCTTAAGAGAAAAGCCTCGTTCCGTCGTCCGCCGTGGTCAGAGACGCATTGTAGGAGCAGAAAGTTTCGTAAACAGTCCCACTCTCCGTTCCCAACGGCGGCGGACCACGGAACGAGGCTTTTACTCTTAGGCCCCGCCCACTGGGACCGCACTTTGTGGTGCTGTATCACAGCCCGATTCGCATTTTTCGCGTGAAATTTTGCTTGAGGCCCACATTAGGCAAATACAACATAAACGTATGGGTAACACAAAAACGCATTTTCCGTGGACGATTCCTTTAATCATATTTTCTTACATAAATGGATCAGCTGGCAGCACATTATCCCTATCATCCAGTCTTAGTCCATTGCTGGCCCCTGTCGTTACGGTTTCCCATACCGCCTGTCGAATATGACCCCTCCTCTTCTGTCGGGAATCCCCTCAACACCTACCCTCTCGGTGGACTCTAAGTGATAAGCTCCGTTTCAGATTGTTTGTTCGTATGAAAATGGTCCAAACTTGAAAATGATGGGAAAAAGTTGGATAAGGTCAGCCATGACTTCGTGAAAGCCTTGAAAGAGTCCTGGGCACAGTGAGCGGAACGCACCCCGAATGGGCGGTCCGTACAACGAAAATTCATAACGCAGTTCCAAGCCTTGAGTCCGAGAAAAATAGGTAGAAATGACCAACGTTCAACCCAACTCTCTTGAACATTCTTGAATCGAGTGGAGACGCGCCCAACACAGGCGGAGCGTTATGTGGTGATGGTAGCTGAACAAGTGAGCAGAAGAAAGTGATTCCGATTGACCCACTGACACCTGTGATGTTACGCGCGCACTAGTGTGCGTGAGCGTGACTGATATCCCTACTTTATATAAAACGATTCGCCTGTCTGCACGTCCCTCCGTCCATCCGTCCGTCTCTCACGAAATTAGGTATTATATGAAAAACGATCTGTGGAGATGTTGACAAGTGCGATACGGAGAGGGCATGGGCAAGAAGGGCACACATGCAGCATGTTAAGCTCCGCCCACGTTAGCCGGGCGTGCCCTGCGATGTTCCGTTCTCAAAGCAAAAATTGTTAATTGGGTTCGAATTTGCCACAAACGTGGGAAGATGGATTAAGGTCAGGTATGAGTCTGTGAAAGCATGAAAGAGGCGTGGGCACAGTGAGCAGAGCATTTGTAATGGTGGACACAGTTTGGACGATATACGAAAAACGTCCTGTGGAAGAGGACAAGTTTTGGATGGGCAAGGCATGGGACAAGAAGTGAAAAGCACATATGTATGGAGCATGTTAAGCTCCGCACACGACAGTCGAGCCCCGCCCTGGAATGTTCCGTTTCCAGAGCGAAAATTGTTCATTGGTTCGAATGTGCCACAAACGTGGGGAAAGATGGATTAAGGCCAGGAATGAGTCAAAGTCATGAGGGAGGCGTGAACTCAGTGAGCAGGGCATTTGTAGTGATGGGCGGAGCTCGGACGATGCACGAAAAACGACCTGTGGAGATTAAGTAGTAGGAGCACACAGTTATCAAGTTGAGCTCCTCCCACGGCTTCCGGAGCGTACATTGAAATACTATATCCTCTCGATCGACATTTCAATCGAAAAGAGCAATTCCGATCGACCTACTGATGCACATGGTGTTTCGCGCACAGTATGTAGTGTACGCCAGTCAGCTGCTGTTATATAATCCGCTAACTATCTCTGTCGGTCTGTGTGTGAGTCCATCCGTCTCTTGGTCACGAAATTCATCTCAGTTTCATATCTCACGTCGCATTAACCGCAGGATTCTGAATTCCACAACTGATAAAGGAGGTGTTAGGGAAACATCAACAATGCGTGTACCGATAACACCTGATAAGGTTTCATAAAGGGCCTTAAAAGATGAGTGTCGCTAGATTTAATTCGCTCTACCGGTCAACTTTGGAGTGGTTACAGCCAAAATTACTGAAGGATGTGGTATGGTGATCATGATGGTGACTAGTCGAAACTGATAAAGAGTCTGCCAACCTGCCGAGTCGTCCACATAACAATGTCTGACTTTTGTTACTGCGATCTATGTACATGACCAAGGTGCTATCTAGATCTGCACTTGCGAGGCAAGTGAACCATTTTCTGACGAGGTACTAAGATCGACAAAGCACATCGATTACAAGGCTATTCGATGTTTCAGGTAATGGTGCATGCTTAGAAAAATGTAAGCACCTATAAAAAAAGCTATACACACATGCACACACGCGTACGCATAGAAACAGAAGGGTTTTCATTCAATAAATTTATGCACGATAGTCCAAAAAGGACTCGATCCTCCCAAAAGCCGGCCGACCGCGGCTCGACCCAGTCCTCGATCACGTTCTCGAGGTCGCCCTCGTTCTTCAGCTGTTTTCCGTCCAAGAGTTTTTGTATGGACCGGAAGATGTGGTAATCGCATGAACTGATGTCCGGGCTATACTGTGGATGCTTGACCGTCCTGATGCCCAGCCTCTCCAGGACGGCCTGAATATCTCTCGCTTTGTGGGGGCGCGCGTTGTCCCAGAGCAACCACGGATTTGCAAGTTCCTGGGGCAAGGCGGCAGTTTTCACCTTAAAGGCAGCTTTAGGGAAAATTCGGACGAAAAGTGAAAGAAGTAGTGAATATGAAAGCCGAAATGCCTAGTAACAGGACAGTGGAGAAAAAACGGACGGAAATGGCCAAAAACCCGAGAAATAGGACCCCTTCCTACCGTTGGTTCTAGGCGCGGACGACCTTTCCGTCAAGAGGCCCATAGTTCGCACAAGTTTTCCATTGGCATTACAAAGACGTAAACATGAAGGGATGTTCGAAAATGTGACAGCATCTATTTTCAAGTGGTGAGCTTCAAGCTTAAAGTGACAAAGCGCTCTGCGATACTTCCAATCCTTCCGATCTCCTCGACCAACCTCACCGTGACCAACCACTGATCACGTCGCCTGGAGGCGGGCTGCCCTAAACCGAGGCGGCTTGCCCTGCCGAGGCCGCCTCCGCCACAGCTCAAGGGGGCGCCTTCCGTGGGGATCTCGCCATGCATAGGCCTTTCAGACCCGTAGTTTTTCACTGAATGACTCCTTTTGGGATCACCCACATTACCCCTAACACTGTCTTTAACCTCCTGCAATTCTTTAGAGAGGGTCTCTGTCGTGAGTGGCATTGTTGGGCAGGATGCTGTAGTGGACGACGCCGCTAATTTTATCACTTATCACTGATTTTATCTTCGATGCCATAGTTTCCAGTAGTGAAGCGAGTCCACCATTTTGACATTCAGTTCTTAGAAGGGGTGTTATCGCCAAACTGGTGACGCATCCTGGTCGCTCAGGTTATACTAGTCCAGCAAACATCGGCGGTGGTGGTGACTATCACTCATCTTCACTGCTTTATTGTGGGAACAGCAGGAAAGGAAATTGAGAGCTAGCTAGCTCAGAAGATAGCCCATCACGAGTACTTTCAGTATTGCGAAATCATTATGCAAAATCACAGCGCGTTGCTTAACGCGACGCTGTTCACAAATGGCCAACGAACTTTATGAACACCCTGATAGCTTGCTCGCTTATGGTTAACACTGCCTAATATGTCATTCCGCATACACCCATCGTGAGGGAGTTGTTTCTTCGAGCAGATCATGTGGCACAAAATTTGCACTTTTGCCTTGAATAAGCAACTCTGATCCAAGGTCTTCTCTCTACGGGGGATTGTTCTAAGGTGAAAAACCGAAGCGATTTTCAACAGGCCTACAAGGAATATGAAGCAAACTACGGTCTATCCAAACCCGCCTTGGACGCCTTCACAGATGACCAATTGTTTTTCTTGGGTGCTGCAATGGTAAGTGAAAAGTGCTTGTTTTGTTAATTTTCTGTCTGACAGCTGGTGTAAGTGGATGTGGCTCCAGCTTCCATTGAATGCTGCAAAAATTCTTGGGTCAGAATTGATTCCAGACATCCCACATCAAACTTTGCTTTATCGCTATCGTCTTCGTCAGGGACCCATGAATTCGGATTGAAAAGGTTAACACGGTCACAGCTTGCAACGCTGTAGACAACTACCAATGACAGAGCAATATCACTGTGACATTGCTGCTCGCTCCAATTAGCACACCAACTTAAGACGGCAGTCCTTGTGTTTCAGTATGTATCAGTGCAATCGTTGATTGAAAAATAGCTTTTCAAATTTGGAAGTAATATTCGGGACCTGCGTCTAAAAATACTCTAGCTGACATACAGTATATGTACGGTTTTGCATTCCAACCATCGACGTTAACAATTTTCATTCAACTTTTTTGTGTTTTGAAAGCAGTCAGTACTCAATGAAAAAAGCATATCAGCAGAGTGGGGTGCAGGGTAAAGGGTGAAAATTTGTTTAACTGAAAACTTTTAAAAAGACCATTTACGTGCCCCCGTGCTGTAAGGTGCCGTCATGATTCCAAATGACAGGTAACGAAGTCTCAGCCTGATTCCGTGTCACTTTTTGCACATCTGCTCTTCTCGATAACTTATAAGCTTTTTATTGCTAATTGAATTTTTTGAAAGTTTGCTCATTTCCAGCTTCAATTAAAGGCACCGTTTGCGCTCGCTGATCTGTGGAGGAACAGCTGACTCTCCATTGTTTGTCGGGCGCTGGGAGCGGATCGACCACCCCCCACTGCAGGCAATAGGGTGTGGAGTGACCGCCGCTCAGCCGCCGATAACCAATGGAGAGTCAAATGTGACCCACCCATCAGCGAGCGCAGACGGTGCCTTTAAAGGAATTTTCAATTTTCGCCCTGCCCAGCCGAGATACTTTGCTTTATAGGGTACCAGTTGCTTTCAAAACGCAAAAAAATTGAGCGAGAAATGTAAACTCGACCGAAGTTATGGTGAGAATCCAAACCGCGCATGCTTTTGACCGCTATCGTATGTATAAGCCATTACAGATGGGACTTCTACCTGGGTTCCCTCTCTTGTGATATGTCATACTGCCACTTACTAGACTGGAGTTTTCGCATTTTTCGTTATATGGGGTCAGCATTTTCTCGCTCTCTTCAGACGCAGTGCAGCAAGGTGTCAGACTTCACGTTGTACACTCAACTGAACCTTAGGCATTCGCCGAAAATGTATAGGTAAGTCACATTTTTTACTATAAATTTGCCGTCATTTACCATCCAACTGTTTCCTCTACTCTCGCTCCTGAATAACTCCCAATTTCTGCTTTCCTGGGTGCAATTGATATCACCGTCTCTCTAGTCGCTCGCAAAAATTTTTACATCTTCTGTGACTTTGTATCGATTGGAAATACTTGTCCCGGGCAGTTTAAAATTTTCGTATGCCTGCCTTCGCCCATCAAACCATGCACAATACTCATGCGAGAAAATCTTGTCACGAAAAAGATTATTTGGTCTTTACAGGACCACAGTCTTAAAAGAATCATGATTCTATTACACGCTTCTCTGCATGCTTTCGACTCCAGAAACATCTTACGTTTCATTTTTGGGCGGTAGATGAGCGCCTGAAAATTTCCTTTTTGTGGCTGTTATAAACTCATTACTGGGACAACTAGTGGTCCCCCAAGAAAATCGCCCTATGTGAGAACGGTTCTGAAAAGTAAACATGGCATTTTTGATCAAAATCATAGACTACCCTCATTCGTGAGCTCGTCAAAACGTGAGATAAAGTTATATGCAACTTGGCGTCCGATGGTGCTCTAAAGGGACCTGGTGAGTGCAAGTATTAGGTTGCCCCAAAAATCTTGTATGATTTTTCCAAAAAAATCAGTAACTCTTGTTTACTTCGAGACAGACCCGGGCGGTTCAAAAAGGGTGGAAGAATCTCTGAGCTTTTCAGCAAAGTGTACAGGGGGTGCCAAAAAAAAGTAATTTTGTCTCCTCCACTTTCACCCCACTTTAGTCGAGCTACAGCAAATTCTGTTGTGTTATTTATTAGGTTGATTCATAATAAATCGGACAAATGGTAGTGATGATTTCTAGAGATCATAACTCAGTAACGAATTAACGAAAATGGACGCGCGAGGTACCCTTGGAATGAGTATGAAAAGCTCTTCAAAGTACCGCAAAATAATCACTCCAAAGTGAATTCATTCCGCCACAATGCCGCACGATTTCAAGCGGTCCAGAGACCACATCCGCAACGTCATACTATTTATATCGCTATCTGGCCAGGAACCCGCGGATATCGGCAGACGTCTGATAGAAGTTCACAAGGAGCATGCCCCCGGCAGAAGTACACTGTAGTTGTAGCATTCGAAGTTTGCGTCAGGCGACTATTCCATCGAAGACGAAAACCGCGGTTGGTGGAGCGTACACGGCGTAGAGTACTGGGAGCTGCTCGATGAAGGTACCACAATATCCGCCGACGTCTACGTTCGTCAATTACGAGAATTGAAGGCCAATGTCCAAAGTTCGCTACGGCGGCGGTCACATGTCTACTTCCAGCACGACAACGTGTCTACTTCCACAGACCGCACTTCGCAAGATCGACCAAGGCCGAGCTGCTGTCGTACAGTTGGACCGTACTTCTATACCCACCGTACTCCCCAGATCTGGCCCCTTCAGATTTCCACCTTTTCTCCCACAGCCAACGCCACCTGGACGGCCAAGACTTCAAAATTCGCGACGAGGTCAAGGCGGCACTCGGCAACTTCTTCGAGCTCCAGCTTCCGGCCTTCTGGAGCAAGGGCATCCATGATCTGCCTATACCGTGGCAGAAGGTCATTGATAAAGATGGAGTATATTTAAAGTGAATCCCTGTTGTCGTAAAAAAGTTGTACGACAATGATTAAAATTGGTCAATTTGTCCGATTTATTATGAATCAACCTAATACATCCCCAGATTCAAGAGCAGACCTCGCTCTATCACTATACTCTGTGGAAGCCTTCTGCACGAGCAGGAACAGGAGCGAGGAAAGAGTGAACGAGGTGTGTAACCCCACTGGGCAAAATCCGAAATTTCGTCGCCCTCGTTCACAACCTTGCTGAGGTCTGTTCACTCTGGGTACCTAAGGGGATTCATACTGGGTGGTGTTCTTTAACATCCCGTTTTTTCCGGGCCCCAGCGCCCTTCGTTTCCAAGAGCCATAACATGCCCTTACCACTACCCCTCCGGAGGCGGATTTGGGCATGAAAATGATACTTTGGATCATAGCACCCTTGTCCAAGCAGCAGAGGCTCTGTGACTCCCATGAACCGAAGGGCCATTCCTTAGGAAGCTTCTCACAAAAGACCTACCATGGAACACGGCTTTACTGTTTTAAGAGGACTTTGATACCGTGGGAGCTCTGGGCCCGACTGCGCCGCTTGAAGGTTCCATATTTTTATGAAAATGAAAGTAGTGAGTCTCAGCTTGCTCCTGCTTTTAGAGGAACATTTCGGGAATATTTTGCCCCAATACTTTGATTTCTTTCGTTTCCCTTTGTTTTGTACAATTGGGAGATGTGAGCCGTGGGCAAAATTACTTTTTTTGGCACTCCCTGTTATTGACCCACCAGATTCCGTAGAGAGAGCTACAGTGCCCGTAGTCGATACCCACCCAACACGCGGTGTCATCTACTGAGAGTGGTCTTGCAGCAGCAAAGCGACGGAAGCTTGCCACTCCAGCAAGGCTGCATTGGGCAAGGGATGTTGAGCTACGAGACCGTGCGCTGCTGGTTCATTAGCTTCAACATCGACGAGAGACAGAAGACAAATCACACCCAGGACTGTGCTACTCCTGGGACGCGAAAGGAATGCTTTTCCACGAGGTGCTCGTGCAAGACGAGACAGTGACCGCTGCCGTATGCACCCACCAGTTTCAACAGCGCCAACGCCAGCTCCCACGTCGCAGTGAGTACTCAGGCCGAGCTACACGAACTCGGCAGCGATGTCCTGCTCCACTCGCCATACACTCCAGACATTGCCCCTCCTAACTATCCTTTTGAATCCTTCGTGGCCAAGAGAAAATTCGTTGATTATGACTTGCTTGCAAACGCGATCGCTGAATTCTTCGACTCTGAGAACCTAGAGTTCTGGGAGGAGGGAATCAACGATCTAGCTATGTGGTGGCAGAGTGTTGTCGATAACAATGGTGAATGCGTTGTTGCCTAATAGTCGTTTGTTGAAAGTAATAATAAAAAGTGATGATCGAGAAAAATCCTACAAGACTTTCGGGACAACCTAATCCTAGAGTGCCCGATCGCATCAATCATCAAGATACATGTGGCCGATGAAAGCTCGTTATGAACGCGAAGGATTTTCTATGAGCAGCGCCTTGACACAAAGGCACTGTTCCTCGTGGCAGGGAATATGTGTCCTGCCATGGAGACGGAATTTCTTATCACCACGGAAATCATCACGTCGAGCACCACATCATTTCGATCGGTATGGCATTGATACGATACGATAAGTACACCTCAGTCATTCTTCGGCAGAGTCGACCCTAGCAGGTCGCTCATCCAAAGGCGTCAGGTATCATCCGTTGCGCCGTTCCTACAGCTCCGAGGAGCCCTTTTTCACGGGGATTCCGCCACAGATAGCCTCCCTGGAGCTGTATTTCCATGTAAGTGACTTCTTTAAGGATTTCTCCATAACCACAATACTCCTAATGCTGTCTTTAAAGGTGATAAAAAACACCATACTAACATTAATATTTAACAGTAAGTTAAAGGCAGTGATAGGTGATTGTGGGTAATGAATGCTCTCGTTGTAAGTAACCCAAATGAAAGCTATGGGTCTGGAAAGGTTACATGTATATGGCACAATGTGGCAAAATTCCAGGTAGGAGGAGCGCTTCTGAGCCTTAAAAAAGGTCTTTATTTTTCAACGGCTACGATATATTAATCCCCGGCCGCCCCTTTTGAGAAACAAGGAGGGAGATGGTCTTATTTTTCGAGTGTTCAATGATTCATTCAGTTTCTTTCTTCCCACTCATGCTACTGAGCACCTCGGCTTTCATTTCAACCAATTTTTTTCACATTTGACCGGAATCTTCTCGATGCTGCACGCGTTTCCAGAATTACGTATTCCGTTATAGAGTGATGTCGTGGGCAAAATGATGCGTATATTCGAAAGTTGTAGTCTTATTCATATTTCAGGGTGAACACTGTGGTTTCAAATTTTCCTCCTTTTGCTGAAGCATACTTCTGCTCACCTGATGCGGCAATGGCAGGAGAAAGAGAATGTTCAATATGGTAGCAAAAAGAGTGTCAATGCAACTGCATACCGTCTGAACAAAATGTTTTCTTTGAAATGCTTCCTTTAAAAGCTTTGTCTATGTGCAACTTAATCTGTATAATAAAACCATTCTGCTTAAAAAACGTTTCATACACCCCACACTTTGCCGAGAAGTGTGTGAATCATGAGGGTCACCAGAAAGGTCGAGTACGAGGCCCCCAAACGAGAGCCTAGTTCATAATGGCAATTCGCGTCGCATGGGCGCAGTGAACTTTCAAGCAGGCCGTTTACATTCACCTGCCAACACGGCTTCGAACCCGAGTTACGGACATACACGTTCAGCAAATGCATCGGAAAGAGTGATGGGAGTTACTTGGAGTGCTTGCATTTCCCCTGGTAATCAACGTACTGGTACTGTAAACGATCTATGCATGACTACAGGGGGTGCCAAAAAAAAGTAATTTTGTCTCGTCCACTTTCACCCCACCTTCTGCACGAGCAGGAACGGGAGCGAGGAAATAGTGAACAAGATGTGTCACCTCAACTGGGCAAAATCCGAAATTTCGTCGCCCTTGTTCACAACCTTGCTGAGGTCCGCTCCTCTGGGTACCTAAGGGGATTCATACTGGATGGTGTTCTTTAGGATCCCGTTTTTCCCGGGTTTCCAGCGTCATTCGTTTCAAAGAGCCAAAACGTGCACTTACCACTGAAACCCCTCCGGAGGCGGATTTGGGCATGAAAATGGTACTTCGGATCATAACAGCCTTGTCTAAGCAGCAGGGGCTCTGTGACTTCCATGAACCGAAGGGCCAATCCTTAGGAAGCTTCCCACAAAAGACCTACCATGGAACACGGCTTCACTGTTTTAAGGGGACCTTGATACCGTGGGAGCTCCGAAGCCCGACTGCGCCGCTTGAAGGTTCCTTTTTTTATGAAAATGAAAGTAGTGAGTCTCAGTTTGCTCCTTCTTTTAGAGGAACATTTCGGGGATATTTTGCCCCAATACTTTCATTTCTTTTGTTTACCTATGTTTTGCATAATTGGGAGATGTGATCCGTGGGCAAAATTACTTTTTTTTGGCACCCCCTGTGCATACATTGGAGGGGCATAGCTTGAAGGCAAGGAGAAATTGAGAGCCGTTAATACATGTTCTCTGGCAAGGAACCTTTCACTTCAGATGAGGTGATGTGTGGCGAAACTCACTTTTGAAAAGCGTGACTTGGGATCTCGTCATGGTCCCGCAGCACAGCGAGTCGTGCGGACTTTCCGCTGGGGCAGTTGCCAGTGAGTGTGGAACATCGCTCGCAACTGGCCGATTGGGCCTATCGCCCGTCCGCAGACTACTCCTGGCTAGTGGCACAGAGGGAGCGAGAGAGAGGGGGCAATTCGTGTTCCTATTTCACGGGTTTTTGCCGTTTTATCTTATTCTTTTTCTACTGTAACACTGCTGAACACCCCCACCTTCGTATTCCACAATCTGCCAAATTTGCCCCTTTCGGTGCTTTCGAGGCCATCTTGTTATGTATAAACTTGAACAGTGGCCGCGTACAATTGCGTCCTGCGTAGCATTCTTGTAGGCTCTCAATATACTTATGCAGTGTCGCTGATTGGAGCTATGTCATTAGCAGTTGCCCAAGCTTCGGGTTGGATAGGTCTGGTTTCCGCAAACATGTTCTCATTCCCTGAATAAAAATTGTTTTTTCAAGGTTGTTTCAGCTGATGCCTCTCCCATATGTACGCTTGCCGTTGATTTTGATGGCGTAGACCAATATGGAGTGGCTGTGATCAGCTCGTATAGCACCAAGCTCAAATCGCATGCCCTGCTTGGGGTGCGACATATGTGCAAACTCGTTGCAGTATCGACTACTTCTGTGCTATCGCGAGGTGGAGGGCAAGGGCATCTCATAGAGAAGTACCACGTAACATCACTTTGTCAATCTGCACGCTAAGTTTTGGCTATGTTTATTGCCACTGGACGAGGAAATCATATGCAAAAATATGTAGTGCCGGACGCCAAGCCGCCCAGTGAAAAGCCCCTGCCTTTGCGATAGCTTCCCCAACAGAGAACCGTAGCAGAGAATCAGCGTATAATGAAGCAAGTGACTGTTACTTACACATCTGACAGGGCATGAAAGAGCCATTCGGCAGCAAAAGGTACGATCCCTGACACATGACATACTGTGAAAACGGTGGTAGACTGACAAACATTTAACCTTCGTTGACACTGGAACGCAAGTTTAGGTCGATGGAACGCACACATTTTGATCTTTATATGAAATTAAGGGGTGTGCACACTTATGACAAATTTTCGCTTCAAGACGTCGCAGTCAGGGCGCCGTCAGCACAACTTGCCGCGGTCAATTGGTACTCCGCTCAGGACGCAAGGGACTGGTACCGTGGAGGCTTCTGAGAAATAGCTATTTAACTCACCATTTGGGCGGAGATGGTGTAGTGACAGGCGGCGCGCATCTCACTCTCATGGTGCGGGGATCAAATCCCAGTGCCCGCCCAGACCACCCAAGCCTTCCACCCTTCCGGGGTCGGCAAATTGGTACCAGAATCATCTGGGAGGATAAAAGCACTGACTTGTACATCGGCAGGCCACCGCAATTCATTGTATAGGACACATCACATTCACCTGCCTTCACCATTCTGAATGGAATTAGAATGTGCGGCGCATCCCAGGAAGGGATTGATTAACGCCAAAAACTTTATCCTTTATCCTTTCATTTATCTCATCATTATCTATGAACAGTAACTTTGTGCCCTAAAAAGACAAAATAGTCATAAAAAGTCAAAGAAACGATAGCATTACATGATAACAATCCTAATAAAGAAATGATTAATTCGGGCATAAAACTTCTAAATCTGCTGTGCGCGGCCGCGCGAAAATTTGTCATAAGTGTTCACATCAGAAATAAAGGGCACCGGCCGCAGAGATTCTCCAGATATTCAGCGACTATTCGCGTCATTGTCCATGTAATTGCTACCACTTCGTCTCCATGAACTGGATGAACTCCCCTTTCATCATCTGTTTACTTAGCGGTTTGTTTATCCCAGACTCAACAAAATAATGAACATTGGCTTGTTGAAGAAGCCTACTGCTGGACGAGGCTTTCGAAGGAGTTTCCATGGAAAATTCGAATTAGGAACTAGGGAGTGTGAAGAAATGGCAGAGAAACTCCTTACATGGACGGAAAAGGTAAGGTGAGTTTTAGCCCGAGCTTGGAACTAGGAAATACCCCTCAAGTAGGTAATACGAATGGATATATGCAAGAGAGATCTCTTACATGAGAGGTGGATCGACCACGGAAAAATGAGTTTTTGTGTTACTCCATGTTCATATTATATTTGCTTAATGTAGGCCTCATGCAAAGTTTCACGCGAAAAATGTGAATCTGGCTAAAATACAGCACCATAAAGTACGTCCGAGTGGGCAGGGTCTCCGAGTAAAAGCCCCGTCTCGTCATCAGCCACGGTCGGCTACGGAGATTGGGACTGTTTACGTAACTTTCTCTTCCTACCATGCGTCTCCGAGAGGCCCCTGTATTAGGCAAATACAACATAAACATATGGATAACACAAAAACTCATTTTTCCGTGGACGATTTCTTTAAGAAAGAGGAAACTAGACCCGTTCCAAATACATGAATATCAAGCACTACAAGCGATACATGTAACAAGAACACGTTTGTCAATTTTATCCCAGATTTTCATTAGAGATTCCCCTGGAAATCGCTTAAAAGCCTCACTGGAAAACCCGCAAAGTTCACAATTCTCCACAAATAGAACTCAAGACAAACAGACGACAAAACTCTTGTGAAAGAATGATTCGGCAATAACAACAACAGAATTTTTTCATTTGCTCATTATAATACAGTTGCATGAGTGCCCTACTGCTGCCATTACATTTCTTCGAAATTTGAGGGCGAACTTAACTGCTGAATCATATCATGCATTATACTGAATCATTATAGCATTATACTGAATCATATCATCAACAACTTCAGGCTATTCACGTTTCCGAAATTCATTTAAAAATTCTAGGAAGATATTAAGCTTAGTCACACCACCTAAACATTTACCAAATTGCCGTAAGACCGTTTTCATTAATGTCAAGATTCAGAGAAAGCGATGAAAATGCTCAACAAACAAAGCAAGTCTAATTGTAAGCCACATACAAACGTCAGCAGCATTTATCGAGAGTGGACTTCTGATAAGCACAGGAGAGGAAGATAACAAGATGTGAGACGTATCTCGGCGACCTAGTAGGAGGGACAGTAAAACAAGAATAAGTCGACTATCACAGAACAGAAGCTACTGAGTGAAGTGCACTATGTGAGGTCCTGTTCATACTTTACACACTACCGCCGACACCGCCGGTGATGGCGGCATTCTGGTGATGCGCTCCATTTGTAAAACGCTCGATCCAGCCACACTACAATATGGTAATCGCCTAAATGACACGAACAGCTAGCCTGCAGAGACGAGGGACAGCCAAGAAGATCAGAGGTGATAAATGGTCCGTATGGAGTCAGCACTGAAAAAGCAAGTATCGGAAGAATGTCAAAAGGGAAATTTGGAGATTCTTCCGAAATTCGATCGGTTGCCTACTTAGGCAAAAGACGTAACCTTTAGCACTTCATCTTTAACTTGAAACTGACGTGGAACTCCTCTACTCCGAAAGCTTCATTCCGGATATAAAAAGGAATATTAATGATTATACGGCAGAAAGAGTGCTCTCCGCAGAATTTCTGTTGATATTGCTCTCTATTTAGTGTCCGGGATTACGGTGTATGCGATTTCCCACGCGTTGGTAAAACAGTTTCAAAGAAATGACGATTGTCTGGAAATACTGCACAAGTTGCATTGTGTAACATGTACCAATCTCACATCATAGCAGAGGCGTAATTAGCCGAGTTTGTTTCCCAAACAGATGTATTGTTTTCATGTGTTGGCGGTGGTTTCAGACAGGTTTTCAACAGCTATGATCCCGTATTATGGACTTTATCACAAATGTGCGTAACAAAAGATGCGTTACTGTAATGCCAGGAAAGGTGCTGTACATTCGTGTTTACTTCTGCATGTCGAACGTTCGTCGAGAAGATTACAGGGGATACTTATTGTTGATTCCATTGTTTACGTAAATTCCTATTCCACGCCCCCGTATTCCACGCCCCATTTGGAGGAGAGGAGTGGCTCTACCGGTGCGGCCCACTTAGTGATTGGCGCTGGCCGGTGGTCGTGCTCATATGGTTACGCCAAACATTTGATGGTCTGCACTCCTACGGCTAGTTACTGAATTTGGCCTCTAATGTGCGGCCAAAGCAGTGGTAGAGATAGTTCGATGATATCCTTATTTCAAATCTTTGAAAGTGACCGATGAGCGAATCACCTCGAGATGTGTCCTCTCTTTCAGTGCCATCTCTTATAATGCCTTTACTTCAAATATGCTTCGAAAATGAAATGTGCTGCGTTTCCGCAACTTTTTTCATTTGGTTCGAGAAAGCACTTCTACTATTCCTTTTACGGCATTTTTTGAAGGATGCTGGAGCGACGATTGTGTACAATCTCCTTCATCGCATGCTGTTTTATTGGTGTGACATACTACATAAGCAGTGCAATAACAGGTTTGGTCCGTTATGAAAATTCCTTCCAGTGCCTTCGAAATGCTTAACCATTCTTAGGAATCGTTTATAAGTTTTGTCAACGGGTATCATATGTCTGTATAGAACCTCAGTGTTCACTGTACCATCTGATCCAGTCTGATATCTCGCTCAATTTGTGCTGACGTCAGTTTTCATCAGAACTGGTGGAAGTGAAAGCCTCAAGGACAATGATTATAATAAGTAGATCTATTAGGAGTGAGAGGTTCATTGAGTCCGTTTTATCTCGGTAATAAGCGATATCAATAGTAAGTGCATGAAGCACCCCATCACTAAATTACATATTCCCTACGTATTTAGTTGAAAATTTGCGGTTCCCAAATCAGAAGTTGCTGTTACTCGCATTTGAAGTGTATCTGAAAACGGTGATTTTTACCTGAGAGCAGAGTAGAGAATGGTGTTGGGGAAAATTTTCGAAAAAAAATGCAAACTCCCTCCTAAAGGGGCCTCCATACGAAACCCTCTCCCTCCTCAGGTCCCACTACTTCAGTGTCTTCTACTTAATCAATGCAATTCATCGATGAAACTGAGAGAATACGACTTATATTCCAAAAAGAAAGCATCGTCGATCATGGGTAATGCGTTCGTCCCCTGATGACAGAGGAGAAGGGTTGACAGTCATACGAGTCATGAGGCAGGGATGAAAAAAAGATAATAAAGATAGGAATTATAATGAAGCCCTCTAATGCGCTCCACTGCGATTGCCGAGTAACTATTGCAACAGCGAAGCAGCGTCGCCATCGGGCGCGCTACTTTCCCTAGTATGTAGTAAATTGGATCTTTTTGGGATTTTTTGGGTACTTATAAGCTCACTAAGACCTCATCTTCCGAAGTACCATAAACTGCTTTCTTAATAACTTTCCTAGAGCAATCTATTGGCCGCTTGGTTTACCTAATGGTTGCGTAATTCTCTATATGCAAATCCGGTGGAGGAAAATAGGGAAAGATTTCGAAGTGCCTAATTTCAAATGGGGGTAATTTCCTTGAAACTCAGTTTTATGACAGCGAATTTCCGTTGGGATCTGCGAGGTTGCCGCTTTCTAATGAATACTTGAATTGTCATATCTATGAAAACAAAAAAGTTATTAGAGAGAAGCCAATCGAGGAGTTTTTTTTCGTTAAAGTGGTTAGATCTTTCCACCATTCCTTGAAAACAAATAATCCGTTGCGTCTGTTATAACTCTAGTACACATATTTCGCTTTCAGAAGACCAACGGGAGGGTAATCGGCTTCGATAGTCTCGCTGTGGTATACGCCATGCATGCGGATTACATTCACATTCTTAGTGAACACTTTTCTGTGGGCCTCTCCGGTCCCCATAGTAGCTCACTAGCACCAGTTTGCGTGCTCGCGATCGCAATATAATATGAAAGAAGCCCATATCAGCTGATTTTTTGTTCCGAGGTATCTTGAGTATTCATCCATCCCGTGTTACCCCTGTTACCCATGGATAGATACCGCTCCGCACGGCTAATTGGTGAATTTCAGGTCTTTCTATACCTGTTTTCGCTGCCTACGGACCAAGGAAAGACCTATTGGCGTTGGTCGGCTTCGCTGTGGATCGCTCCATCCATGGGGTTTCCATCGACAATTCCTCAGGTGAAAGGATACCATTCCATGACGAGAATAGGATTCTTCTTGGAGTTGTGGGCTGTGAACAAGGCATCAAGTATCGACCTCGCACAACAGCATAAGTTATGAGCGTTTGGTTGCATAAGCTTCACACCTTGTGCACAATGCACAACTCCAAGAGGAGTAAAGAAATAGCGTGCCCTTTGACTCTGTTCATCTTGACTCTCGTCCGTTCTCTCTCCTCTCTACTATATCGTCTTTAGCACTTATCTTAAAACTTTTGTGTCTTTCCTTTACTTCTATTTGTGCGGTGTCGCTTTCTGTATGCCCTTCGAGATTTTCAATTAATGATCAAATTAGATATTAGGTTCGGGTTTAAACTAAGTTTGTCTGTTTTATTTCTCCTTTACACTTTGGACCCTTAGCCTGAACAATTTTCGTTGATCACTGCTACCTCAACGATTACAACCCCCCCCCCTCCTCCTCCTCCAAGCAGACCATATAAGACTTCCTGTCAAGGATTCCTCGACGGAGGCGTGACTCTGCCCGAGATACAGATGTAAAAAAATTAATGGTTCTCAAAAAATGCTGAGTGAGAACTGTGGATGTTTTAAGACATTACAGACAAGTTTCTAAATCTCGAGTTGCGTGAAATCGCATTGTCAGGCCTCTTCTGTTTAGTTTTTGAAGACTTTTTGAAATCGTAGGATTCTTTTCCCCTTTTGATGGGTTTACCCATCGGACCTCGTGCGACTATAGACGGAGGGGTCACATTTCCCATTTCTAGTACTAGCAGTACTCTTCGTGGCTGAAATGATGTGTTCCCCACAAGTAGTAAATTGCGGGCATACAAGCACATCGTAGTAGGCATTTTTGGGTGAAAGCCACTATCGAAGCCATATGAAATTGCCCCGCAGATTTCCGCTGAATTCCCCATTTAAGAGAAGAGCAAATAACCACATGCTGCCCATGGACCATTTAACCACGTGCATCGAGTGAACCCTTTCAAGTCATGGTTCAAAGGAATCGTTCACGGAAGCGATCCCATGTTTCCACGTAACGGTTTTCTGACGGTAGGTGCTCTAATCAACTGTTGGAGATCACTTTCACTCACATGTCTCTCATCTCAGAGAAATACACCACTGACACCGCTCCTGAAACAAGCAAGTAATCAATTTTAAAGTAGCCTTCAATAGGAATCTGCGCTTATACTTTCCAAAGAAACTTTTTCCTACTCTTCACCTAATGCTGGATCCGCACCCATAAACATTGCATTATTTCTAACAAGCCATAAAAAATCGAATGAGGAATAACCTGCAATCGCTTCTGATGACTCCAACAAAAGGAAACAATTCTGTGTTTGGGAATTTTCCACAAAGCCTTTTCGAAACTGCAGCAGGCAGCTTTGAAAAGGCTTTAACGCTTCAACGGTCTACATATCTCACACCTGTTCCTATTAATACCTCGTGATTAAAGGCAGTGTTAGGGAAAAATCGGACGAAATGCGAAAAAAGTGGCGAATATGACGGGTGGGATGGTCAGTGAGATGGCGACGGTGAAGGAAAAACGGAAGTAAATGACCGAAAACCCGAGAATAGAACCCCTTTTCCAAGACTGATTCTCGATGTGGACGGCCACTCCGTCAGCAGGCGGGTGGCCCGGACGACTCTGCCACTGGCATGTATCCAGGTAGTCAATGCGCAAAAACAGCGTGGAAACAATACAAAAAACTTAAAAAGCATCTTATCGTTGCCTACAGATGAGCGAAGACAACAAGTGAGTATTAATGGAAAAGAAACACAGAAAAAATAATCAGCTGATTAGAAGGGGGTCTGCGACGCTGCGCGCCCCGATCGCTGCAGTCGGCCGCATCGCCTTGGCCCTCCCACCCCAGCCAATCATGGGGAGCTCGTCGCTAGGGGGCGGGCGGTCCTAAACCAAGGCGACTTGTCCTGATAAGGCCGCCTCCGCCACAGCTCCAGGGGCGCCTTCCGCGGGGGATTTCGCCATGCATAGGCCTTTCATACCCGTAGTGTTTCGCTAAATGCCCCCGTTTGGGGTTCCTTATCACCCACATTACCCATAACACTGTCTTAAATAAGATGGAGGTATACATGTAACTGTCAGCGTTTTCTGAAAGTTTTCCTTATAAACTCATGGAATCTCTGACGGTTCCCAACCATACTTTCAAATCTCCAAACATATCTACCTAACACCAGTTTGATTGTGACTTGGCTTGAAATACAATGGATTCTGTGTCGCTTTCTTAAGTTTGTTTAGATGCCAACTCATCTTACCGATCAGATGCCAACTCTTCTTACCAATCGCCGGAGAATAAGACCGATTCGATTTTTGACACGTGTCCTTTGATATTATATAATCATTTGGATGCCGAACTTTTACCATTCTACCATCCAAAATATAATCCGAAGAAGGTGGGTTTATGCTTCGAGGAGAATCGAAATTCATCTTGCTATGAGCACTTTTTCTGAAAAATTAGATGTGTCAGGACAATCACCAGCATTCCAGAACTGTAAAGTGTACAAGCCTCTTACGAAGCTAGTCGACGGCTATGTATCGCTGAGCCGCAACACTTCAGGACACATTTGCAAAGCCAGGTCACTTCTTTCTCAGAGGCAAAAGCTCATTTAATGTGGCAGCACCCACTCCAATATTCTCT
Source organism: Trichostrongylus colubriformis (assembly GCA_963978905.1). Lineage (NCBI taxonomy): Eukaryota > Metazoa > Nematoda > Chromadorea > Rhabditida > Trichostrongylidae > Trichostrongylus > Trichostrongylus colubriformis. The sequence goes on from OZ022259.1 coordinate 43,447,302, forward strand.
TGCATTACGCACAATTTCATTGGTTTAGTAGGTGCTTTGGAAAAAGGCTTTCCGGGCATCGTCCTTGTTTTCTTGTAATTTGTAGTTATATAATATGGTTCCTAGAATGTTCAAGAATAATTTTATAGTACAAGCAATTCGAAGTATTCATTCAGGTGTATTCTACCAAATAAGGACAAAAGCTATATTGCGACCAATTGGGTGAACATTTCTACAAGGAGGAGATTCGAATGCGACGTTGTTGAGACGGAATGTGTTAAGGGGAACAACAAGGAATCTTTTCTACATACACAAATAAGTGAACATAAGTGCGTGGATGTGTATCATCAGAACAAAACTTCGCAACGCGGCATGCAGCGTGCAAGCGATGCGTGCGAGATAAGGTGTTGTGTGTAGTTGAGACCTGACGCGATTATGCATCTTTCATTTGAATTGACGGGTTGTTCACCATCTACAACAGGGTGCTCGCTTTAGATCCCCAACTGGGAACGGGGATGACGGTTGGGACACACGGTCAGTAGTGCCACTAGGTCACGCGATGACCATGCACATCCCTTAAATCATCAAACACATCCATTAAATCATCATCATTCATCAGTACAACGTTTATGACACAGGCCGCAGGCTGTCCCCGGCTCACTGGCCTGGGTCAAAATCCGTGTGTCCCCACCTACACTCCTGGGAACGCCGCTTCCAAGTTGGACACTTTTCCGCAGGCCGCATGCTGCTTTGCGAAATCCTGTCCTAATCATACACATTTCACGTGGATGTCCGCCAGTCCAACATTTGGCTTGAACTTGAATAATTATCTTTCAGAGCGACTCAGGAAACGTCAGTAACCTTTCATCATACAGAAAACCTTGGGCCAGGTCAAACATTTTCTCCTAGATCAAAGGATAAAGTTAGAAGTTTTCGGCGTTAATCAATCCATTGTTCGATTGCTCCCCTTCTAGGTTTTGGTGGCAGGAGTATACGATTTGGCATATATTAGGTTGATTCACAATAAATCGGACAAATTGACCAATTTTAATCATTGTCGTACAACTTTTTTACGACAACAGGGATTCACTTGAAATATACTCCATCTTTATCGATGACCTTCTGCCACGGTATAGGCAGATCATGGATGCTCTTGCTCCAGAAGGCCGGAAGCTGGAGCTCGAAGAAGTTGCCGAGTGCCGCCTTAACCTCGTCGCGAGTTTTGAAGTCTTGGCCGTCCAGGTGGCGTTGGCTGTGGGAGAAAAGGTGGAAATCTGAAGGGGCCAGGTCTGGGGAGTACGGTGGGTATAGAAGTACGGTCCAACTGTACGACAATAGCTCGGCCTTGGTCGATCTTGCGAAGTGCGGTCTGTGGAAGTAGACACGTTGTCGTGCTGGAAGTAGACATGTGACCGCCGCCGTAGCGAACTTTGGACATTGGCCTTCGATTCTCGTAATTGACGAATGTAGACGTCGGCGGATACTGTGGTACCTCCATCGAGCAGCTCCCAATACTCTACGCCGTGTACGCTCCACCAACCGCGGTTTTCGTCTTCGATGGAATAGTCGCCTGACGCAAACTTCGAATGCTACAACTACAGTGTACTTCTGCCGGGGGCATGCTCCTTCTGAACTTCCATCAGACGTCTGCCGATATCCGCGGGTTCCTGGCCAGATAGCGATATAAATAGTATGACGTTGCGGATGTGGTCTCTGGACCGCTTGAAATCGTGCGGCATTGTGGCGGAATGAATTTACTTTGAAGTTATTATTTTGCGGTACTTTGAAGAGCTTTTCATACTCATTCCAACGGTACCTCGCGCGTCCATTTTCGTTAATTCGTTACTGAGTTATGATCTCTAGAAATCATCGCTACCATTTGTCCGATTTATTATGAATCAACCTAATAAAATGACTTGTGGGGCCAGCCTATGTCAAATCAGTGCTTTTATTTCCTCAGACCAATCCAGCAGTAATTCTTCCATCCCGGAGGAAGGGAAGGTTTGGTTTTCATGGGAGGGCATTGACGCTGGATTTGATCGCCACATCAGGAGAGCAGGGATGCTCACTGTGTCACTATGCCGCCTCAGCCTCACCCTAAAAGTTCAGGGCATGAAGTGGCATGATAAGATGTGGCTTCATTCAGATATTCATGAACCGAGCTTAAGATCCTCGATTCGTGAACTTCTTCTTTTTCTTCAGCGTTTGTCCCACTCAACTGCGGGGTCCGCTTTCCTGGTACGTTGACGCCACTCTTCTCGATTGAGTGCTTGTGCCGGGGTTATGCCAGCTAGTCCAGAGTCTGCACGTAATGTGTCGAGCCAGCGCTGCTTGGGCCGTCCTCTCGGCCGCACTCCGTTCACGTTGAGGGAAAGGCCTGATTTGCACACGGCGTTTTCACTAGCTCGCAGGACGTGGCCACCACCGCAGCCTAGCTTCGCGTATTTTGTCGGTTATTGGAGCCACCCCGAACTTTTGCCGTATGGTGTCATTCCGAACATGCTCCAAACGCGTTCTTCCGGCCGTCCAACGCAGCATTTTCGTCTCCATCACGCTCAGACGTGCTTCAATTTCTTTATAACTGGCCACGTTTCAGCTCCATAGACCGCGACTGGGTGCACGACGCTTCTATAGATCGTCGATTTGGGTCGTTCTGGTATATTCTTGTCGCAGAGAACGTCCGTCACCGAGCGCCACTTGGTCGAGGCGGAGCTAATGCGTGAATTGACTTCGTGCCTCAGGCTGCCGTCGGATTAATCGTCGAGCCAAGATATTTAAAGCTGGTTGTACGGGAAAGCACAGTGCTATTGACCATAATAGAGCTTGAGTCGTTCATGCCTGTCGTCATATACTCAGTCTTCCCGACATTCAACCTGAGTCCGAACGCCGCTAAGCGATCGCACCATGCTTGCACTTCGCTTTCGAGTTCCTTTTTGTCTTCACAAGCAAGCATGACGTCATCAGCGTACAGAAGTGTCCAGGGAGGCTTCTTCTGAAGGTCTAGCGAGATGGTATCCATGACAGTTATGAAAAGGAGCGGCGAAAGGGCTGAACCTTGGTGTACTCCAACTGAGATAGGGAATCCCATCGAGATACCAGCAGGGGTTTGCACTCGGCTTTTTGGACTCGAATAGAGAATACGCACCCACTCAATAAGCTCTTCCGGAACATTGTGCTGCCGCAAGGCGTACCATATCACTTCTTGTGGCACTCGATCAAAAGCCTTTTCCAAGTCTAAAAAGGCAAGGTGCAGGCATCTACAGTACCACATCCGGCTACAAATCCGCACTGGTTGGAAGGAAGTTGGATGATATCGCGAAGGCGGCCATCAACAATACGCTCAAAAATTTTCATACTGTGAGATAGCAAGCGGATTGGACGGTAGCTCTTGCACTCTGCGGAACTTCCTTTCTTTTTCCAGATCGGGATGGTCAAACTCTTCTGTCAGTCTTCGGGCACCTTCTTCTCTTTGATGATTTGGTTGAAGAATTTCGTGAGCCATTCAGCTGCTTTCCAGTACCGTGACTTCCAGAGATCAGCTGCTATGTCATCAGGTCCTGTCGCTTTTCCTGACTTCATCTTCTTCAAGGCCCCTTCTTCTCTTTGATGATTTGGTTGAAGAATTTTGTGAGCCAGCTGATGAAGCTGATCTCTGGTAGTCACGGTACTGGAACGCAATGCGTTCCAGTACCGTGACTACCAGAGATCAGCTTCATCAGCTTCAGCTTCTTCAAGGCCTTTTCAGTTTCATTAACTGCAATCTCCTGGACAGGGCCAAATATTGGTAGTGCGGAAGGGATGGGTGGATGGGTAAATTTCTCTGTGCATACTTGCTCAGAGTGCTCACGCCATCTCTTCAGCACTTTCCTGCGATCCATTATAAGATGTCCTTGATCGTCGTTGATACCATGAAACTTTTCGATATCTTCGCTTTCGCGATGTCGAGCCTTGGCAAGTTGGTAAAGGTGTCGCTCCCCGTTCACGAGTGTCAAGTCTCTCGATGACAAACTCAAAATGGACAGCTTTAGCGGCAGCCACAGACTTCTTTGCCGCAGTTTTTGCTTCACGATACTTTAGCCAGTTTTTGACAGTCTTGTCATTGAGGAATAAGTGATAGAGTCTCTTCTTTTCACGCACTTTTCCATGACGTCGTCTGTCCACAGCCAAGCTTGTTTGGCGATTTTACGCCGACCTTGCTTCGTAGTACCGAGTTCAGAGCGAGTAGCGTGCGTTATTGACTCGGTAATCCTTTCCCAAGTCTCCTCAACAGTGGCTATTACTGGGAGACGTATACGAGAAGTGACATCCGGTTCTCTATTCTTCAGCTGCCACCATTTGATTCTCGTGGGTCCGCTCACTTCGAAGTGTTTCAACCTTGGAGGTATTATTTTCAGTGTGCAGATCAGCGGTCGATGTTGTGTGGCGACTGTCTCGTAGGGTATTACCTTCGCGTCTGTGACAAGCCCTTGGTCTCTCTGTCTGACAAGAATGAAGTCGATCTGTGTTCTGGTTTTCCCGCTGTGGAATGTAATGAGATGACAGCCACGCTTCCGAAACTTCGTGTTCACGATTGTAAGACTGTGCGAGTTTGCGTACTCGAGAATTCGCTCGCCATTTTCGTTACGTGACCCGTAGCCGAAGCCACCGTGACAACTGTAGCCATCCTTCGTGCACCAATGTGCCCATTGAGATCTCCCGCGACAATAACGACGTCCTCTGATGGTACTTCAGCTGTCTTCTCGTCGAGCCGGTTCCAGAGTTCACTTTTAACTGATTTAGAGCAGCCAGTTTGTGGGGCATATGCAGAGAAGAAATGGTAGCGTTTCTGCTCGACAACGAAGATAATTTTCATCAAACGGTCATCGTATCGTTCAACGCCTGCGATTGAATCGCGAAAACGGTCTCTGACGATAATGCCGACACCGTTAAGAGGCTTAGGGCCGCCACAGAGAATAGCTTTGAATCCACGTCCAAGCTCCCTTGACTTGTTACTCGTCCATCTCGTTTCTTGCACTGCACATATGTCGACACGTCTTCGTTCTAAAGCATCCGCCAGCTCGCACGAACGGCCTGTCAGTGATCAGACATTCAACGTTCCGATGCGCGTCTTCCAAGCATTATCAAACATTTTGACTAGCTCAGTTGCCCTCCGATGTCGTCCTTGCATCGGTGACCCTCGCATATTTTTCACACTTGCCGGGCTTTGCAAGTGCGCGTCGGTTCTCCCGGACACCGTAGCATTTCCACAAATTCCATTGGGTGGTATCAAACCGTTTGATGTGACGGGGTGTTCGTAGACCGGCCTGTCACGGAGGCCTGTCATCTGCATCGAGTGTCCGCGTTCAGCTCGGCCCCCTGCGAAGCGAGCAGTGTCCAGTGGCACCACTTGGAGGAGCGGACGTCACCACCTCCTCGATTCATGAAGATTCAGACAAATTTAGCCCAGTCCATCCCTCAAGGCTCGGTGGGTTCGTCCGTAAACAATGGTGGCCGCTGTGATACCTGCAAGATTCGAGGATACTTGTATGAGACGTTTATCGTTCCCACAAAATAAAACAGCTATACCGATGAAGTCGCAGGTTTCCTCGCAATTCTGCCGATACTGCATACTTGCGGTAGTACGATCGTGGTTGTCGAAACCCGTGTTATGGCGGGCACCAATCGTCAGGTGGACTTTCACCCACACTTTCATTTCCCGCTTCTCCCCTTCAATCCGTTGTTCTTTATTACATAGGCCGCTTTCATACTTTGCGCACCGATTTGACGCCGTCACCGGCGGTGACGGCGTTACATCGACGCAGGTAACAGCATCAAATCGACGCAGGTAACAGCGTCAAATCGACGCAGGTGACGGCGTCGGTGCGTAAAGTATGAGAGCGGCTATAGGCCACGTTCAATGTCATTGTTGCTGGCGCATCGGCGCATCCGCGATGGCAGTTAAAGATACTCATCGATTAGCTGGCCACACCCCCTCCCGTTTTGGGCGCATCGGCGAATGAACACAAGATACATATCGATCACAATGCCATGCCGTGCGTCGCGGCTTGCGCGGTATCAGCGACAAAAGTATGAGCGCCTATGCGCCAATTCGTCTCTTCTCCGATGCGTCAATAACGATGGCTATGAACGCGGCCCTACCGAAACCTCCTGGCTGACACCCCAATAACCCCGAGAACTTTATGTCGTTTCGAAATATCGATCTCGTGATCGCAGGATTGTGCATATCGTTGTTCGAAACGTATGCAATTTTTGTTCGGATTGTAGTGGACTGCAACTGAGTTAGGCATGACTGCCAGCACAAGTGAAAGAAAGTAGAGGGTTTCTGTTTTGTATTTGAAGTGTATCCAATCTCAATAACAACACGATGAACACGAAGCCCGATGTATACATCCTCATAATAGATTCGGCGTCTTCTTTCATGGTTAAAAGGTTCGTACTTTGTAAACTATACTTGAAAGCATCCACTTTATAATCAGAGCTATTTCAGGTCGCTGCCAAGGACTATCGAATACCTTAAGGACGGACTGGACGGTGTTCAAATGGAGTTCTTGAACAAGGTTGGCGACAACAGCCGTCCGAATGGATTTCCCTTAGCATTTGGTGAGATTAGAATCAGTTCATTTCCTAAGAAAACTTCGCAAAAAGAACAGACGGGCGGATGGGTAAAAAGAACAGACGGGCGGATGGGTACCGTAGGCCGAAATCTCGCGCGGCTGCTCGCGGTGAGAAGCGCAGCACATGTGAGTTTTCCTTCACGTGTAATTGTGTGCATCTCCCTTTCCAGTTTTACGCCTGAGCTATTCACTTACTAAATAGAATTGCAATAATGTTGTTGTCGCTCTTACTTTTTCCTATTACGTTACCACTGACTATTTATGTTCAAGTGTCTGTCTCTACATTTTTGAGTATTATATTTGTCTTGTTTGTTGTCGTTTGAAGTGTCTGTTTGAGTGTTATGTGTCTGAAGTGTTTCATATTCTAGGTGCTGACGCAGTGAGAGGGAACATCCCACAAGGGGTTAGTTCGACCTAAGCCTAGAAAAGGAAGGAACCTGTCACGACGCGGGGCGGGTTCACGGGGTAAAGGATTGTGGCACACAAGAATTAGTAACAAGCCGCCCGCGCCGTGTGCCGAGATTGAATGCCGGGGAACTGCGCCCAATGCTCAGCCTGTCACGGGATGAGGGACGGTCCTACCCTGGATGCTCCAGATATACGACTTCTACTGCACCACAACCTCTCGGCCCACCGACTGCGCCTCGTCCAGTGCGCTTGGTGTCGGTGTACTCCGCTCAACTCCGAAACGGTACACTGCGCGCTAACCTTTCACTCCTCTAAAGTTATAATTGGCAACTGGTCAATCAATAAATGGTTATTGACACATGCGCAACATATCGATTGTTCCCCGCGCACGATATGCACCAAATCACTTAGGTATATACTCGTACGCGACACGAACACAACATACTATAAGGGCATTTATACCTACTTCATAAACAGCATGAAACGCCTAATCAAAAAAGGAACCTACGGGATTGGTCCTCTCCTTACCGGGGGCGCCGAGGACTAACCAACCCTTCCGTCGTGCTTGGCGGCGTTACCGAGGTTTTGTCGGTACTTCCACTCGCACACCAGCAGAGAACAGAGGTTCCTGCTTCCTCCATGCTACATCCTTGCGAAGATGTTCCACGATGGTCGACGACGGCTGCGCACCAAGAGCTGCTTGGGGAAGCAGCTGCGCAGGGATGTTCTTCGGAGACGACGGGTGCGCTTGATGACACTGCGCACAGGACGGACAGTGGAGAGCGGCGTCGTAACCGACCGCTCGGGACGCAGGACGGGCAGAGACTAACTGACGAGGAATGATTTTGGGCCTGAAGCCGGCACGGTCCAGAATATTCCACGGATACGGTACCTGCGCGATAGGACCCCAGTGCGCGAGTCCGCTTATCCCCTTCAGACGCCAAGGGCCAAGATGATGACAAGTGCGCGTATATTTCACGCGCGGCCCAACGGGGATGAAAAAGTCGTGCACGAGTCACGACAGAACCTCTCCCATCCTCATCGAGGTTTAAGCAAAAATATACGCTCGAGTGTGAACACTACTCCTTAGAGATGCTTGGGTGTGCAACTTTTCATAAGGTACGCCCCTCACTGCGATTGCACCACATCTACTCTAATCAAAGTATTTGAGTACTATTTCTTCGAAAGTTCTACAGTACCAGTCCGTTGCGTTCTGAACGGGAAGGCGTATTGGTGTAAGAGTCCTCTGAAACCGAGGCTGCGACAACCCGCCCTGATGGCGTAGCGAATACGATGTTGCAAAGCGGAATTTCGACCTATTTATATACATCCAGACGGGACAGCTTTCCTCTGTGGATTGGCTCGCATAAATCCTGTTTCCGGGTAGTAAAGAGGTAGAAGTATTGGAGGTGTACACCTCTTGCTGATCGCAGTTTTAGCTCTGTGAGGGCTGTAGCACTCCCGCTCATAGTTCGTTTACAAGAAACAAAGTATTAGAAGGTAGAATGGTGCTATTGCATTCAGGGGAGCATTTTGTAGAAACTCGTTTATCTAAGCATCTTGGAGAGATCTATGAGAGGCCAATCTGCACACTCAGACGCATATTTTTGCCCATGCTTTAGTGGTAGGAAGAAGGGATTACTACACCCTTCCTTCTAGCTAAAGGTAATGTTTATAGTGGGATGCCCTCCCCTTTCATTACGACAGTATCGTTATAATTGCTCCTCTTCTTCCGACAAACGAGCATTGGAGAATTTTTTTCAACGCGTTATAATTACGACTGCTATCCAACTAGAGTAAGACACGTGTGCACAGCAAGAAAATGACCAAAAAACGCAAATTTGTGAGGATCAGTAATCGAGCATGTAGGAAGACCAACCGAGAAACAGAAGGCTATCGACGCCTTTTTTGAGTCCATGCTGCTTTGCTGGGAGTCCTCTCCTTTGAATGTGAGTTTGCTGTACTGTACGCCGGTGCCGCAAAGTATGAACGCAAGCTTATGAGGTGTCGCCGTGATACGTTCAAACACTTCCCTTTGGTGGAAAATGCCATAAGTCTCTAGAAACATTTCCACCCATCCAACAGCAAAGTAAACGGATGAAAAGCAAAAACGTATCCCCGGAAAAACAAGATCGTGAATCTTGGAAGGCTTCAACAAAAATTAGCCAGGGATGAAAAGCAATTTCAAAGTAGGCCAAGGTACAGGAAGAAAGGAGCATGAACATTCTCATGAGACAAATTTTGATTTTTATACTATGTTGCAATTTCGAATGCGCTGTTATACACTGCTGGGACGATTTTACCTGTAGGAAAATCCATCGAAGGCGGAAATCGTGACTTGGTCGGTTTGCCACCATTGATACCTGATTGGAACGATGCCGAAATATGTGGCGAATATCTCGATGAATTCTCATATCATTTGAACGAGTACGCGAAAATGGGATACAAAGTACGTGTCAATTTTTATATCACAGTAGTTTTAATTACGACAATAATTTTGTTTGTAAAGCAGTTTCTATCTGTGTACATAGCAGACTTTCAACCGGGTCATCATGTGTAAATGCCGATGAAAGGATAAAGTTTTTGCCGCCAACGAATCTCTTCTGTCGGATGCGCCGCTTATTCCAGTTCCGTTCTGAATCGTGACGGCAGATGAACGCGATTTAGCCTATAGAATGACTTGCGGGGACGAGCCGATATACAAGTCAATCCTCCCAGGCGACTCTGGTACCAATCTACCTACCCCAAAGGGATGGAAGTCTCGCTTGATGTGGGCGGTCGTTGATGCGAGATTTGATCCCCGCTCCATGAGAGTGGTAGTGCGCCTTGCCTTTCTCTACACCATCTCCGCCCTCTCCGAAATGCTGATAGGCTATGGTTAGAAATGTATACTTTGAGAAGCAACGTATAAAGGCGTGTTTGTGTTCTCCCTTCCGAGCCTCGGAATCCGAGGTAGAACTTTTCACCCTTCAATTCGGCTTCCTTGTGGAACAGGAACTTATTATACTACAAATATCATTAGGAATGCAAAAAATTTCCACCCAGAGAGTATTATGATTGCAGACTATGATCGCGCAAGACTATGATGTCGGCATCGTTTATTATCCGAAGTGCCTCGGCTTCAACAGGAGCGAAGCTGATCACATTTGGAGGTAACGCACGCATAATAATAGGAAACTGTTAGCTTTTTTCGCAAAAGAAGGACAAAAATACATAAACAAAACTTAAAACGAAAAATATGTATCACTAAATGAATGCTCTGGGAATGAGACCTATCCTTTTAGCTCATAGTGTTTGCAAACTGTCGGACTAGGAATTGAGAGCCGATTTTTGACTGATTTCTAGAACTGTTTCTTCGTATTTCCATTCTGGGTTGGATTTAATTGATTGTAAGTATTTGCACGTTTATATGTAGACATTACTCATGAAACAACCAAAGAATTTCCTCAGTGCAGTGTGGCGATCCTGAGGCTCAAGTGTATTGGGTCATTCCATAAGTAATGTCGTTTTTTTTTCAAGCATAAATTTTCCCCATGAAATAACGAGTTTGCAGCATGTCATATATCATTTCTAAGGGGTTATCCTGCTCTACAAAATAACATTTTCAAATTCTGAGTTTGTTAGAATGAGGCCGACATTTGGGCTGGCGAAGAGGTAGGTCCAGCCGACAAAAATTGGCCAAACCGGCAGTCAATTGACACACTATATTTCACTTTAGAAAATTCAACAAGTCATGTGTCGCGTACTTAGTTCTGACCTCTTCCACAATTTCTATTAGGTCGGCAACTAAGTCACTGCGGATCTCACTCATAGATGGCTTTCGTTGAATATTTAGCTTTACTGGCGTAGGCCAAATGTTAAACACATATTGTTATCTAATAGTAGGCAGTCCTGCTATCAATCAGTAAGAAAGTTTCTTGATCGGTTGCATTATATTCGCTTGGCGTGTGCTGAAAAATGGAGAATCAAAGCATTCATTTTCAAAAAGTTGTGTGCTGTTTATGGTGCCGAAGCCTTAAAAGATCGGCAGTGCCAAAATCGGTTTGCCTGTTTCGTTCTGGTGATTTTTCTCTCAAAGATGAGAAACGCTCTGGTCGTCCGGTTGGAGTTGACAACGACCCAATCAAGGCAATACTTGATTCGGATCGTCACAGTATAACACGCGAGATTGCAGAGAAGTTACAGGGATCACATACATGTATTGAAAAGCATTTAAAACAACTTGGGTACGTGTCAAAACTGGATATATGGGTGAAACGCATTTGATGCAACGCATTGGCATCTGCGATTTGCTAAAGAAATCTAGTAAAAATAATCCATTTTAAGAAGAATCATCACCGGCGATGAAAAATGGCTTGTTTATAATAAGGTACACATTGTTTACAATAATGTCCAGCGAAAAAGATCGTGGAGCCGCACAGGTGAACCAGCTCAAACAACAGTAAAAGCTAATATTCATCAAAAGAAGGTTTTGTTGTCAGTTTGGTGGGATTACAAAGGAATTGTCTACTTTGAACTCCTACCACCCGACCAAACGATCAATTCTGATGTCTACATTGCACAATTAACCAAATTAAGCAATGCAATCCAAGAAAAGCGACTCGAATTATTTAACCGAAAAAGTGTTGTGTTTCATCATGACAATGCAAGGCCACACACATCTTTGGCCACTCGACAAATTATTGGAGCTTGGTTGGGATGTTTTGCCACATCCACCATATATGTAGTGCTGACCTTGCACCATCGGATTACTTTTTGCCACTGCAAAATTCTTTGAGTGGTAAAAATTTCAGTAGTGATGATGAGGTCAAATCGTACCTGACTCAGTTTTTTACTGATAAAAACCAGAAGTTTTATGAACGCGGAATTATGATGCTACCTGAAAGATGCCAAAAGGTCATTGATAAAAATGGGCAATACATTACGGAGTGAAGTTATTTTGTTCTATGAAAAAAAGGTCTTTGATTTTCTAACAAAAATCTGCAATTAATTAGTTGCCAACCTAATAATATCTAGTTGACCATTAAGTCGTGCCGTTCTTTCTCTGAAACCTTTTTTTCGAAAGCACCCACATTTAGTCAAAATGAAATTTTTTTCTTTAGAACTCATTAGTTACAGTTGTTTTATGAACCACTTCGAAGAACTTCCTCTGCTATATCGAAAGTATCTTTCTAGTTTGTTTTGGCTGCGATTCAGATTGAGTTTTAATACCAAATGATAGGGGTTCAGTTGACATTTTTTCACAATTTATCTTTCCACGAGAAAGTTGAGGAATTCGGTCAGCGGTATTTCCCTGTTCCTACCCACCACCTGTTCTTAACATTTCCCGCTCTTTTCATTGATTGGTTGAAAAAATTTTCTTGCCTTGGTTCGAAAAAAATCTGAAATCACCTAGTTGTGGCGGAAAAACTAAAGCGAAAAAGAGCGATGTGACTTTTAAGCAACCGACTGGTGGAACTGCAGAATAGATCGGGGCTAAGTACGGAACACATTAATGGTCAGTTTCCCTCAAGTAAAATATAGTGTTTTAATTGATTGCCGGTTTGACAAATTTTTGTTCGCTGGACCTACCTCTTCGCCAGCCTAAATGTCGGGGATTTTCTAACATACTCGAAAACTGAATATGCATTCTGTAGAGCAGAAAACTTTCTTCCGAATGATATATGATGTGCTGCAAAAACTTGTGATTTTATGACAAAAATTTTTGCTTGAAAAAATCGACACTACTTATGGAATGACCCAATCATAATCCTGCTCACTTTTTCTTGTTTTCTCCATTTGTATTTCAATCACAGCAGCGGTCAGGCAGAAGAATATTTTTTCCATTCTCATCCCTCCTTGCTGATATAACGGGAAAGCTACAGCGCTCATGGCCACTATAGTTTCCCCATTATATCAATCTTCGCTAAAGTATCAGATTATAAGACAATTTTCGCGACACTTTCCCCAAAATTTTGTGGAAGATTACGGAATCCACTGTGGGGAAATACATGAGGGGAGCACCCAATATTTTTTGATACTTTTTAGAGGGATCGTCCACGAAAGCTTAAGTTCTTCTTGACCCACATCTTAATCTTATGTTTGCTTGTTAAGGACCGCATACAGGGTTTCGCGCGCATGTACAATGCAAAATACAATTGAGATAGAGCTCCCCAAGTGACGGACGACGGGGTGGGGCGTCTCAGTGGGTTTCGAAGCCAGAGAGCTGAGGAGAATGAGACGACAGTCACGTGGTCAGAGACGCACAGCTCGAAGCGAATCAACATGGCGCAAAGATTCGAATTGAGCTCTGGCCGCTGACGGCTATTCAATTTTTGTGTCGGAAAATGTGGCTGTTGCTCTTCTTCCAGTTGTTCGATTTCTGCTTTGGAGTGAAGAAAATTTCTCGGTTCATATCTGTTCATTTACTGTATATTGTCGAGCGATTTCACGAAGAATCAGAATTATAGAAATTCCGTGAACGTCTCCTTCCACAGTTCATTTAGATTTCCCAATCTCGACGTGCTCAGTACCGCTGAGGCTTCAACGCGACAAGGGGAGCGTGACTGCCCGTGTGACCCTGGAATGACTCCAAAATCAGATTTTACATCATTTTCCTTTCGTTTCAATGAATTACTTTTTTTTTGGAAAATTTTGAAATTTCATATATTAAATATGTCCCAACACGTGAGGACAAATAAATACAGAGACCGAAAAAAAAAATATTGAAAATCAATGTGCGGCCTACGGTGTATAGGCAAGATGCGAAAAATTCCAGATACAATGCGAAAATCCCGTACAATCTTACGATAATATGTAGTTGATTTTGATTTTTCATTCTACCCAATTATCTCATTAGATTTTTCGATCATCACTTGATTGTCAGCGATATCTTTGCCGCAAGTACCCGCGAGACTCCTCCACCTCTTTGGCAGCGCCTGGATGCCTCTCCCAGCACTCGCTGGTCACATTTAAAAGTCTCACCTCCTAAACGGTCGTCGTTCATATCCTTCAACTCCTTTCGTCATCGACTTAAGAGACTGACAGTGAATGGGTGACGAACCGCGATTCTTCACAACTCCCGTACTTAAAGGCAGCGTTAGGAGCAATTTGATTGTTTCATTCCTTCCAATCTTTGATACTGACCGGTGGACGTTTTCACCACGGAAGCTTACACGTCAAGCACCACGTCATTCCGATCTATAGGCTTTATTACGATAAGATAAGCATCCGTTATCAAACTCATTGCTCTACACCTCAGTCATTCTTCGATAAAGTCGACCTTAGGAGGCGGGAAGGGGTTATCCAAGGCGCCGGCTATTGTATGCCACGCCCTCACTACTGCTCGGCGGCGCGCTTTTCGACAGGGATTCCGCCACAATAATCTTCTCAGGCCCACAGCTACGTGAGTGCCTCCTCTAGGGATTTTCCATTAACCGTAGTTCTTTAATGAAGAGGGCGAAGCAACATGGAGTCGGGCGCTGGACGAATGACCTGATCACTTCTACAACTCTGTTCTAGTGCCGCCAGAGAATTCTAGGCTCAGCTATGACGACTGTCATCCATCGAGCAACTCCATTACGCTCACAAACGAAACCATCGTTTCGCGTGAATGACCGGTCCTTCTCTGTCAGCTGCTCCTCTTCGCGAGCACGCCAGAAGGTCGATTATTACTAAAAATACCAAATACCATAGTCAAATGACTGCTATTTTGTTCAGTCAATTGCTATTTTGCGATTCTGCTATTTTGCGACGTCACACTATCGCACGCGGTACAGCTACATTGAGATCTAGCATTGCCGCAACTTCGCGTTCCGCGACTCCGCATGCTCGCGAAACCGCAAAATCACGAAGTCTGAGGGCTGTACGAGGATGCCTATGTCGGTCGCGTCGCCGCGCAAGTTGTCGCGTGCCATCCCGGACAAGCCAAAGGCCTGTCTCCCTGAAAGGGATCGTGCACGGATTAGTTTTTCTGCTGCTCATACATTTATGCTATATTTGCTTACCAGTTGGGCTGGCGCACACAACTGCGCGCGTCACACATGGAAGCATGCTAATTGGGCTTGATCGATATCGATCCATCAGTATCATCACTCGAACGGCTTCAAAAACGGGGAATTCACAAAAACGGAAAAGGAAAACAAAATTCCTCTGTCAGTCTCGTCCTTATACCACTTTAGGAATTGAGAGTCCCAGCTTTGCGGCGACGCGAGATATGAATTTTCCATCATTCATCTTTCAAGGCTCCTTATCAGCCTTACCAGTTGCTATCACTTCCGCTCCCTCACCACTGATGTCCCTCACCCCCCTTATATCACCTCAAAAATTCAGGGCCCCAGCTTTGCGTCGACGCGAGAAATGAATCTCCCATCATTTCACCTTTCGAGATTCCTTATCAGCCCTTATCAGTGCTATCACTTCTGCTCCCTCACCACTGATGTCCACTTACCACCCCTTATATCACTTTATTCAGAGTCTCAGCTCTACTGCGACGCGAGATATGAATATCGTGACAGACGGATGGAGGGCCGGACAAAGGGACGGACAAAGGCACGGACGGAGGGACAGACAGACGAAGCGATATATAGTAGGGATTAAGGGCCAAATACAAAGTTTTACGCGAAAAAAGTGAGAATCCGGCTACTTCAGCAAGGTGCAATGGCATCCCATTGGATTTATGGAGGGCTCTTCCAGTGTTATCCCTTAACACCCACCTGAGTTATTACCACATAAGTGAGCCTTGTGAAGTGTAAAATAATGCTTTGTAAAGGTAAAGTAGAACGGATATAAAGCGTCAAATAAATTAATGATCAGCACACTACTGAGAGCGACAGACAGCAGGTACCCATATTTTCAGCGTTCAGCTACAACCTTCCTGTTTCTATGGAACAAAGTTCATTTGTTATAAGAGTGTATCAACAATCTCTTGAGAACGTCCTCCGTTTTTCTTAGAAAGGACGAGAGTTACGTGCTTTTGTTTTGTGTATCAAATTGTAAAAGAAGATGGATCAAAGAAGTGATTATTTTTATGGGTGTTGCAGGCCATTTGATATCCGTGCGAAGGAAACACCAAGCCTCAGAAAGAACTTATGGGGATCCTGCAACGAACCTCACTTGGAAATGTTGGATTATATGGAGAAGTTTATGAATGCGTACACAGGCATGTTTTTATAGAAATTGCAAAGCACTTTGCTCTTATTTTGTAAGTTTCGAATGTGCACAACTTCACATCGTGGCTTGAGAGCAGAAGGGTGCGAACGAACATGCGTCCGGACATGAGTAAGTGAATGACGAGTAAGGGAGTAGTTCTGCCTCTAGAGTATGTTCTGAGTAAAAGGTCACTCATGGTCGGATTGTTCCTTGTTTGAACTCGGATCATATTTTTACTTGACATTTTTTTTGGTTACTGTGATTGCCCTATGCCGCTCCAGTATAGTCTAGAGTTCACGACTCGCGCGAAACAGGCGGAAAGCATAAGATGCATTTGAGATGCATTTATTCCGATAAGATGAATGGTACGCGTGAGTCGCGATCTCTGGGCAGTGCCTTCTTGTTCTCTAAAAAGCTTGAATTGTTGGCCACCATTTCGTAATAATAGTTTACTTCTAACTGAACACTCTCGGTGCAAGGTTATGTTAAGGGATGCCCAAAATCGCTCAAATATGGCCAACGACACTGGCGCACGAAACCCTCAAAGACCTTTACCATGCAGATGAACACTTCCTCACGTTTTTCCAGAGGAATCGTGCAATCATCGATCGTTCGTTCTTCTTTTTTATGGGTGACCATGGACCACGAAGAGACGGTGTAAGAACCTTTTTGTTGTGCGTAGCTCCATCTTGTCACCATCCTCTCACTTCATTTTTCCACAGCTCAAAAGCACACCACGTTATCATCAGATCGGTGGCTTACATTCTCGGGGCAAGCAGGTCCTTGGATAACTGTTCAGGTTACACGTTTGTTGCGGCTGCACGGTATACTCTCACGGTGTTGAGCCTGCTTGATCAGAACCAAGCCACGCCCTTGCAACCAGTCACACCTGCCCTTAGATGAACGAATTTCCAGTGAAGAAGCTGCCTTCATCATCGTAATGGTTGCTTAATTACAATATCTTCTCTTATCGCAAGTTTCCTCTCTACGTGAGCGCCACGTTGAAAAATCGTTCGTTCAAGGCCAGGTGTGATTGGTTAGGTGAGGGTGGCTTGGTTGTGATCAAGCGGACGCATCACTATGAGGGTGGACCGTGCAGCCGCAACAAAGGTGCAAGCTGAGCAATTACCCAAGGACCCATTTGCCTTGAAGGCAGTATTAGGGGAAATTCGGACGAAAAGTAAAAGAAGTAGTGAATATGAAAGTCGAGATGCCTAGTAATAGGACAGTGAAGAAAAAACGGATGGAATTGGCCAAAAACCCGAGAAATAGGACCCCCTTCCCACAGTTGATTCTCGGCGTGGACGACCATTTCGTCAACAGGCGGGTGGCCCGGACGACTCTGCCATTGGCATGTATCCAGGTAATCAATGCGCAAAAACAGCGTGGAAATAATACAGAAAAACTTGAAAGGCATCCCATCGTTAACTACAAACGAGCGAAGACATCAAGTGAGAATTAATGAAAAAGAAAAGAAGAATAGGAAAGGAAAACGCACAGATTCTACGGGTTAACAGCAAAAATCGATACCACTAAAAAGCATAATCAGCTGATCAGAAAAGGGTGTGCGACGTTCTGTATACGAAAGCGCGCCCCGATCGCTCCAGTCGTGCCGCCCGTCTTGGCTCCTCCCTCCAGCCAATCAGGGGGAAGCTCGTCACCAGGAGGCGGGCTGCCGTAGCCAAGGGAGCTTGCCCTAATGAGGTTGCCTCCGCCACAGTTCAAGAGGGCCCCTTTTGCGGGGGATTTCGCCATACATCGGCTTTCAGAGAATTTTTCAGTGAATGCATCTCTTATTTCCCTGTCACCCACATTGTCCCAAACACTGTCTTTAAGGGAGTGAGCCATGATCAGCTTCAATTCTACTCTGTCCCAATGATATTCGAATGCCGCTCCACGGGAAACTAAATAATCGGTGCATCCTTGTTTGGCTGCGGGGCACAGCAGTATTAGAGAATAGGTGTTGAACTTCATTTTGGTCAGTGACATTCGCTCATAGGAGACCAGTGAGGCTTCGAAATTGCATTTGCGAGATCCAATTCTCCTGCTGTTTGACATAAAGATACATCTTCTACTATGTATTAAGTGGGAGCTTAGGTTCATGCTTTACGCCCTGGCGCCGGCACCGGTGGCGACTGCGGCAAAATCATGTGCCCGCCGCTGATCATGGCGCTCTGTTCCTTGAAGGCCCACGATAGTCATATAGGTCGATTTACCTTTTAGAAACAGTAGATCCTTGGAAAACTAGTCCACCTTTTCCGCGTCGCCGCGGTGCGCTATCACGACACTACACGTGTTCGAACCCACTTTGCTCTGTTGTCCAATAAGTGAGCTCAAATGGGTGGCGTCGGAGTGGGTTCAAGTAGATGTAGTGCCGTGACAGTGCACCGTGGCGACGCGAAGAAGGTGCATCTTGACCAATTACCCAAGGATCTACTGTTCCAAGAAAATAAGTGGAACTATCTGATTATCGCGAAATGTGCTTTTGAGCACTAAACTAACCATACTACGGTATGATAATCGTGGCGAAAGCCCACAAACTCGAAATCGAGCCTTAGCGTAATCCCGAACTATTCAAATTTCGAGTTCGAATTCATGGATTTTCGCTGCGATTATGATATCTTATTATTGTTGAGTCAAGCGCTTTATAAACAGATCGTGTCATCAAAGTGGCGCTGTAGTCACATGATTTCGCGGCCGTCACCGTAGGTGCCATTGGCAGTGCGCAAGGCATGAACCGGCCTTACGGAGATGAGACCCCTTCTTCACTATTGCCCTAAAATCTGGTAGATAAATCCGCCCTCAAGCGGTTGCACGCGGCGGACGCAGACGCAGACGCAGTCTCCAAAGAACCGAATATGGAAGAAATTGAGGAAGCTGTGGTTTGTGGATTGTGTAGAAGCGAGTAGCAAGTAGAGCTCGGATCGTAACAAAAATTAACACAGAAACTTTACAATTGGCATAGAAAAGCGAACAAGAGGGAATGGAAATCGTTGTTCAACGGAGGTTTCGAAGCTGCGATGGTTTGGCGGTAAAATAGCGGTTGATGAAAGACATCTTTTTTCTCATTCCTGTTATGATTATGGTGTACAAAGTTCTACTTTCGAGAGACTTTTTTTTTGTTCATAAAGGCTACACACCAAGATGCCGATGCCCTGAAATCATACCTCCCTGATGATTGCCAATCGAGCATCTGTTTTAACAAACAGAGCTTCTTCAATCTCCTCGAATTTCGGTTTTCTGGAGCTGCAAACTTGTTTACTTTCGAACAACTTCTGCAAATTTTCCTTCTCTGCCCTCCACCTTCGAATCGAACGTCGTGAAACTTCAAAATGTCTGGCAGTAGCTGCAGTTCCACGTTCTAAACTAATTATTACCGCGTCGAGCTTGTGAGCGGCTGTCGAGCCCTACGGAACATCTGAATGACTCTCGAGTACGAAAAGATGACGAAAATAGCAAAAAAGATAACTAACTCACTGAGTGGGCGGTATATGCAAGGAAGCGTCAAAAACCGGTGTGCTCTACGTCGATTTATCTATGAGATCTTACACAGAAAACTTTGTTGTTCCTCCCGTATACTGTTGATCATAAGTTGTTCAAGTATTTCAAAGGGCTCGCTGATTATGAGTAGAAGAATGGCTTACACAGGTGCAAAAGCTTGACGCGGCAAACAGAAGCGCGGTTAGCAAAGGGAAGACAAAAAGAAAGACGAAAGACGCATGTACGCGAAGCTCTGTACACCATCATCATGACAGGATGAGAAAATGATGTTTTTATTCAACCGCTATTTCTTCGCCAAAACCACCGTAGCACTGAAACCTTCGTTGAACAACGATTCTTCTTTCGCTCGATCGCTCTTCTTTGCCAACTGCAAAGTTTCTGTGTTGACCTCTAGTACGATCCGAGCTCTACTTGCTAGTGGCTTCTACACAACCCACAAATCACAGCTTCCTTAGTTTCTCCCATTTTTGGGTGACAGGTGGCGCACACCCCACTCTCATGGTGCGGGGATCAAATCCCGCATCGCCCAGGCCAACTAAGCCTTCCACCCCTCCGGGTCGACAAATTGGTACCAGACTCGTCTGGGAGGATAAAAACACTGCTTTGTACATAGACTGGCCACCGCAAGTCATTGTATAGGCCACATCACCTTCACCAGCCAACGATTCTAAATGGAACTAAAACGTGCGGCGCATCCCGGAGAAGGGATTAATTAACGCCGAGAACTTTATCCGTTTAATCCTTTTACTGGCTCGAAAAATGGAAAGGTGATGGTATCGACTCTGATGACGAAGAGTACCATGGTCTCTCAAAAATTTTCAGGCCACTGAACTACAGGCATTGCTAATGAGCCAGTGAACTGCATGCATTGCTGTCGTTGAGCCCTGGAGGCAAGTTGGAAGGCTCTGAACTGAGTGTTGAAAAACGTTTGAATGCAATTCGAAAGATCTCGAATGAAAAAGTGGTCACCACGCCACTCGTCCCTAACCCCAGCCGTAGTTTATTCAGTAACAAGGTGCAGTCAATTAGCCCTCTGTGAGTATTGTGACTGTCAACCAAACGTGGATATGCTTAACAATTCCACTCAACTCAGGAAGTCCAGGTATATACAGAACAAATATGAAAACCGCAGTCAAAATGGAATGGTCGTGGCCTTTAATAAGTGCTCTGCATTTGAGGGCATCATCAGGAAGTAGAGCATGTCAGCAGTGAAATACGATTCCATTCACTCGCGTAAGAGCGTCTCGCAGTATGTTGCTAAAACTGCTAAGAAAGTCTTACAGCTGGTCTGACAATTCCTCCCTATCTCGGAATAATCAACAGACATGCTTCCTGGAAGCCAACTGCTCAGATTGCTGTAGCACGGCTCAGTTGTTACATGTTTTCGAATAGTTGGAGAAGTGCAAAATGGGCTGGTGCATTCGAGCCCTGGCAATGGCAGTTTGGTCGCGGCTGTATCATCAAAGTGTTAAAATGATAAGAAAAGGCCGCAGAAAATTACAGAAAGTAATTCGGTTGAAATATTTTTTCAACTTTCCACTACTAACGCTTCTTCGCGTAAAAGTGAAAACGCTTTTTCTTATTGTTAACAAAATATGACCAAAATCAGGTTTAGCACCTAATAAAATAAAATACGGCTACTCTTTTGTCCAAAAGTACGCTTGAAGAGTGCACTTTCTGCTTCTTGAGTTTTGGCCACTATCAGAACCATGACGCTTTGTGAAGTGTCTCACCTGTACACCTGTCGTCCCGTTGTTCATCGAGCGGGTGCCAGCAACGTCTCCATTCGTCCCTGTCGCGAGCCAAAGCAGTCCAGTGAACGTTTGTGGCTCCAGGAACACGTAGCATGTCGTTCCCTTCATGCAGAGTTTTCGTTAAGAAATCTGACCATCGGGCCGGTGGTCGTCCAGGTGTGTGTTTAACGTCCCGAGGGATCCAGTGGGTAACCGCTCTGGTCCAACGGTCATCGCCATATCGCATGACGTGACCGGCCCATCGAATCTCCGATTCCTTGTCTAATACGACGGCGTCCCTGATCTTTGATGGACGACGAAGTTCGGAACTCCGAATTCTCCTCTGCACTTGCGTGTATCGGGATACTCCGAGCATCGTTCTTTCGATGGTGCACTGGTCCCACTGACCACATGCTCCTCCTGCTTACGTAGAGTCCAAGCCTCTGAAGCGTATGTTAGGGCAGGAGACAGCGGAATGGAAGAGATGGGCGCGGAGTCGGATGCTCTTCGTCTTCTTCACTACTCCCTCGATGGTCTTGAAAGCTCCCCAAGCCGCTTTTTTCCTCCTGCTCAACTCTGATGCTAAGTCGTTCATCATATTGACTTCCCGACCTAGGTACACATAGCTGAAGCATTCGGTGATGATCGTTCCGTTGAATATGAATAGGGTATCAGGTATCAATCTGTTTCTCGTGAACATCGTCTTCGTCAGGCTCAGCTGCAGACCGATCTTTCCACACACGCAGTCGGGATCGGCTAGCATCTGTTCCGCTTGCTGGGTTGTCGGTGTTATTAGCACAATGTCGCCAGCAAAGCGGAGGTGGGGCAGATGCCGGCCACTGACCTTCACCCCCATTCCTTCTCATTCCAACTGAAGCATGACGCTCTCAAGAGGGGGCGCTGATTAGTCTAGGCGATCTTCACGTCGATGATTATTTCATTGTAGAATGGCGAGATCCTGGTCGTGAAGTTGCTGTAGAGCTCACGAGGTGCTCTTATATACTGAGTAAGCACACCCTGGTTTCCCAGAGCTTTGGTAACCGCTTCTGTCTCAACGGAGTCAAAGGCTTTCTTCAATCGATGAATGCGAGACCTAACGGCATCTTGTACTCTCGCGACACTTCAGTGAGCCTAGTGACCGTGTGGATGTGATAGGTTAAACTGAATCCTCTCCGGAACCCTGCTTGCTCGCATGGCTGTCCTTCGTCTAAATTTCTACCGATCCTATTCAAGATGACACGAGTGAACGCTTGTAGGCTACAAACAGCAGGCAGATTGGACGATAATTGCCAATGTCATGTGGATCTCCCTTCTTATACAACAACACAGTCCTGCTGGTTTTCCACGATGTGGGTACCTTCCACAGGCAGCATGTGAAGTGTCGGGCCAGTGTTTTGACGATAACTGGCGGGAGATTCTTCAGATGTTCCGGTCTGATCCTGTCGGGACCGGGTGCTGTACCATTCTTCACCGACAAAATGACGTATCGGACTTCGCAGGGAAGAACTGATGGTACGACATATCCATCCTGCTTCAGATTGCTCCTAGGCAGTTGGGCATGGCTATCGAAGAAATCCCAGTAGAAGTCGTAGATAACCTTCTTCACTGCCCTTCGGGAAGCGTAACTGTACCTTCTGGACGCCGGAGACCGGTCATTTTGGTCTTATAGCTGGCGAAACTTCGTCAGGCATTGCGGATGCTCCTCCCAGCCTCTGCTGCTTCAGCCAGTACTGCTGCTCTTTTCTCCTTAAAACCTTCTTCAATCGCCTCTCCGCATTGCTTCGCAAGTCGGACGTCAGTTGGTAGTCGCGTGCGGCTCGTGCGGCTCCACAATGGCCTATCAGCTTCGAAGAGAGACGCCTCTTCGTGACCTTCAAACTCTCTGCCCTCCTGGCACAATCTTGAAGATGCTCAACGGGTCGCTTGTACTCGATGTTTTCGATAACGGAATTCTCCCATACACCTGCGAAAGAAATGAGTATTCTCAGTTGATGACTGTCTTAGGTCTTCGCTCCTTCATTTCACGGCTCTTTCATGTATCAAAAGATGAATTTTGCGCGGATGAGTCGATGGTCTGGCCCGTATAGAACTTCAGAACAACAGCGACGTCGGTCAGGCAAATACTTCGATTGGAGATGACGTGATCGATCTCATTATGGAATTGTCCACCGGGTGACCCCAAGTCCATCGCAGATGAGAGGGCTTCTGGAACTGTGAGTTAATCTTAAGTTAACTGTGATGGATGGAGCTGATCGACATAATAAACTTAGACAGCCTTTCACCCTGCTCATTCCATTCCGTTCCGTGAGTTCCGATGTGAAGCTCATTGTCCGTTCTTCTGGGGCCGATC
Organism: Trichostrongylus colubriformis; assembly: GCA_963978905.1. Classification (NCBI taxonomy): domain Eukaryota; kingdom Metazoa; phylum Nematoda; class Chromadorea; order Rhabditida; family Trichostrongylidae; genus Trichostrongylus; species Trichostrongylus colubriformis. The sequence goes on from OZ022259.1 coordinate 43,471,016, forward strand.
TTGGCGTTGAAGTCGCCGACGATGACCTTGAAGAAGGTGTGGTCTTCCTTATAGAACTTCTCCAATTCCATAAAAAAGCTTCGAGCTCGTCCTCGTCGTAGCTTGATTGGAGCGTAGGCGACGAAGATGGTCAAAGCAGGGATTGAACCGCATCCTCTCAATCGCAAACCGATTCGGATTGTCAGATTTTCGTACGAATCGATGTTCATGGCCAAGTGCGTGTTTACGAGAACACCTACACCGCAAACGCCTCTCCTCTCGCATGTTTCAAGGAACAATTCTTCATCTGTCTCGTACACGGCGTGTAGCTGGCGATCTCCTCGTCTCGGTTAGTCCGATGACGTCGTACTTGATCTTCCTGGCTTGCATCATCAGATCTTCGATACTCGCTTCCAATGCAAGAGTTCGTGCGTTGTAAGTATAGGTCGTCATCTTAGTCCTTCTCGATTTTGGCAGCCTGTTGTAGCCTTGAGATATAAGCAGCCTCTCCCGAGCGCCCACCCAACGCTGCCGTATTGGGGCTTCCTCAGGTTCAGGGGAATGAGGCCCATTCTTATTGCTGTTTTCGGCAGGATGGAGACCCACGAGTAGCTTGCCAGGCTCTGTCGTGGGGGCTGAATTTACTCCGGGTAGTTAGCCGGCTATCCGGAATTGGACGTGAGGTTTATTTGTTGGAGGCGACCCCGGACCGCCTCCCATGTACCTCCCAGTCATTAGAATGCAAGCTTTTGGCTGGACCGAATGCAGTATACCAACTGCACCATACAGAATGCTCTCACACGTATGCAGGAAACGTCTGCATGGATACAGAGGGTATGAATCAGCCCAGCGCAGCAGAAAAGGGAGTTCATGCACGAATACTGAGTTCACCGGCGTCTTAAAGCAGGTACATGGTGGCTTGCGGTCCGCGATTTGCCCCTATTCGCCACCTGGGGTCGTGCCTCATAGCCATGCCACCTAACGGCTCGAAAGCCGCCAGCGAGAGTAGTCCCTCGGTGATGAAGGTCCCTGGTTTGTGAAGTGCAGTGGTTCTGGTACTTTCTAAAGGACACCGCGGCCGCACCCTCCCGCTTGATGCGACCTACAAATAGTGAAAAGTTTCACATACACCTTCAGACAAAAAGAAACGAATCAAATGCGAAGTTCAGAATCTTCAAGGGTGCACTCGAAATAATTCCGCAAATTTTTTTTCCAATTTTGCATTCATTTTTGTGGTTTTAATGTTCAGATAGGCAATTACCGACTCGGTCGATACGAAAACCTTAACCCGTTCCTTATGGTGACTATTCCGTATGCACACCGCAACTCATCAATACATCAACAGCTAAGAAAGAAATCATTGGAGCTGATGACAAATTTCGAAATCCATGCGACACTCATGGATATATTGAAGGTTAGCCAACAAATTTCACATATTGAGACTCTCACTCGGGATTGCGTATCATTCCTGGAAACAGTAGTTACCATTGAACATGATGGTCTAATGAACGATAAGTTCAGTGTCCACACCTCTTGGGTCCTGGGTGCAAACCAAAGTCGGTGAAGGGGGTGATTGGCGTGGTTCGGATTGGATGAATGGATCACCAGTCACTGCAACAGCCCTCAATGATAATTGCCATTCAGCCCAATTCAAGTGTCCTGGGCTACTTCCTCTACTTAATATATGCAATGATGATCGTTCTCGGAAGTTAATGCTTTTGAAAATTCGGAAAAGCGAACTTTTTAGACAACTTCATGCATTGTAGTTTTCGAGGCAGTGTATGACTTGGTTGTATAACGAATGCGACGAGTATTTGCAGCTACAACCATCATCTTGTTTCCGGAATACTTCTTACTTGAACATGGAACCTCTCAGCAAAGGATCATCATTACTTCGACAATGGAGAGGTCCAAGAAACTGTCGAACGTTGCCGATACCATCGCAATATTGTATATGTCAGTACAATTGGACGAATATTACGTATGTGTGTTTTGAAGTTTAGTCCATACGCTTCTGCACAAAGTCACGTAGTAATTTCTCGTATAGAACGACGTTTTTCAGTAATGAGACTACATCAACTGAATTGGGCGAATTCTTCGCGCAGCAGCTAAATCTGCGATTGCAAGACGGTGGCGTTATGGAAAAGTGTCAAAGACAATTCTTTAATCAGGTTTACATACGATGTTTTGGTGTCTTTTCACTGTTGACGTTAAATGAGAAAGTCTTTTAATAATCTTGGCTAGATGCTACAAGGATACCGGTAAGCATGGAGGTTAGTAAATTTCTCATTTTGTGCTTCTGACTCATTTCGAGATGCCTTCATCGTCCGGAACAATTCGACAACCCTAGATTACAGTCCACCATAAATATCAATCCCTTTTCCTTTACAAGCATAATGCTAAACCTGCATTCCACACGACGGCCCTCACATGTGAGGCTGACTTGGTTAGTTCAGTAGGCCTAGAACGCAATGCTGCGTCTTACGCTATCATTGTCGTTAGTAGTGCTGCTTGAAGTCCCACTTATTGCATCGGGTGGCTGAACGGCAATGGGTCCACGGCAAAACATGTACAAATCTTAGGCATGGCTCACACCCTGTGAGGACCTGCCACATCTGTGAGAATTAATTTATTCCCTGCGTCTGTACCCATGTCTATACTGCGAGGGAGACTAATGACTGATACGGACTACGACCGTGGGGCTGGTTGCAACGTAGCATCCACAAAGTTATAATACCTGTTATTAGGACCACTATCACCACGATCATATGTGTAATAACATATGTGATGACATTACATAAGAAAAATGAGAGGAGATAAAGTATGCGAGATAAGAGGGATACCACTACTATCGCATAAATAACAGACTCACGTGAGGGGTGGCATGGCTAATGAAGGTTTTGTGGGTTTTTTTAGGGCATGGTTACTTCTGATGACTGGTATGGGCTGATCTTGAAGTGACCGATACGAAAGACACACGCTTGACTCATTTGAGCGAGAACCGGGCGGATCGATAGTTAGCCGCGTTTCTCGTAGCTTCGACCGTTTACGATAGGACCGCGTTCATACTTCGCGTACCAGCGCCGGCGGCGACGGCAACAAAATCATGTGCCTGCCCTGACCACGCGATACTCTGGTGACGCGCTGCATTTGTCTAACGCTTGACTTAACCACACAACAGTATGATGATCGTGGCGAGAGCCCAGGAATTCGAATTTTAGCATCTCAATTTGGAGCTGCCTGTGTTTCATTTCCATATCCTCGAGCACTTCTATAATCGTTTGTTTTATGTGCCTGAGTTCTATCAAGAATTCGATTTCCCTTTAATAAAATCTGCTGCGAAATAAATTCCGCTCCAGCGTCACACCTCGCTTTTAAAGAAGCTTTCTCAAGAGCTCTCACTTGCACCATCCGACAACACTAGTAGACCTTAACCACGTATACCATCGAAATTTATTCGCCTGCGAAACGAATTCTGTCCAAAAAGCTGGAAACTTTAAGATGTATTTTTTCCAGCTGACAGCTTAGAGGAAGACAGTTAGACGTAACAATAAAAAGGATTGATCTGATTGAGTTCCTGATCTTGCTCTGGATATTCTCTTCCGTTGGGAATTTTGTTGCACTTTTAACACACGTACGTGTGCGCCGTATTTCTACAATTAGTTTGCGCTCCTCGGCCTGTCGTTCTCTTGCGAATTCGTCTTCATATTCTCTTGCCGCCATATCAAAATAACAAATATTTATGTCTTTATTTATATACTATTCATTTACTAATCTGATATTTTTTCAATATTTTAATCTAATATTTATGTGTCTAGGATCCGCAACCAATGCAGCGGTTGGCTTTTTTCAAATGTTCAAGACGTGCCTTCGGACTAGTAATTGTAATGCACCCCGTGGACCAGTGGGGTACTTGCTATCACAGTGGAAGCAGAAGGGGGCACGACTTGTTGCCTGAGTTTCTGTTCCTTCTCGGAATTTCCTGGTAACTGACTGTCAGGCTTCAGATCTCACAGGCACTTGCTGCTCAATCTTCTTCCTGTTTTATGACGCTGTCAGAAGTCGTCATAAGTTTAGTCAAGGTCCAGCTTTCGTTTTGGGCCGATGACACCTCTTTAAAAGTACTCTTATGAATAGCTTTCCCAAACTTCGATGGAATTTTCGATAGAAGCCATGGACTATCGAGGGACTCGCCTTTGCTCGCAAGCTGGCTATTATAGCCGATAGCTGGTCATGGGGTTTGCGCTGATCCTTCAGCAGCGTGCTCATGGCCTTCCAGTGCTCCGGTCGACGATGCAGACTCGTGATTATGTGTTGTGCATTTCCAAACATGTATCTTTGTTTAAGTGAGCTACTCCCAGAAACTATCCCACTCCCAACTTTTTCCGTCAAACTCGGGTAGGGGTATTTGGAGAAGCTCTATATGAGGTGCTAAACTGTTGAATTGTTCTGCACCTCGTAAAGATCTACTCGATGCCAGGAAGTCCTTTTAATTCGAACGTCACAAGCAATTTTTTTGGCTTCGGAGATAGTATCCTCAGCTTCAATGACGTACTCCGATACATTTGTTTCCTCTTCGTCCGTCAAAGGCTTTTTCTGATTATTTTTTGCGTCAGTGTATGCAGAAACAGCTCTCTCAAATTTGGCATAAAGAGCATTGATCTCTACTGCGACTGTCTCAATTTCCTCCGAGGCCTCGCATGCTCTCTGATCCTCTATGCCAGATCATTACCTACTCCAGTGCATTTTGCTAAACTCTTCGATAATGTATTGGAATGCCTGGTTATTACCTCTTTTCTAACATTCAGTGATGCAGTCATTAATCAACCAGGCGTTCAAGGGGAACATTGTCGAATATTTGAATACCAAGAAGCGACTCTCTATAATGTCATTTGACTTCTTGGAGGCTCCTCCAGATGCTTGTCTGATACCTGCACTGCGAGCTCGGATTGCTGTTGAACTGCCGATGCACCACTTGTCTGGACGGTACAATGCACGGAAGAACTATATTAATATTCAGGTTTCATTCAATACCGACCTGTATCATACCCATATGGTATCATATCGGTTGGTTTCCTCCTCAAATTTAGACCAGTATCATACTACGACTCTTCCCTTGTTATGCTCTCATGATCATGAAAGATGGTGAGACTACATTCTTAAAGTTAACCTGATGAGTCAACAGGCTTTATATTAATTTTATATATATACTGAACAAACTTCAACACAACTTCAATACTATTCAAACAATTGAATATACCGTGAACAGTGCTCTACGCTCTGCGGTCACGTCCATGACAACCCTAGAAGATGTAATATAAGTTACGTTGATGATAATATTGTATTGAACCAGAATATAAAGAGAGAGGTTTGCTTTGGCCACATGTAACAACCCTTTCAGACATTCTCTCTCAAAGAACTACTCGATCGTGGTGATGTACTTTACGACATTGTGGTGCGTTTGTCTCCCTCGAACGGCCTATTTTCGGTATGCTCAATCTTCAATTTCAGGTCGACATTGGACTTCGCAATTTTGCTATATCGCTATTCCTCAAACAAAGACGCAGCGCTGCAAAATCTCATAGTCGCAAAATCGAAGGGAAAGTGTGAAATCGCAAAATTACGAAGTCCTACATTGGCCTAAGGTGCGGCTTGAAATGCATAATTGATATTAAGCTCTTGGCGAAGACAAATGTATGCGCTTGGAACGTCTTTGAAATTGTTTCAGATTTGAAAGAATAAGACATAGCGCCTTTCTGAAATTTGTTACTAGACACTTTATAAGTGGTCGGGTATGAACAGCGGGAGACGTGCTGTAACGGCAGGTGGCACGAGTAGTAGCATTGTCGAAGGATCATTCCTGATCAATGCCTAAGACAACGGAGCCTTCCAACCCTCCCTCATCCTCGAACGACTGGTACCAGAACGGTACGGGAAGAAAGAACCTTGACTAGTGTATGAGCTGAATCACGGCCATTGTGCAAACCAAGCGGCTTACAGGGTGATCCATAAATAGTCAACACGAGTTTTAATGTATCTTCATTGTTATTTCGAGTAATTTTACTCTAACTTTAATTTTCATGTATCACAATCAACGGTGGCTATTTAATGTGCCCACCTTTCGTCGAAATCCCAGACTTCAGACACTCAAAATACGCCTCTACTGCAGCCCTAATCGTCTTTTGTGATAAAGCATTCAAAGCATTCTGGAGAAATGATTCAACTCCTTGGAATTGTTCCTTTGCTCAAACCTAGCCTTCCGGTCTAAGATAGAAAAGTCCATTCGTCGAAATCCGGTGTACATGAGCCCATTTCAAAAATATAAAGCATAAAAGAATGGTAAAGCAACGGTTCTAAACTCGTTTCGCTCTGTGTGCAAGAGCGCTGTCTTAGTGAAAAGTCCATCTCTTTCTGCAAAATACCCAGTGGACCACGGTAGCAGGTACTTCATATAAATCTCCTTCAAGAATGTAACTTTCGGCACCCCTTTTTCGACAAAACAGTGGGGTGTATGCGGAAGCTGGCAGCCCAAACCAAAACCATAGCAGTTTAGGCTTCTGCTTACAGTAACATTCCTTCCTTTTTTTATCGGCTTCCTCTGAAGCTTGAGCGAGCCCTCTCATATTTCAGGCATCGCTGGTCCTTTCACAGTGGCTTTATTCGGTGAACAAGGTCTCCAAACGCCCGTCTTGATCGGCGCTTGCCAATACGGCCACACACCTTTTCTTTCTGCGCTTCTGCTCCCTTCATTTGAGCCGTGTTTCTTCTGCATGCTGTAGGAGTACATGTGTAGTTATTCCTGACGACTATCCACTGTTGTGTAAGGACTGTTCCGTGGTCACCTTCCTTGCGCTCCTGCAAGAGTTGAGTTCTATCCGTTTTTCAAAATCTTCCCGAGTCCACAATGGCAGAGCTCTCGGGACGCCCGCGTCAAGAAAGACATCCCGTCAGTGTTTCGCATGTGTTTGAATTGGGAATCGCCATGAATGGCGCGAGCGATTAATGTCGGCGGATAAAGACGACTACCAAACATTCGAGGAATTCAGTAATAGTCAGAAAAAGTTACGCGCGAGTTTGGTTGCACCATTTATAGATCACTCTGTAGATACCTTTACAATACAAAGTAGAAATTAACATTTTCGGGGAGGCATTGTTCAGCTCTTGATGCTTTTGAATACTTTGACTTTTTTATGGATGTACTTCCTTATGTTCCCGATAGATCGCCTTTTCGATTTAGCTATCAAGCTTGGTCAGCTTTTTTTTTTTGAAAGTGATTCCCACTTTCTCATATTTCTACCAGGAGTGTCGCCCAGACGTACAAAGAAGCGCCTCACACTGATAGAAGGGATACCTTCATATCGTTATGTAGTGTATATCACCTTTTGTGTCACTGTCGGTCTTTAATTTTGTCTATCTGTTTAGTTCTAACGTTAGTGACTATTAAAGGAAATTTAATAAAACCAACCTTCCTATTAGTGTAGAGCTGATTAGTTCCGAAATATCAAACTACACGACGTTTTGTTCATGACCACCTTACAGTACTGCATAACCAGATATATTCGTGTATTTACCTCAAGGGGTATTGGTGTAGTACCAATCGTCACCACAGATGAAGGATGCCCAATTTGTTAGGAGAAACTACGAAGTAGAACTCTTAAATGAACTTTTTATAGGCATTCATCCGTCGTAGTGCATATGGCCTAATTCTTGGAACTGGATTCAGTCGCCTCGATAAATACGGGCGACAAGGGAGCTGCCTAGTTGGCAACATATTGCGGCCACTCTGTCACTGCAAAGGGACGACAGTACCATGAGATTTGTTTAGAAGGATCAATCTGAAACGAGCATTCCTCTTCCTGGGGGTCATCTTCGACCTTCGTGAAATAAATACTATAGTGTCTCGATCTTAACTTGATTAAGCTTTGCGTTTGATTCCATATCACCAGTTACTACTATTGCACAATTACTTGCGAAAAATTTTCATAATGAAATTCGGATGCATCTCAATTGGGCCGCGTTCATATTTGTGGTGCTGGCGGCAGGGCTGGCTGCGTTTCTCAGCCTCTTGGCCTGTATCACCCTGTCTCGTTGCTTGTGTCGTCTCTGCACCTTGCCCCCGTGCCACTCTGCCTCGTTGGCTGTGAATGCAGCCACGCTCTGCCGGCGTAAAATATGAACGCGGCTTTATGTAGATACCGCGCAAAGTTGTCCACTGATGTGGTTTCGTTAATACGAGAACACGAATTTTCGAATACTTGTGATGCGTCTTTACTCGACTTTCATGTGTGATTTTGTTAGCTGCACTTCAGCGTCTTTGCCTCATGCACTGACTTGTGACAGTGCATGAGGCAAAGACGCTGAAGTGCAGCTAACAAAATCATAACGTCTCAGTCAGACGAACCTGATGCCATTAGCTTAAGTTTCACGGCCTGTTTTCATGAGAGTGTATCGATGTGTCACGAGCGACAACTGATTTCTCCAGGTTTCTTGAAGAGCTGATCTATGGTGGGCTTACAAAAGATCTCAAACAAAACTATTTATCACCAAAATTCTTTCAATTTAACATCTTTGAATTCTATATAAATAAGGTCATCATCGACGTGAAGACAGGGGTTCGGCAAGATGAGGCCACCATATGCAAACTTTTCTGGCTATTTTGACACTTTGAGAAAGTTTTTGTAAATGGAATGGCAACTTATGGCTGTGAAGTTCAATAGGCTGCATCTGCATCGCCTATGTTTCACTCACGCTCATAACACCGGCTAAAGAATTCGCAAGTCAAAAAATACTACTCGCCAAGACAGCGTTGCACGAGGATCGAATACCAACAAATCTTCTTTATCGGGGCCTCATATTTGTGTAATTAAACAAACAACAGAGAAGAATCAGTAAAAAGAACATATGACGACAACGAAATTATTATGCGAATCGAAATTCCTAGAGCACCCTTTTTTCCTGTGCGTCCAGTTGAGTACCTTGAGGAAACACGATGGAGATCTCGATCCCACAAGGCCTCCTTTCCTTCAGAAAAACCCGCGTCCATTGAAATGAGAGCCCTCGGCGTGTATCTACTACTATCCTCGACCACTGCATCTTGGACGAAACACGATGGAAAAGGCGATTCCTCAGAAAAGTGCTTTCGTCCCTCTTGATGCTGGGGTCGTGGCGTGTCTCTATCGGTATTAAGTCTCGAACATGATATCTCGAATAGAACGCGATAAAAGGTCGACCTCGAAGGTAAAAATGCGCAAACGGGTGTCATTAACGAAGAAATAACGCCTGACGTTTGATTTTGGGCCTCGGAAAGGTGGTTCCCGCGTAGCCTTTTTTTTCGCCCAATGGTGTACCGCCCCAAATCCTTTAAGTCAGCGCACGATTGTCTGATCTCCGTGACATCGCAAACAGCGATAACAACAATTGAACAAGTGAAGCAAATGCTAGCTGATTCCAACAGCGAGTGAGGAGTTTACGATTAACCAAATAAAGACGCCATTCATAAGCAGTAAAGTACTAGTACTATTACTGCCCCAGTTACGTTCAACGGAACGGACACCGCTGGACGCTCGCTATACGTACCTAGGTTGGAAAACCAACATGTTGAAGAATCTAGCAGGGCTGAGCGGGAAGAAGCGAGCGGCATAAGGAGCGTTCGGGCAGAAGAGTATTGAAGATTCGGCTCCGCGTCCATCTGCTCAAGAATGGTTTCTGTGTATGGAGAATGGGCACGTGGTAAATGTCATCCAACCCGCCATTGGTAGGAAACTGCCCAGAATATTCGGAAACCCGCAGTTCCCGAAAGAAACAAGGAATTTGAGCCTAACGATCATATAGCAGGAATTCGCCTCATTTGTAAAATACGTATTTGAAAATTAGATTGGTCGGGCACGTCGTCGATGTAAGATGGACCGCCGGTTCGATGGTCCAACGTCTTCACGAAAGCTGTGCGAGACAAGAACGAACGGGAGGGCCGTAAAAGAGTAGGCGAGGAAGCCCCAATGCGACGTCCGAGTCCATTTTCTGTGTCGAGATTTCCAGTAAGGCGCTACATAGTCTGTGCCGGCAGGACGCGGCTGCGATGACAGGTAGCGAGGCACAGTGGCATGAGAGAGATGCAGGGACGACGCAGACAACGAGACAGGATGGCATAGGCGGAGACGCAGAGAACGCAGCCACGCCCGCTGCAGGCAAATCAAAGTACGAACGCAGTTGACGTCGACCCCAACGATTCAGTTACTGTGGGCGAATTCAAACTATGCCTACTGGTGAATGCCGCGCATGACTCCTTCGAAACCACACCTTCTGAACACCAGCATAACCTTCTAATAGTATGGAGTGAAAAGGTCGGTGAAAAAGTAAGGCATCCACTACTTCTGAAGTATGTAATGGACATGCGAGGCCAAAGCAAACCTGGTCCAAACTCAGCTACTCACTGCCGGAATTATACGTTCCTGATCAATCCTGATGAGCGTTTCGTACAGAAGCTTCGTAGTCACCGAAAAGTCAAAATTGGAGTATGGACCCAAAACTGTGAGCGCACGACCTAAGAAGTCGTCTTGCGGCTGGCGGGTATCCCCTCGTTTGCGCACATGTAGAGGTGTGTATGGCAGAGCTTCCAAAGTGAGTCAAGGTGACCGAATCTCGCGGCGACTACACAATTGTGTGTCGCCAAACAGTCTAAGCAGCTATCTGCTTGTACCGTACGGTGAGCTGAGTCGAGTGTCGTGGCTACACCCAAGATAGAGGACAGTTGTGGGTAAACGTAGTAATTAACGCAATGAATGAATTGGGTTGCCAAGAACTCGACATATTTTGAATTCCAACTGCGGTAGCGGCAACAGCTTCTTTTCACTCACCTGAAACTCCCCTCCTTGACTTGACAAATCCTTACCACAGCACACCACTGTTTTATGTTCCCGCGTAGTGTGCGTCCTCGCATATCTTCCACTGCTAAGGTCTACTAAATCACAAAAATTTTTCGCGTTATTCGAGGCTTCAACGGCGCCCCAGATTTACGCTTTAGGGTTTATGATGCAAATCAACGAACATGTAGGTGAAATGCACTTCATGCCACCTGCACGGCAGTACAACTACTTGAGCGAACTTTTCTGTGAAATAAACTCTGTCGAGGTGCAGGACAGATGCGAGATAGGGGTGCTATGTAGGGTTACAGGAGCTATTTTATCGGGGAGGGCACTCATGTTTGCGGTGTTCTTTCACTGTACCATCTTACAAGCTTCAGTTTAGTGCACACCCGAAAGTTTGTTCTTGCCTAGTCTGAGAGAACGGGAATGGGGATTCATTTTCCCGCCAGCCTGGGTAAAAATAATTTCGAACGCCAAGTGCAGTGAACACTCCTTTGTCTACCTAATTTCGAACTTGCGTAGCTCTAACCGCCAGCGAGCTAGACTGCGATATAAAACTGGTAGTTTCTGGAACACCTGTATTTTCAAAGCGTCATGTTGATAGTGCATGACACTATGTGAGACTTCTATGAAATGCCTTAATTTTCGATAAAAGTAGTTGGGGAAAGTGTGATCCACCTGCTCTTCCTTGCTGACGCTAATATAAGGGATAGAGCACAACGATGAATGGGCACCGACGGAATCTGCTGAAAGCGTGCAAGAACCCGATTCTGATGTCGTAGACAAAAGCGGAAGAAATATTGAATTGATGCAGGTGTGAGCGCTCATCTTCACGCTGTTTCGTTCCTCACCTGATACCATCCTGTAATCATCTGCTTTCATCCGCTTGTACACTAAAGTGTGTATTTTCATCTAAACTTATCCAGGGGCAGATACGAGTTCCTCCTCAACTAAAGTTTGGGAAAAATAGCGCCGGACGCCGAGAGTAATGTGTGACCTAACTACATTAACACCATAAAATTCGCCACGTGTTAACGATTACGGCGAAGAACATCACATGTTAAAGGCGTGTTTGGGGAAATTCGGCAGAAAAGTAAAAGAAGTAGTGAATGTGAAAGTCGAGATGCCTAGTAACAAAATAGTGAAGAAAAAACCCCGAGAACTAGGACCCCTCCCCACCGATGATCCTCGATGTGGAGCATTACAGTGAAGAGGCGGGTGGTCCGGATGAGTGTTCCATTGGCGTGTTACCATGTTGTAAACACGAAGAGATGTTCGAGAATGAGTAAGCATCCCTTTTCTGGAGTGCGTTTCAAGCCAAAACTGAGAAAGCGGGCCGCGATACCTTTCATTCCCACCCCAGCCAATCAGTCGCTAGGAGGCGGACCGAGCACAGTAAGGCGGCTCGAGCACCTCTGGCACACCTCGGGGGCGCGCCCTTCGTGGGGGAATTCGCCGCAAATAGGCTTTCCAAACCCGTAGTTTTCGAGTGAATGACTCCTCTTAGGGATTCTCATCACTCACATTACCCCTAACACTGCCTTTAAGCAACAATGAAGTGAACACAACACTCCAAACTCTGCTCCAAGGCTGTTATAACTAGGCGTAAGGGGGAGACGGTCGTTTGGCGCGGCCCCTTGGAGCTTATTTGCCAATGGGGCACTGCCAAAGCTCCTCCCCTAAAAAGGCTTAGGTAAATCTGGGAGAGTCCAGACGGCCCATGCGCCCCATTGGCAAATTAGCTGCAAGGGCCGCGCCAAACGACATACACTAAGGTCACGGTACCTGCCAATAGTACGCAAATGCACAGCAGTCGCCGTCTGGTATTCGAGATAACGCGCCCTAATCGCAATAAGTGTTTTGGAAGTCGCACTTTTTTTAAATTGAGAGGTACGGATTAAGTATGAATCCTCGAGGATGGAATGAAACCTATAGAGGTCGAGTGACCATTTTCCGATCACCACGTTTATCTTGGCCAAAATTAGTGGATGCCATATTCATTAGATGTCTCACCAAGCGCACATTCGATGGTGCGATGCGTTGTTAATCTCATGTGTCACCAGTTTGACTGTTTGAATTGTCGCTGTTCTTTTTTTTTTTGCTTTCTTGGCTTATCATTTTCTCATGCTCATGATCTAAAACGATTGCTTACTTGATTCAGAAATCCTACGTCATTGGCCGTCTTGAATTAGAATGGTTTTTATTTGAGGCATGCATGCTATGAATCAGTCACTCCAATAATCGTTTTGAAACCTGTTGAATTATAAATGAACACTGATGAGCTTCAGTTGCATCTTGTTCTGGCTAATGTCACGATTATCATGTTACAATCGAACTGTAACCCTTATACGGTTATTTTCAGGGTACTTTTTCCTTGTCATTTCTTTCCATGTCACCAAAGAAAGAAGGTGATACTTTGACGCTTGTACTGGAACTTTGCCAGAAAGTGGTCTCCCTCGATGTTTCACCTGAAGATGCATTTGAGAAACTACAGGACCTGAGAGTGAGTCTTCCCTTATAATGTTTTTTTTTCAAGTTTTGTACGCCAAAATCGCCGACATCTGAAGCATTAATTATCTGTACCTCCTTGATGTGTTTCTTCCTTCAATTACCTCACAAACCATTCTTTCTCGAATATTATTTTTAGGAATCCTAGAGAATTAGAACGAATTTTGTAATGTGGATACCTAGTGGCAAGCATTGCTTTATTCCTGGAAAATAAACTCAGATAAAACGAAATATCATAGAGGAGTTTTTGTTTGTGGCAAAAAAATTTCTCGTGATATCATGGGTTTTCGTCTGAAATTCTGCCGAGACCACCGTCATCACAGCCCCTGTTCAGGCATCGAATCCATTAATACCTTCACTACTGCTAGATGTTTTGGTGGTCATAGAAGGAGATGTCCAGTCCAGTGAAAAGAAAGATAAAGCTGTACAGAAGTTTACGGATTTCGTCAACTTGATAGCTGATCAGGTAAGTTCACCTTCTTCGTCTATCATTTTCTCTTTTCAACTTCTATTCCATTATATTTTTTTACTTTGCAAGGTGGGGAACCTCTATCTTTATTCGATGGCACGAATGCTGAGTTCCTAGCTGACAGGCTGTATCCTTAGGATCGGTGTTTTGATTTTTGTGCGAGTGTGATGCCGCTTGAGCAGCGGCGCTCGTAGAAAACTCAAGACGCCGCGAGGGCACCCTCTGCACCACATTCATTTAGTGATTGTCATGAGCACCTACCCTTTGGTGAAATCTAAAGTGGCGGTGAAGCTAGAAGCAGCTCAGGCGGGCTTTTAAGAATGTGCTCTCCTCATGAGATGATGAAGGTGGTAACGTCCAGTAGTATCCACATCTCCTTGACCATAACTTCTCCACGTCTCATTAAACCGCAGTTGCATGGCAATCTTCTTTCTGTCCCTGCAGTCTGGTGTTGAACAGTGCGTTTTCTCTTCCGAACTATTTTAAAATTTTGCCAAGGTTTTTAGTAGTATACGTGGATATATTTGTTCAGTGAATTGATTTGCTGCTTCAAATTATGCACTGGTCTTGCCTCAAGTCTCTGTGCTTTACAATTTCATTTTCAGATCATCCCTGCTGATATCCTACGCATAGAGCTCGATGTCCTTGATGCATCATTACCTGCAAACAAGCAACAACTTGTACGACTCAAAACTCGATTATAGTTAGTGATGAGCATTTGTTTCTTCTTGCTTCTTCCTGTTTTTAATTCACTCAGAATGTGGGTGTATTTGTTAGTCCGGTAGCAAAACTTCGCGGTTCACTTGCCCTTAAATAACTCAAAATTACTCACGTTGTTTTCAGTTATAAGCAAGCCAAATATAATTTACTACGTGAGGAAAGCGAAGGCTATGCGAAGCTGATCACTGAGCTCATGGATTCTGGTGGCGGTCTGCCTGCTAAAACGATGATGACTCGTGTGTTGTGTCTCATAGGTGGGTATGTCGTCAAATACGTCAATCGGGTTTTCGAAAGGAAGTTAGGGAGATAATGATAAATTGTGAAACGATTATGAAGTTGAAAAGTATTCGATGCATTGTTTCAGGCCAGTTTAACCTGGATCCTAATCGTGTGATTGATATAGCACTCGAATGCTATGAATGTTGTGTTTCTCAGAAAGATTTTTACATCTCATTGTTAAAAGAAATCAAAGCCAACAAAGATTATCTCTGTACTTTGCTTGGTTTCAAGTACACATTTTATCATGTAAGTGCTTTGATTCAAGTTTTTCATGTAAGAAAAATGATTGTCGTTTCCTTATTTCTTTTTTTACTTCGTCTTTATTAAATTCAGTTATCACCCTTTTCTCACAATGTGCCCTTCATTTTTGGTGAGGGAGTGGTGTTATACGTACAGTGTGTAGGGGGTGTCCTGTAATTCATTCTCCTGTTGTCTTCCGTATATTGCTCGTTAGCCTATTCCCTTTTTTATCGCCGCTTACGTGAGCATCTACATTTTTATTAACTCATTTAATTTCTAGGCTGCAGGAAAAGAGACTCCGTTCTCTTTGTATGTTGTCACGTCATCGCTACTTCGCGAGGAAATGATTGATCTCATGAAAATCGTAGGATTTGTAAGTTGCGCTCTTATTTGGTTCATACCATGATTATCCTTTAGTTTCTGGTTCCAGATGGTTCCAAAAGCTGAAGGCATTAAGGAGACCCATCGAGCAAGAGCTGCAAAAGCGGGTGAAAGAGCAAGGAAGGTCAGCATAATTTATCATGTCTTCGATATAATTGCGCAAGTTAAAGGTTGAAGTTGCATATTTGACTTGGTTCTAGTGCTGCTGATCAAGTTTCGATTGAATCTTATGCGAAATCTAGAAGTAGCGAAGGAAGTTATTGCTACGAATTTTCTTCATCACTTTACCTCCTTTACCTTTCCATGCAAAAGTTCTGTAGGCGGAGACCATTTTGGCGTCGAACATACCTGTGGATGTGTCTCGCAATGCGAACGTCGATGTAATGGACACCGGCCAATCCATTGTTGGAGTTTCATTCGCTACAGTCGCCGCTATCCAAGAAGCTGACGATGCTAAACTTGCTTCTGAGCTGAGCGAGGTTCTCTCAGTTCCATATTCTGTGGAGACGTTCGATGAAGAGCTTGGGATTCTTCTCAAATGCTATGACATGTGCTTTTAGGAAGTGGTTCTGTCTACAAATCAAAAGCTCGGTTTGGTTTGTGCCCTCATAGAGGATGGTGCATGGTCTCTGGCGAAGACTTTAATTGATCGCCTTCCTGAGTACTACGCTGTACAGGCAAGGTACGTTCTCACTCTCCCCCATTTTTTTCAATGCTAAAGCTAATGCCATTACTTCAGAAAAAGAGTCCCGCTCTCCTGTCCACAGTTTACTTTATTACTTTGGCCTTGCAGAGCCAGATAAGATTACTGTAAGCACTATTCAATTCGATGTGGAACTAGTAGTAGGGAACGGGCGAGAGTACTCACCCTAAGGCTGATGTCAAACTTTGGCATTCTGTGGTTCGCAGGGTGGCGGTTTCGAATGTGAATTCGCAAAACTGATTCAAACATAGCAGCTAGTATGAAGAAATTGCTCGCCTGTATTAAGCCTTCGCCCATCTACAGTAGATGTTTCTGCAACCACTGCCCCTTATTAAATCGTTTGTGAAGAAATGTGTGAAGTCGTCAGCGATGATTCAGCATTCGTTTAGCATGCGAGTCAGCAATGCAATCTCTGATCTTATTGGTAAAGCCATAGAGAATTTCTACTGTGAGAAATGCTCAAACAGACTCGAGGACATCAACTCAAACACGAAACGTGAAAGTTCTGCGTCTGTCGAGCGAGTACGTTTATACTCCTTGTTCTGCTTTTTTATTTGTTGATTTGAATATGCTCACATTCTTATTCTCTTTATTCATGGCATATAATTTGGTGTTAAAAAGGTATCCTCGTGGACCGGTCTCACCTCCCTCACCTCCATGTTATGGTATGTTGGACCACGACTAGCTTACCGTCCTTTGATAATGACGAAGCTTGTACGTCTGATCACTGCATTCTATCGTGAACACCCGAAAGGACCTGATGGAGCACCTGCAGACTCACCAGGTATTTTCTACTGTTTTCGAGTGACGATTTCTTTCATTTTCGTTTGCCTTGCTTTGCTGTACTCTGTGAGAGTAGTTCACCTAGACACATGTCCAAAGGGCTGTTCCTTGGGCGAAAGGCATAGGTGGATGTGAGCCATTTTGTGAGATGTTAGCAGGTATGTGCGAAGCTCTCGATATTATGCCGCTCGCACCGCTGGCAGTAGAACCTCATAGCACGTTGTACTTTCGACTAGCTTTTCTTTCTTGAAAACCTGCTTGTATCCACTCACAAAGGCCAGCCTTCATCACGCGATGTATTCCATCTGGCGAATCGAGATTTATGAATAGTTAAGTACTTGAGTGGAGCCGTTAGACCGCTCAAGTGTTCTAAAGTCATCGGCTGTAGGTCATCCTTAGGGCAAAGAAAGTGATCTGGTCATTTCTTCCTGCCGCATTACGCACGATGGATGAGAATTGCTCAGATGAGAATGAAAATCAGAATTAAAACAGCCAAAATGTTATCTATGCTATTTCCAAAATATCACATTTTCGATGAAATCTCAGTATTTGTTTTGCAGTAGCAAGGGCAATGATGGATATTGTGGACGAAATTGTTCTGCCCGGTTTATCTTTGTCTGAGTACAACAGTGGTTTGTCTGAAGAGGTGTGGACGTTGCTGCAGTTTTTCCCTTATACGTGGCGATACCGCCTTTATGGACAGTGAGTTGTATTGAATAGTTCCGCCGTTTAAGCAGTCATTCGGTATGTGGAAACAACAGTATTCATTCACGAGAATTTTACAGCTGGAAGTTCGGAAACACAGTGCGCCATCCGGAAGTGAATATTGTGCGCGGCAAGGTACTGGGAAGGACAAAATATGTGCTTAAGTGAGTGCAAAGATCTTCAGCTTTCTTCCTTTGCAAAGATTGCATGACAATAATTTGTGTTTGAACACCAGGCGACTGTCTAAAGAGACTGTGAGAGTGATGGGAAGGCAGTTGGGGAAGTTGTGTCACGTTCATCCAATCACCGTGTTCGACTACCTGCTCAGCCAGGTACAATTTTAATAACTCGAAGGACCGCTTTGGTTCTCTCGGTTCTACAGATGAAATATTCTATCCTCCCTCCCAACTAGAAGTTGTAATGCCTGATATTAAGTTCGTTGTCCTGCCCATAAGTGTCACTCCGTTTCCACTGGTGATTGAAGAAAAAAGTTATAAAGGACACAGCTTTGGGAGCCTCTCGTGACGTTCCGTTGTAATAGCGCTTATGTTTCCACCCGTACGCATAGAGGTTCTCCGCTTGAAATTCGGTTTTATTGAAAGGCAGTACAAACAATGAACTTCGCTCCCTGAAATTGACTTTATATAAGTTACATGGTGCCGCAACTGCGAAAAAACTGAGTGTGACTGCCAAATACCAAAATATCCAGGTGGCCGAGTTTAGTAACGCGCCACCGAACTGTGCATCGGTCGAGCTACGAGATATCTCATGAGCAGTGGTGGTAACTATGCTTGCTTGTGGGAGGAGCGTGCCTATAGGTAGTATGCTGCACACCGTAAGGGTATTTTGAGGGAATGAAGCGGACATGACACAGCGATTTTCTTTGCACACAGTCTCTTATGGCCTTTCAATCAGTATCTGTAATCCCTCCACCTGTCCAAGTTTTCTGTTTTGCCGTCTTTAATAGGTCAGATGCCCCTGTAAACGGATCATGAGATCAGTCTTTAATTCTCTTCTCCACCAATATGTCTTTCAGGTTCAAACTTTTGACAACCTGATACAACCAGTTGTGGAAAGTCTGAAATTCCTCACAAACTTAGAATTTGATATTTTGACATGTGGGTACCATTTTAGTCTCTTCTGTTCATTCATTCGTTTCACTTTTATACTTCCAGATTGCATCATTGAACAACTCGCTAGTCCTGATAAACAGCAGCTGAAGGCGTCGGATGGAAAGCTAAGCCCTTGGCTCCAAGCTCTCGCAACTTTGGTTAGTTCGCTTGCTTGGATTTTTTTTTAACTTCTGCACGCGAGTTATTAACTTGATCAGTAACGAAGTGGATACTATGTCATTTCTACATTCTTCCGAAGTACATCTGTGTACTTGAATGGAACTATCAGCGCCTCTTTGACATCATTATTTTAAGGTTGGTGCGGTCTACAAGAAGTACAACGTTGAACTGGCGGGCATGTTAAATTATGTTATGAATCAACTGAAGAACGAAAAGAGGTTGGCAGTCAATTTTTTGTATTCAATACTTCTTCTTCAGATACCACCTTTCATGGAGAACTTATTTGTAGCTTCGATCTTCTTGTTCTTCGTGAAGTCATTCAAAATATGGCGTGTATCGAGGGTGTAGCAGGCGCTACAGCTGATCAGTTGGAGGCGTTGGGAGGTGGCGATTTATTGAGGCAAGAGGTAAGTCACGCTACTTATAGAAACCACTGTCGACAAGCTCAGTCACTTGTTTTTGCGTGGCAATCAGAATATCTCAAGAGATATTCGATTGTATGTGCACCGATTAATATCCTCTGATCTTCAGGCAGGGAGCTTCACCAACGCACGGAACAAGCGCGCATCTGCTCGTTTACGTGACGCTGTGTTGACCGATGACATTGCTGTTGGCTTGTGCATTTTGATTGCTCAACAAAGGGAGTGTGTCGTATACCTCGAAAGTTCTCGTCTACCATTGAAGTTGGTTGGAGAGATGGTGGATCAGGTGCGTGATTTGTTCACAACTGCCCCAGTCAGGGATCTATTACTCCTTTGGTGTTTCCACAGTATTTCAAGATATACTCATCCTTGGTGCTTGCGATGTAGGCTTGGCAGCGAACAGTGCTACAGTGTGTCCCAAAAGTATAGGTCCACCATATTTTTCATCCATATCTCCAGAATGGACTATTGATTCCTTTCCAAATTTTTATCCGTGGTACCTGATCACTGTAGCGATCAAACGCCTCAGTAAAACTGGAGACATAAAATTGCAAAATTATATTTGCTTTTTTTTCAAAAATATGGGTGTCCCAAAAGTATAGGTCCACTCAGCTTTTCCACCTTGCTTCCATCGGAAGGTAAGTTGTGAAGTAGATGTGTTGACGCATCCCTCTGAGATTTACTCTACAGTGCCATGCCACGCGGTACGCATTTATCCGAGTACGAAAAAGGACAAATTCTGGCCTACAAGGATGTGGAACTCAGCAATCGCTAAATTTCTGAGAAGATGGGTCTCCACAACTTGATCAGCAGCTTCTGTCGCACCATGGACCTCTACGAAACGAAGAAGAGAAGTGGAAGACCGAGAAGCTCTCTGAGAGGCAGAAGCGCCGAATCCGCAAGGCTGCGTCCAATTCCAGAAACGGTGTTTGTCGGCTGTGCACGGAACTGGCACCTAATGTATGTATGTACCGCTGTTTATATGGTAGTAAATTACTTTCTAGAACCTCCTGATAAGCCTTGAAATCCATACGATGCGTGATGAGTAGTATCCTGCTCTCATCAAAGCGAGAAAAGGCGGCTCATACCATAACACTACCACCAGCAAATCCGCCCCTCGAGAAGAAGCGCGGCTCCTCCCTCAAATTCCTCCAGTAACTAGCTAAGCCGTCCGGTCCGTCCAAATTGAATCTCTTCTCATCAGAAAAGATCAACTGCAACACTATTACTAATGCCGTGTGAACTACTACGTCAATAATGTACCCCTGCAGACTACCTCATCCCATTGATGCGTCCAGCTGACATTTTTCTTGGCAAAATGGATTCGAGCCTCTTCGTGCGCCCTCGTGAGGTATGGCGTGGACGAAAACGGTCTTCGCTCGATGTGAGAAACGACTTGAGTAAACGGGGCACAGTGCTTTTCGATACAGTAGGTGCCAGTTCCCTGCGCAGCCGACAAACACCCTTTCTAGAATTGGACACAGCAGTGAGGATCCGACGCTTCTGCCTCTCAGGAAGCTTCTGCGGCCTTCCACTTCCCTTTTTCGTTCCGTATAGATCCATGGTGCGACAGAAGCTACTGATCAAGTTGTGGGATAGGGCCATCTTCTCAGAAATTTAGCGATTGCTGAGTCCCACATCCTTGTAGGCCAAAATTTGTCCTTTTTCGTTTTCGGATAAGTGCGTACCGCGTGGCATGGCACTGTAGAGTAAATCTCAGAAGGATGCGTCAACACATTTACTTACAACCTACCTCTCAATGGCAGCAACGCTAAAAGACTGAGTTGACCTATACTTTTGGGACACTCTTATTTTCGAAAAAAAAGCAAATAAAGTTTTGCAACTTTATGTCTCAAATTTTACTGAGGCGTTTGATCGCTACAGTGATCAGGTACCACATATAAAAATTTGGAAAGGAATCAATGGTCCATTCTGGAGATATGGATGAAAAATAGGGTGGACCTATACTTTTGGGACACACTGTATTCTCATGATTTTTCGAGCCCTGCTAGTTCAAGTAAGTTGAGAAGATAAGGGGGCTAGTACTACAAAGTTGCAGAGCGGTTAATATGAATTTGCACATGTCAGATATCAGTTGAGGGAGCGGGTAATAGAAGAATCTAATCCAAAACTCGTGTTTCTGCAGCTGTGCTGTGAGAGTTGGTCGGATTGTCCATCATTTTATAGCGATATCCACGCCCACTGCGTGATTGGTCGCTTAAACCCTTCTATGTGATGATTCTGATGCCAATGATGTTTCGTAATGATTGTATCCTCAGGTTTCAGTGTCGTGACACATTACTGCAACTGTGCACTTTTCTTTGGTCCAATGTTCGAGCGGATGATTATGCTCAGCGGATTCCATCGGCTGCCTCTCTCATTCAAGACTATCATCTTCGGGTTGATGCTGCCATGTACCTAACAAGACCGACGTATCTTCTTAAGGTCAGTTGTTTGGAGTTTCCAACATGTCATATTCAAACTGTTCAGTGCACCAAACCAAGGCTGTTAATTAATCCCTATACTTGGGACACACTTTATCCGACTAGAATGCTCAAGGGCGAGAACAATAATGGGTGCTTAGTGGCCATTTACGTAGGGATAAAATAGAACCGACAATAAACTCTGGAAGCAGAGGCGCTCAAAACATCCTTGTGTGCTTTCCGAATCAGTTATCAAGGTGGAAGGAATACGGGTTATAGAAATTCAGTGTCTTAAAGTATTTTTATAGATAAATAATTCTTATGAAGCAGCCAAGCGAGCAATGAAATCGGACAGTGAAAACAAGAAAATGGATACTCAGCAGAAAGTAAGTTCCGTTCCTTTTGTTCTTTTGCTTTTGGATATTGTGACATTTCAGCGTCGTTTTGCTCGTAGAGTTTAGGTCAGGTCTAGCACAAAACATCAGTGGCTTTGCTTATGTGTGCGCAGTTATGATTATTACAGTTTGTTTTCTTCAAATCCGCATTCGATGATGTGATCTCAAAGTTGATAAAAGAGCTCGAGCCTTGCATTCCACCTCATGTTTGCAGGGATATCCCGATAAGGTATGCCCCTATACATTTAGGAGTGCCACATACTCCACTATAAACCCTTATTTGTATTGCTTCATGTTTTCACATTGAGCATTTTTTGTTTATGTTTTAATTTTTGGCAATGCAAGGTGGTGCCTTGAAATTCAGGTTATTCGTTGTATTTTGGATACTTTCCTCGTACGATATCGAAGTACCAACAGCTGCTTATGAGAAGGCCATAGAAAACATTCGACGACAAATGAAGGAAGCAGCGGATTCACCTGTAATGGTGAGTAAGCTGTTATGTTTGATGGATGATAAATAACACTCTAGTCTGTAGGACCTTACTGTGGAGTAATCTTGAGGTGGTTGCTGAGCACGTATTTCAGAGGGATAAGCTTTTATAAACGTGTAGTGGTAGTTAGATATGTAACCGATTATTTCGTCGAAATTTTTTTGGAAAACTACATGCTTGTTCACTGTTTTCAAAGGCGGGCTAAATTGTTAGAGGTGTTTATTTCTTCCTATCAGATCACTTGAACAATGTCAGCTTTTTTCTTTGTAAGAGTGTAGACCTTATAATAAACCCTTTTCCGCTGTGAATTCACTGCTATTGGGGGGATCACCGTGTGGGTTTTTGAGATATGCATGGGAAGAATGTATCCCTTCATTCTTTAATCTCGAGAAGCTCAAAAGTAATATGTATATTCGATAAATCATACATTGGTAGATGATAGTTGCAAATTGTAAACAAATCCTCTGCTCCAGAGTAAATCTAAGCGGCTGAAAGAAGATGAGAGGCTGCGTGGTTTGGAGCTCAAACTTAAAGATGAGGAAAAACGCCAAGCGGAACACGTAGCACGAATACGAGCTTGGCTTAATAGCGTCAAGGACGACCTCTTTGAGGCAAAACGTGAGTATTTGATGAGCGCAACATTGTTCCATCCTTATCCCGAAACGGGGGATATCAACGCCATTTGATGAACCGATTCGGTATACTAGCCAGTCTTCGAGGATCATCGGAATATTTGTAATTCTTCAGCTATCCGAGATCACATTTCACCGCTGAGCCCATTGGGCGGTGTCCCTTTGTAAAGATACCAATGTTTCCGTGGGCACAAACAATCTTGGGCTCCACTTTTATCATATCTGCTTTTATGGCATCGTATTTGAAACAGGAATAGTCGTCGGTATGATTAAGGCTGAAAGTTTCCTCTACTTTTAAGGTGGTCAACAAACTAGCTCTTTCATACAAACCTGCGTTTTACCGCGAGTGCTCTTCTCTGAATCGGATGCGGTTAGTTTTTTTGACTATTTTATTGTTCAAAAGTCAACATTCGCAATTTTCAGATCTACTCAGCGAAACTAATAATTATTTTGCATCAGCAGCGTATCACTCTTTTCCAATCACTGGTATTCATTGATAAGGTGAGTTCATGAGGAACGGTGCAGTTTCTCCTCTTGAAGTCATTTCTTCCCCTGTCTATGTTGTTGTAAAGATACCATAGTTCATCTCTGGTTCCATGTGATCCCTTTAGCTTTTCATCGACGTGTTACCGCTCATTTGTGCGCTAACTGAGAACGAAGCGAACTCCATTGGTACATTTCTTCAAATTCTTCTTTGTCATGCTCAACGGTGGCACTCGGATAGTGCAATTTTTGAGAAGGTCAGTATCCAGATTGTTCTTCTCTTCTTCTCGACTATACTAATCTAATGATTTTTCGTAAGAGTGATGCGTATTATCAGATGGAAGCTCTAATAGCTGTCTGCATGAGTAGGGACTGCCATCTTAGTCTTAGTTTTTGAAATTGATGGGTGATGTGATTGCCCCTATTGGGAATTGTGTTTTTAACACCCATGTCAAAATCAGCATGACCTCGGACCTTGTGCTCACCTGGGAAGTGTGGATACTTTGGGCTTTTCGGCCCTTCCAGGTATTTGCTGTTTCTTAAGGAGGGCAACCTTTCTGTGCAACCTTTGCATTCTGATCGGAAAAATGCTCATACTATGCTTGTCTATGAGCGGTAAATTTTGCAGAGGGGTGTTATCATTTCTACTGACAGAATTTGAATAGAATGTGTTGAAGGAATGTGAAGGATTCCCGGGATTGGTCTCGAAAACGCGGCAGGACAAAACAACAGAGAGCGTCAATTACGAAAGCTTCCGGAGGTTATGTTTCAAGTGGCAGGTCAGTAAGAGCTGCATCTGCAATTATAATGTTACCCTTTGCTAAAGTGTTTGTTTATTGCCATCCATTCAGATGCGCCTGTACACGGCATTTAATTCAGTACTTTCGGTGGAAAACAATGAATATGTGCAAATACGCAATTGCTTAGTGGTGATGACAAAGGTGAACAGTTTTTTTTTCTACTATGGCATCACTGAGGGAATAGGTCACTTATTTTAGCTCACGCCATGCTTCCCACTCTTGAAGGATGTGGTGGAAAATATTGAACATCTGGCTGAGAAAGTAACTTCTTTTATAAGCTGAGCTGAGAATTTTCGAAATAGTCATCTCAGCTTTTCCGTTTCAGGTTCGGGATTCCGAGAAAGGAAAGCGAGACGAGCTGTCTTTGAAAGCTGCAAGCTATTTAGTTCGTCTGAAAATGCGAAATGTTCCAGTTTATGATGCTTCGCAATTCCATGTGAGTTTTGAGCAGTACTAAGTAATCTTTGTCCTTCTCAAGAATTATGTCGTTATGTTTTTCTGAAAAATCAGTGTAACTGTAGTAGAGGTTCTTTTGTAAGGAATTTTTGAGGTGGCTAGACTGGTGTCATTGTACTTTTTTCGCAAGAGATTTTCTTGATGAAGTTTTTGAAGTCTAGATCCAGCGTCCTCTGCTAAAACACCCTGCAAAACAGAATTCTGGTTTGGAACGAAAGCGAGTTGCTCCGGTAGATTTATCAATCATTTTGTTTTTCACTTCTCTGACAATAATTTTAATTCGATTTCGATTTCCTTGGTGTATCCCTTATGGATTTTCAAAGTTTTGATTTTTTTGATAGTTACTGATTTTCACCGTTGCCCGCGATGTGAAAGTTGTTACAAGTATGCTGATTTAAGGGCAAAAAATTCGGTCTCGGGTGGATCTTGGACCTTACTCCAAAGCATGGAGTACAGGTTTGAGTCTCGTCCGAAACCGATGCTTTTGCCCATAACTCAGCATACTTGTAGCGATATTGCTATTGGTTGCATAGAAGGCATCATGCTATCTACCCAAGTCACTTTACCTTTTGAATTCAGCTCGAAATATTGTTTGGCCACCTACAAACTAGATTGAAATGTGTCGTGGGGGTAGTTTGGTCTCCTACGAACACCAGGCTAGTTCAGCCCCAAAAGTATAATTGATGGCGCGACATAGGTGCGCGCCAATCGCTTTCTTGTGAGATGAACCATGGAATCACCGACTTTGCTCGAAACTTGACGCAGGGGTAGTTTATCCTCTGAGCAGGAATATTACACCTATTTCACATGAAAGCGCCATCTTGCACCTTTGAATTGCCTTGTTTGGTACTGCATGGGAACACTAAGCAGGTGTGGACCGCAAAGTGGTAGATTATGTTTATATGCAAAGAGAGTGAATGATTGTCCTGAGATTACCAAGCAACTACAGGGAACAGGGTGTGTACCTTGATGTCAGGATTTCGCACCTTGGCGTATGGCAAGCGAAGTGATGCGAACGAGATGTAGGCACCTTGAAGTTGGATCTCAAAGCGATCACAGGTAAATAGTGTATGGTGCTCCTAGCATTACCTTGTAATCGCTCTGAGACCAAACTATAGCGGGGCGCATAACTCACACATACCGCGTCGCACGCCGCTGGTTTGGTGCGAAATGAGGGTACACATCCCTGGGAACAAGTTTTGAGCGAACTGAATGATCCACCGTGTTTGAGGGCGGGCACAAGCCTGCTTCGTGCTGAACGGGTGCGATATCTTCGTTCTATGGGTCAAATCGCCCCCCCCCCCCCTACATCTCCCTTAGGTATGGGTTGCTAGCCAAATTGGAATGTTGCTCGAAAATCCTGCCTTGACGATGTCAGACGCGAGATGGTGAGCTTGTGTCAATCTATCGTCCATCACGAAGTTTCACATCTTTTTTAGCTTTTTTCGTGTGTTTTGCATCCCTCCTACTGGATGCAGCGAGTAATACGGTCGGGAAGAGTTCAACCAGATTCCAAAGGGAAGGGCTAACATCATCTCGATCGGGAAGGTTTCATACGGGATGCGACTATAAAGTGATACCGTGACACTTCATACCCTGCGACGCATACGAGGGCGGAGTGGGCAGGGATGCGAAGTGCGATCGCTGCGTCAGCGGCGCCTGTTATCAAGGCAGCCTTCGCTGTAGTGATCCGACTATGAATGGATGATGCCTATTTGATACCAGTGCAAAATCCATTTGTTGGAAGCAATTGACGCGGATAACATTTTGGGCCGCGGTTCCAGTTTGATCAGTGCCATCCGGAATCAGCAATGGTGAAGACATGCAAAGCATGTCTAGTGTAGTTGGCCACTTGAGGTGATGTCGATGTTAAAGCCCGTATTTTTAGTCACTCAAGCGACTCTAGCAGCCCTTGTGGATAGGTTCAGATCCAGATTTGGACCAGTACTTATGAGTGTGATCAGGGATTGCGATTATCTTAAAATGAGATGTTCTGACTCTGTGGTCGATGGGGGCAGGCATAATTCCTTTGCATGATCTGTTCTGCCTCCTTAAAGACATCAGGAAGCGTTAAATTTGCAGATTGTGTAAAGTAGATATAGATAAAGTAGATAATGTATAGATAAACTAGAGGTGCTCAGCACTGTGATAGTAGAGAAAGAACGAAATAAAACGGCGATAGCCTCCTGAAATAGGAAGTCAAATACCTTCCTCTCTTCCGCGCATTTCTGCGTCACTAGCCGGGGTTACATTATAGACGGGCTAGAGGCGAAATCTAGCAGCTGTGAGCGATGTCCCGCCCTCGCCGACTCTCGTCCGGCTGATGAGCTGCAGAACGACACGCCGTGCTGCAGGATAAGACCGCAAGCCGCGCTTTTTCATTGCGAGTTTCGCCATACATCACTTCTTCTGAAGTAGATGGTTTGTTTTCAAAGAACATGTATCCACAGTTCCCAGTTTCCCTTTACCCCTTCTGGTGCCTTCAAGTTGAGGCAGTCGATCATCTAGGTCCTTCCTGTAGGGTTTGACATGATCACCGTCGTCTCGAAGGTAGCTGGCGCGATAATCTTGTTGATTGTTCAGAGTGAAGGTAGTAAACAGTGTGACAATGATGAAGAAGCCAAATAAGCCTTGAGAGGGACCCTATATGGGAGGGGAGGGCGAGGAGGGCACGGATCTGTGGTCGAAGTATTGATATGCGTAGACATTCGTGTTCGCTTGTGGAAAGACACCAGCCACAGGAACTCTGTTAATTATGGTGAAGCCTAGTTAAGAGCTGGGAACGCGGCTTAAACTGCCAATTGAGCCACACTTGATTCCTCTGGATTATGACTTTTCTTTAAGTAATTTGGTGTTCTGCCATTCTAGACACCACATCATTGCTTATACTGCCTCTGAGACGATTTAGTGTATATGCTACGTGCTCTCGACTTCTTTGTTAAATTTACCTTCTTACTCCCATTAATCACTTCAGAGAGGAACTACTTATATCATTCGATATTATTCCAGACTCCTGGTATTGATGCAAAGAAGAAGCTGAAAGTGGAAAAAACCAAGAGTGTAGATCGAAAGGAACCGGAGAAAAAGGAGTTGCCAAAGGTAGAAAAGAAAGAAAAGAAGGAAGAGCCGATCGTGGCGAAGGAAGTGAAAAAAGAAGTAGCTGAGCGTGAAGAGGGTGAAGTTCCACCAAGTCCGCCTCACAAAAAAGTACGTAGGTTATTGAACGTTTTGCGGGCCATTGGTTTTTTGATAGGCTAATTATTAATCTACTATATGATTTATTATAGCCTCGTGCTCAGTCGCTCGAGAAGTCTCCTGCCAATGGCGGGGCTAAAGAGCGGAAAGAAACGGCGGCTGCTGTCGTGAAGGAGGTCAAGGAGGAGAAGAAGGAGTTCAAAGAGCCAAAAGAGAAACGGGAAGAGGAAAAGAAGGAAACGCGAACGAAACGGGATCCAACTCCTTCGAGGAAAGAGGAACCTGCTAAGGATCTGGACAGACGGAAGGATCGAGGTCTTGACGACGAGGAGGTTGGACCGGCGGTGAGTATAAAGTTTCAGTTGTGTAAATTTGTTTCATTTACTCAATCCTTAAATCCTGTGAGTATGCAGGCACTTGGGCGGGAGTAGCAACGACGAGTAATCAGCGCTGTAGGCGGGGGCTGCCAATTGATGAGAAACCTGGAGGTGAGGCATAACGCGTAGCACACAACACGGTATACAACGCGAAGAACGCATGTCTGTTGTCATTCCGTCCACTAGTTGAGTGTACCCGCTGTCTCCAAAAGGATTGTTGAGGAACACGTCTCTCCTATGCTACTCGAATGTCGAAATCTGTTCAAAACGTCTCTGGTGGTTGTGATGCAGTGTTTTCCGTAATAGCTATTTCTGATGACATTGTTATTTCAGTTGCCGCCAGCAATGAAGGAAGATCGCACAGATGAGCGAAAACGTGATCAGAAAACCCACAAAAGATCGGCTCGCGATGAAGATCAGAATGGGTGAGTTTTGTGAGCTTTTTGTTTGTTTTAAACGTCATTTTGTATGCAGGTATGCATTACCTGAAAACTACCACTTCGTTCTACCGATAGTTTATAAAGTTTACAAGGCAAAAGAAGGGACCAACCATTAAGGCCGTGTCAGTCGCCCTCTCTCATGGTGGCATTTTTTTCAGTACGACGATTTCTTTCCTCTGTGCTTCTCCTTTAGTGAGCGTTGTGAATGGTGCAGCAGCTCGTATAGCGTGCAGGAGTAAGCGGAGTAGCAACGGCGATCTAGCAGGCGCTGTAGGGGACTACTAGTGAACGAGGAACCACTAGGGTTAGGAAGGATGTGTACCCTTATGTCAGGATTGTCGCACGACGACAAGCGGCGTGCGACACAGTGTGTGCGAGCTATGCGCGTCGCGGTTGTTGGGTCTTGGGACGATTACACGCTAATGCTAGGGACGCGATACGAGGTGACTTGTAGTCGCTCCGGGACCCAACAACATGGCGCGTTTAGCTCATCCGCTTTCTTCGCTTGTGACATGCAGCGGTGCGACAATCCTGACATAAGGGTACACACCCGGGTTAGGGTATAATACGTCAATATGAAGAACGTGCGGTTGTTGTACCTTCGTCTACAATACCCGACCGGACTAGCCTTATGTTCAGTCAACTCGTACGATGTCAATAGTGCATATTTTGCTTGTTTTAACTTGCTGGGTACATGAAGCTCTGACTTTGCTTCAAAATTGTTGGTCACCATGTTCCTATGGCTGCCTCGATACGGAAGCGATGGTCGAAAGCCCGCTGGTCCAATCGCATACCGCCTTGGATAAGGGAATTTCCCCTGTTGATTGTCTGTAGACCACGAACCTTGGACCTTGGAAGCTGTGAGCGGGCGTCTGAAGAATCGTCAGGCATGCCGACCGCGGCTCGCAACGTCACGCGCGACAACTGTTTCGGGTCATGCCTGCATCTGCCTCGAAAACAGGACGTTGCTGCCGCCACTGCAAAGTATGAACGCGGCTTCAAGGTGGAGTGCATTTTTTGAGGCTTCGAATTTTATATAAAATGCCTCTCTTCTTCTTCAGCGTTTGTCCCGCTCTGTTGCAGGGTCCGCTTGTCTGGACTTCACGTCGCACTTGGTTGAGCACGGTTGCAACTCGTACAGACCCAACCATGAGAACCTTTATATAAAATGCTCTAATTTTAAAATATTCAGGCATTCGAAAGTTGCACGAAAGGATCGTGAACAGATCGAATCGAGACGTGGGTGTCATTTTTCCCCACATATTTGAGATTCATGGCGTAAAAAATTGTTACAGTATCGCGACCTGTGTCACATGAGCGGAGGGGACCTTCACCAGTACGGGAAAAGGAGAGACGAGATGAAAAGAAAGACAGACGGAAAGAGAGGTAAATTTTTGGAGTACTGCTGTGTAAAGAAAAGCGCGAATGATTTTTCAAGCATTCATAATCATGTTTTTTTCAGTAAACCAGTGCGTAAATAGTTGGTCGAGATCAGCAGCTTCGTTGCTCCGTTATTCATTACCTCAAATTGTTACGTGTTGTGCATTGGTGAAAATCTTGATAAAAATTATCCCAGTGTATATTTATGGTACATGTTCTACTATTGTAAGTATGAATCGCTCATTGTTCAATGACTTTGAACAGCAAATTATTCAAATTTTTATTTATATTTCTATAGGAACGTCTTTACGCCGTCTTTCTGCAAAATGACCATATCAAACATTATTCGGCACATTTTGTTACATTGCTTATTAGCAGGGATGGACAGTGTTTTACATGAAAGCAGTGGACAAGCACAAGGGTGGGTAGGGTGACGGTCGTGGGCCGTCAACTAAATACTCATCGTCGCCGCGCTGACAAGCTCAGCCTGCGCACTGCCTGTAAATCTCGTTTGTCTTTGGATAGGTCTCTTGTCGCTCACCGTTTTCCTTAGTTTAGCTCAACGCTAGTTTAGTTTAGAACAGCTCAACGCTCTACAGTCCAGAATTCTAGGTCATGATGGAGTGGGGCATTAGGGTGTTGGTACGTAATGATAGATAATCTATGCATTAGTAACGCTTAAAGCGGTATGACCGTATTTTCCCGTTAGTGGATGAATGTGGCTGAATAGTGACCCATCACTAGGAGGAGTGTACAGAGTCTGAGTTCTTTCGCAAGAGCAAGGCTGACTTCTTTCCATCGGGGTGGGTGACATAACTGAGATAGCCAGTTTTTACTAACTGATGTCTGGAGTAAAGTAATGACTCAAACAAAAATTCCGTGTGGCGGTGTACCTATTGATGGAAATTGGACAATAATGGTGGAAATAAATAGGACAGCAAGCACTTATATGAAGCCATGGAAGCCTAGATCTACTTTCGGAGCTTGCCATGTGGGAGTGGGGCTCCTGAGAAGCTGCAGATTTGTCTATAAATGTGCGCAATTTCTGCATTCCACTCTTTTCTTGTCAGACTCAGCTGAATGTTAGCGGGATCATTCCTAATCAAGACCTTTCTCCTCATTTCCATCCCTGCGACGAATATTTGAGTTGTTGGAGAGATCGAGAAAGAGATGACTAGCGACTATTAATACTCAAATACAAATTCTTAGTAAATTGGCACAAATTCGGTGACGAAAGGCTACGATAGCAAAATTGAAAAGCATGCATAACATGTGAAAGAGCCTGCGAATGCGAATATGTGGCAGCAAACATTCGTGCGCACTATACGAAAAAAAAATAGTGTTGGTTCCACGCGCGTAAAATCGATACCCAATCTACAACACTGCGCCTATGAGGTGGCGAGCTGTGAAAGTAGACGAAACATTAACGAATTCTTGAAACAATTAGACTAATAGAGACCCATACTATCAAGCATTCGCAGCCTCCTTTTTACAAGACCAATATTTGCACCATATATTGCACATAATCAAAATCAATCGATAAACATATGAGAGCACCAGAATATCACAGTTCTATATGGAAAAGTGTTGTCATTGCAAACAAAACGGAGAAACATTACGTTCAGATCAGAAATGAACCAGCTGTCCGTTCGAGAACAGACTTCTTTCGAAGTGCAGAGGATGGACGAGTACTGGTGACAGCGGTTCATTGGCATATTCAGCATTGTCTTCTAATGCAATCATCTAGAAAAATGTGCTAGAGTAAAGGCACATTGTAGGATAACTACGATAATTCAGCACTCTCTCTGGAAGGGGTTACCAGCCCACATTTATGAAGATGGCTACTTATCGTGGCTTTCAAAACAGCTCACCCGCTTCGTGATTGGCCACTTCCCGTTGCACGTCTCTCCCTTTTTCCCGCCTTTTCTTTGCGGCTTCTCGAGCTCCTTCTGGACTCCCACTAAATCTGGTAGGGGTTACCGGTCCACATTTATGAAGATGGCTCCACATCGTGGCCTTAAGGGCAGTCAATGAAGCAAGCAAAGCGGAGCCAATCCAAGTGCCCCCTCCCAGAGGGCGACACCGCCCACCTGCCATGTGATTGGCCACTACATCCCCGTAGCTCGTCTTTCCCTCTTTCCCGCCTTTTCTTTCTAGCCTCTCGTGCTACGCCATCCATAAAAATGGCAACAGCGAAATCACAGATGGTAAGGAGAGGGCAAATTTGAGTGCTTCAAGTGATTATTCCTACAAGTGGCTAATCAGAGTTTTTGAGTACGATGATCACTGAAGGTTGTCATGGAATACGCCCTTGAGTCTATGGTCAACGGCAGCGCATCAAAAGGATGTGTACCGTTACGTCCAAAAATCGCGCGGTCACCCGCGGCGGAGGCGCGGTGAGTGCGAGTTGCTTGCAGTTTTATCTGTTGCAACAGCAATAACAACAACAACAACAACAACAACATAGGCCTAACTTCCGAGGCTTCCAACCTGCAGTTGAAAATACGTCATGGAACCAGCCCACTGCGTCCTGAGCGGAATTCCAATCGACTGCGGCAGGTCGTACTGATGGCACCGCAAGTGCGACGCCGCAACGCGATTTCCAGACGTAACGGTACACACCCGCATTGAAATAATATCTCACTCACCTACATACGTCTGAAATCGCCTTTGAATATACGTGTGAGTGTCTTTTTGAATTGTTGATTAGCCATGGCATAACAGAACGGGTTCAATGGTGAATTCATGTAGCACAGGTAGTAACTGATCGAATAGAGCATATTGAAAGCAGGTGAGCTTTTACAACTTTCACAAAATCCATAAATAGTGGCAAGCACATAGAAAGGCGTCCATAGCACGATAAATGCACCCAAGATGAATGTGATTGTACGTAGAGCTTTCCGAGCACGATTCTCCGATCGAGACTTGTACATCTGCTGAAAGTGGCAAATCACTGTGGATAACAATGGTGAAGAGGAAAATTTCATCACGTTCCTTCAATATCGAGCCATTCGATAACTTATTCGCAGCACTTATGCTACAGCTTCAATTGCACCCTAGCTCTGCTAAATTTGAAGGGCTGGTAGCGCAGGGAACAGGTTCTGGCAATGGCAATTGGGTGCTT